>JARHVA010001872.1:2647500-2652500 GCA_037957365.1 Torreya grandis
CCAAGAGAAAGGATTAGAGCTAGGAGTGATTAGTAGAGGTAAGGATTAAGTTTGTTTATGTTTTTATCTAACTTATACAAGATTAATGATGACTTATGAATCATTTTAGTATCAGAGTAAAAAAATTCTATGGAAGGCACATTTTGAGATTTTTTTGAATGTGTTTTTTTAGTTTGTGTGAACATTATGCTGAGTACATATTCAAGGTTATTTGATTTATTATTTTGAAAGGCTGCATTGATATTTATATGTGATTGTTAATGAAGATTCCATGCATATGAAATAGGGGCATAAATAGTTGTGTGAAAGAGGAGAGTTGTGTGGATAAGCCCTTAAACCAAGGAGGCTTAGAAAGAGAAGATACAGTGAGATCTCAAAGAAAGAATCTCAAGAAGAGAGATTAGGAAAGAGATAGGAGTCCCATGTGAGGACAAGAAACAAAGATACTCTAGGAAAGAGAGAGAGTAAAGTGAGATAGATCAAGTGAGCTTAAAATAAGGAAAGTAGGTATGCTTGTCAAGAAGAAGAGATATGTCTAAGAGAGAGTGAGAGAATGATGAAGGGCTTGATGTAATAAGATTTCGACAAGAATATGCAAGTAAAGCAAATGGAACTAGAGAGATATGGAGATTTTTGAGATGAAGGAAGTTTTGATAAATTTATAATAATTCTTGGAAGAAATGAGACCAAGATTATGTTTTTACATCAATAGGAAAGTGAGATGGCCTCTCAAGGAGTTGCTAGAGAAGAAAAGAAGACAACGGATGAATATGATATAAAGGAAACCTAAAAGGATAAGTAAAGGAGAAATCAAGCCTCTAATGTTTATGAATAATGATTTCTTGGAATGTTTGTATATAGGTGAAAGATTGAATGAAGATGAAGAACATTCAAAGCATGAGAAAGATAATGATGAGGAACCAATTGATTGGAAAATTGAGTATGGTGACACAATTCTATGTTACCTTGAATAAGGTGACCCATTAGATGAATAAGGAAAGAGAGAGATTTTAGTAGTACCATGCCTCATGACAAACATGATGGTAGCAAGTTTCAGTCAAGAAAGATTGGAGGAGAACCAAGAAGCACAAGGTAATAGTTTCCATGTTGTGTTTGATGAGTATTATGATTTGAAAATTGATAAAGATGACTTGAATGAGGGTATATTAAATTTGATGAATATTCTAATGGAAGGACAAAAAATAAAAGAGGCATAAAATGAAGTTCTTGGCATGAAAGAAGAGATATATGAAGTGGTAGCAGGAGAGAATAAAGAAGAAACACATGTTGAAGTTATTGAAAATTTTTAATGATAATAGGTTAAGGTTTATTAATTAGAAGTAATGGAAGAAAAATGTGATGTAGATGAATATATAGAAGAAGAGAATCAAATATGATAGCACATAATGGAAGATTCAGATGATTTGAGTCTCATAGGAGATGAGAACTCTATCATGGTAGCTGATTTTTCATTGAAGAGAATATTGAATCAAAATGAATAAGATTTGGAAGCCAAAGAGAAAACATTTGAGGAGAAATAAAGTTAACTCTAAGATAGAAAGTAAGGACTAGTTTTTTTTGACTTGTTTGCTTCATGTTCATGTCTTAAGAGTAGAGAGAACAAGCACCAATTGCCCATGATCAGAGTGAAGATACAAAGCAAGAAAAGTATCAATAAAGGAGGATCCATCATAAGATTAAGCAAGCATAAATAAGGTATATGTGTCTCAAATATACCTTGGGATCTAGGAGGAGATAACATTGAATAAGAGGTGTTGAACAAGAATAACAATACTAAACTAGTTATAAATTTCTTAGAAAGTTTTTCTTGCTCCTTGGTAGTATGATGCAAGAGCATCATTACATTTTGACAGTTTTGGTTTAGTTAAAATTACTTGAGTATTAAATAAGTTTTTATAGTATTTTTATATCTATAGGATTCATTAATAGTTTCTATAATTTCATCAAATTTGAATTTAACCCACTTAGACATTTTCCCACCTAAATGGCCATTTCAAATATTTGAAAAAATCTGGTATTATTTCTCAAGTCTCTTGATGTTGTGAAAGGTCAAAATGTTATTACATTGTGTCTTAGGGGTATTTAAGATTTTTTAGGGTTGGTTTTTCCTTGTTATAAGTTTATGTTATGTTAATGTCCTAATTATACCTAAAACATGTTAATGTTAAGCCTTTTCTTTCTATGTTGGGAGTCAAGAGGTGGTTAGGATAGTTACAGAAGTTTTTGATATAATTAAGTGTTTCTTATTAGTTAGTCAATAAAGATAAAAGGATTTTTGAGATAAATATTGATAGATAAGTTTTAATAGACAAAGGAGTAAACTCTGCCTAATAGATCCTATTATGTAAATATTGGTCCAAAATCCTTAATATAGAAGAATGAAAAATCTTTTAAATACTTATGGAGTTAAATGAATTACTTAAGAATGATAATTTAAGTGTTTTTCAATTATTTTTATGACTGAATATGATGTGTTGATTCTATAACTTGAAAGAGTATCCTTACTTTCTTAACTCTATTATACGATTGAATTCCTTGATAAGAAGTACTATGTATGCATTCTATGTGAGAAGGATTGTTGGTAACTAAGTTAAAAAAATGTTATACAATAATAAAATATAATTTTATACCTTATTTGAGTTTTTTATGTGACTCAGTGAGTTTGAATACTTATAAGTCTCATAGACAATGAAGTCAATCCTTTACATCTCTATGTAACAAGACAATCAACTCAGAATTAAGACAAGTAAAGTTTTGAGGGTTATTTAAAAGGTAATTTCCATAAAATAACATGGTATAGACAAGTGTATACCCTATTTAATCACTAAATAAGTTTGAATCTTTTTTCTAACCAAGAAACTACAAAACAAGCCCCTCGAATAGTAGCAAATAATGTTGTTCAATACAATCAAGCATATAAGTGAATGAAAGATGTGAATTAAGATGTCTATAAGATAAATAAACATTTATTAAATAATATTAGTGTTAGATATAACATAAATAATTCAATATAGTCATTTGAAATTGAGTTGTAAGCCTGTAACTTCAAATAAACCCTTCTCAGCTAGTGACAAACCCTACAAACCCTGTTCTAGGGTTTCAAAATAAAATTTGGATTTATGAGAGTTTTACCATATGAATATTCTCAATTTTTGGTAATTAGATATTTTTGGATGATTAACATGATTTTTTTGAGTTTTTTTATCTATTAAATACATATTATTATGTATATAACCAAATGTGTCTAAATAGGGATGGAAGTCTTAATAGGCCTAAACAATGACCAATTTGGCCTTAAAATGTGATCTAAGAGTGAAGTTTAGCCAGTAATCTTTGTGAAATTAAATAAGAGAATAAAGGGTATCAAAAACTAGTGGTATTTTATCAATATAAGACTATACTGGTCTGTATTGTGGAATTAAACCTAATAAAAGGCTACTAGTGAGTTTCTAAAAGAGGTCAAGTAGGAACATAGGTTATAAGGGTTGTTGGAGAATATTGTGGATTGATTAATTGATTTAATAAGACTTGTTTGATCATGATGTGGATGATAGGAAACTGTATAGAGTTAGAGGAAACCAAAGATAGGTTTTGAGCTATGTTGTTATGTATGAGAGTCAAGACAAGTGAGTTGAAACTAAACATATAGTTTAAAGACTAATATGTGAATGCAAACAAGGGTGAGTGATAAATAAAGGAATGAGGGGAAGGTGACTAAGATAATATTGATGTCAAGGGTTCATAAGTGCACTAAAGAGGTCAATGAGATAAGCTAGTGAAATATAGAGGTTTTGAAACCAAAATAAAGGATTAGAGCTAGGAGTTATTGGCAGAGGTAAGGATTATGTTTGTTTATGTTTCTATCTAAGTTATAAAATATTAATGATGACATATACATCAATGAATTAGGGTTTAATGTGGGTAATGTGGGAATTATATATCTTGATGATGGTATATTTTAGGTCTTGAAAAAAAGTTTTTTTAATGTGTGATAAAAGATTTATAAGACTAATAGTTACAAGCATTGACAAGGGTTTATAGTAATTCAATTAATTTTTAGTCAGGAGTTTTGAGAAATGTGGTTGTAAAAGGTGAAAATAGTGACATGGGAGGGAATATTTTTGAATGATTGGTTTGAATATATAGAGGTGGTTATGGGGGGGGACTATTTGAAATCAATTTGTGAAAATTCATTTCATTATGTTGAGTTGTTAGATTGAAGTTATGATATTTTGATATGGGGTTTGAGGAAGGAAAGTGTCAAATTATAGATAATATGCATCACAAAAATTGTTTTCAAGTTCACATGAGGCTGAAGGGGAGTAGTGATGTGGTAAGAAACAATTTCAAGTTTTGTATTTTTTTGTTAGAATTTAATGTCGAGTGAAGTCGAATAAAATTATTATGGTGTTTACCAAATGGTGAATTCTAATAGATTTTTCTAAATTAATCGAGGTAAATACTAAAATCATCAAAAACCAGGTCTGGGGTTAGGTTATGAATTCTTCCAATGTCGTACTAGAATCATCAAAAAATGTAGTGAAATTATTGAAAAAATCAATGAAATTGTCTAAAACTTTGGCAAAGTCATCTAAAACTTTGGAAAAATCATCATATATGATGGGAAAATCATTGAAGTGAATGGAAACTTCATCATAGATAATCGATAAATCAGTTGAAGAGGAAAAAACTATAAATTGACATGTTTCAAAATGTGTTAGTCGTATTCATATATATAAACAATCACTATGTTAGTCTTATTCATATGTGTGTGTGTGTGAGTCTTATATATATATATATATATAAGACACACACACACACACACACACACACACACACACACACACACACACACACACACACACACACACACACACACACACACACACACACACACATATGAATAAGACTAACATAGTGATTGTTTGATTGTGTTTATGAGATATTTGCTATCTTATATACTTGAAAGAGGCACTAAA
>JARHVA010001872.1:2660000-2985000 GCA_037957365.1 Torreya grandis
AAACTATGAAACAAAAAATGAAATATAACATGGATTATATAATGCTTGAATCCTATAAAATCTCCCTCATTAACCATGCATCAAACTAGTTATGGATCAAACATAGCTCTAATAATAAACAATAATTATGATTCAGAACTCCACAAAAGCATCAAATAAAAATTCACACTAATCAAACAATAATAATATATTTTAGATGAAAAACATAGTGGAATGGAATGTTTTATTCATCAATGGATATCAAAATATATAAGAGAGAATTCTCCTTCATTTATGGAGTCAAAGCTCATCACAAATACATTCTATCTCTCTACTCCTCCCTAACATCTCTCAACTACTAAATACTCTCATGAAAGAGATATCTATGAGAGTTTTATTCACACATTATTTTTATTATTCATCTACTAATACAACGTAAGTACCAAATTTCCTAATAGAAAACACCCAAGAAAAGTAATGACACATAAGTTATGTAAATGACTTCATGGGTGTCTTGGGCTAGAGTTAAAACTTTGGTAAATGAGATCAATGGGAATTTTTAATGTATGATGAGGAAATATTTAGGAGGCATGATTAACTAATAAATTTTTATTTTTTTGCATCAGGATGGAAGGAAAATTGAATTCATGTTTAAATGATATATGATTGATATGATGCGATGGTGGTGGTGGTGATGGTTGAGGTGATCTCATTGACGTAGTTTCTCCAAGCACTGCCTATATATTTTATCATTGACAAAGTATATTGGGAACATCAAGACAAATGTAGTTATCCAAATATGAAAAGAGATGAAAAATTGATGATGTCATATAGTTGAAATATGAGGAGATGTATTTCTCACCCAAGAGATGAGTGTTTTAATGATGATAACTTTGATAGGTGTAAGATACATTTGGATATAGATTAATAGATGAAGTGATATTGGATGAATGAATAAGTATTGTTTAGATGATATATAATATGTCATTGGAACATGAGTAATGGTTCATTTACACAACTGTGAAGGTCAAACCTCAAACTAACATGTTATTGTTAAACTAAAAGATGGGATATGTAAAAGTGAGATGGCTAATGGATATATGTTCAAGTGACTAATGTGATGGGATTCCCCCAAGTAAATAGATTGTGTATACATAAATGGATTTACACATGGTGTTATAAACTAGATTTCACCATTGTATTTCCACAAATCTCCATAAGAATGATTTTTAATCATGGACATATTTTTTATTTTTTATTTTTTTTACATGTGACATTTGAAACAAAAATATAGTTAGGAATATAAATTATTGAGATGCATGATTTTAATTGGTGCATCAATATCTTCTTCATCTTCCATGGCCAATTTATAAGCTCAAGATCTATATTTTTCAATGACTATCTATGGACCAAATCAATTTGGTTCAAACTTTCCTTTATTCTCTCGATCAAAATTGGTGTTCCATGGATTTTACTTTAAAAAAACATATTTAATTTAAAACACTCTAATTTTAGCTATAGTGAATTTGATTTTGATATATATATATATATATATATATATGGTTTAGGGAATTAAGGAATTCTCATTATAGAGGTTGAGCTTGTTTAAGTGGGAAATGTCATCAGATTCATCATTAATTAGGTTTTGAAAATATATGCACTAGGATGGATCTTGAATTAAATAAGTAAGAAGGACTCAGTGACATAAATAATAGATTTTTAGGTTTCCCTATGGGTGTGGAAATAATTGTTTGATATTCCCATAGAGAAAAATAAAGTTGTGTGTGTCAGT
Source organism: Torreya grandis (assembly GCA_037957365.1). NCBI lineage: Eukaryota > Viridiplantae > Streptophyta > Pinopsida > Cupressales > Taxaceae > Torreya > Torreya grandis. The sequence continues at coordinate 2,661,772 of JARHVA010001872.1, forward strand.
CATGACCGAATGCATTGACAACTATTTTGAGATTTTTAGGATATTTTTTTATTTCTCAACTTGATTATTACCTTGTGGGTATTAGTGAGAATAAAAAATATTTTTAATATTATTAGCATGGAAAAGGGCCTTGACATCCTTGTTTTTTGAAATATTTATCATTATTATATATAATAACAGATGGAATTTCAAAGAAGTAGATGATATGTCTCAAGATGAATTGAGAAATTTGTTTGTTGGTGACATAATTTAGTGGATTAAACCCATTTATTAAATTATTCAATAGTAGTAATGATATGTTTATGACCATTAGAATAATTGGTGTTAATTTTTCTAATGATATCTAACCCTATGTGTAAAATGGCCAAGTTTTAGTTATGGGTGTTAAATATTGTGATGGGTTATGGATAAGGTCATCATGCTTTTGACAAGGCACACACTACTTAACATATTTATAGGAATTGTTTTCCACTTAGGCCAATAGTAACCAATGTACAAAATATTTTCTAAAATTACTATGATACTTGTGTGATCACCACTAATTCCATCATGAACCTCCTTAATTGCTAAGTTTGACTATTCCAAATTTAAACACCTTAAAAATGTTCCATAATAGGATTTTTTATATAAGGTGTTTCTAAGGATGGTGAAATGTGAAATTAATTAGATGAAGGATTTATTTTGATTATGGGTCAAATTGGGTGGAATTAGGTTATATTATAGGTATATATAAATGTCATGGTACCATGGGGAAGAGGGACCAACCACCTCACAAGCCATCTCAGAATCTAGTATATCATATGATGGCATCATCAAGTGTTTCATAAGAAAATTATTATATTTGGTTCAGATATCAAGTAACAAACTAATTATTTCCATTGCATCTAATGCTATACTATTATTTATAGGTTCTTGATCAAATAGCACAAACTATAAGCATGGCTTTAAGCTATCCACCATCTATTTCTAAGGGATTAACTTTTCATATTTGGATAGAAATTCATCAAGGATTTCTTTGTTAATAAGCATGGAATCACCAAAGACTATAAGATGTTGGGTACCCCATTGTATTTATAGCTTGAGATTAGATATAAGGACCTCATATTCCACTATGTTATTTTTCATGGGAACTCTATCTGAAATACTTTCAAAATTAGATTTACATTAGGAGTGACTAGTAGAATACTTATCATTGATCCATGATTGGTGAAATAAATATCAAAATAAACTACCAAACTAGAGATTCATCTATAGACATATTTTTTTTCATTTGGAAAATTTGTAATGATAGGTGCATAATCTATGAGAGGAGATTCTACCAAAGTATCAACAAGTAGAATTCCCTTGATTGGTTTTTAGTTGACAAACTCAAGATAAAACTCAGTTATAATCATGACCCACCTAACCATTCTTACTTTTAGAGTTATTTTGGATAATATATTTAAGTGGATAAATTTTAGAAATGGTTTTTTAATTTATTGTTGAGCATGTATTGTGGAGTTTTTATGAATAAAAATAATTATGAGACATGTTTTTTATATTGGAGAGTAATTGAGCTATATATGAAACCAAATTTATGCTCAATTAGTACACTTTGTGTTCATTCCCTATTCATTATGTTGTTTCAACAATGGCCCTAATGTGTATTTTGTTGTTGATAAGTACAAATGAAATGGTTTGCATGGGGTATGTGGAATTAGTAATAGTGGATTGGAAATATATCATTTAAGATTTTTAAAGGATTTAGGAAAATCTTCATTCTAATGGAAAGGATTGTCCTTCTCAAGTATAAATGTAAAGGGGTGACATATGTTTGCAATCTGCAAGATGAATATTCATATTGATTGAACTTTGCCTTGTAAATTACATAGATGTTTGAGATTTTTTTAGTGGAGTTATATCCATGAAATTTATGACATTTGAAGGATCAAGCTTAATGCATCTATGTGATACTATGAATCCTAAGTTTCGTGAAGTAATCCTAAAAACACACTTCTTTAGATTCAAATGGAGCTTATAGTTTTTCATTATTTCAAAGATTATTCGAACAACCTCATGATGTTCTACTCTACTTTTAGATTTATCTAGGATATGATCTACATAGTCCTCCATGATGTCATGAATCATGTCATGAAATATAACTATTATTTATCTTTGATAGAGATCCAATGTTCTTAAGGACAAAATATATTTATTGAAAAAAAAATTTCCCAAGGGCATTGTAAACGTTATCTTGTGTTCATCCTTGGTAGAATTTTCAATTCGATTATGACCTAAAAATGCATCCATCAAGGACAAAATTTGATGACCTATGGTAGACTCTATGATCATGCCTATGTTAGGCAATGTAAAATCATCTTTTGGACATGCTTTTTTATATCCATGAAATATGTACACACTCTGATTCCTACTTATTTCTTTGACATGTGTTCTATGTTAGATATCCATTGAGAATAGTCAATTGGACATATGAAAAAAATCTCCAATTTCTTTTTTGGTTATTATTTCACAAGTAGTGAATCTTTAGGATGATTTTTTATGAGTTTTTGCTTGATTGGTTTAACATATTTATGGACAATAGGATGCTGCCTAACTAGTAATGGATTTAAAACTAGAATGTCAACATATGACCATGAAAACACGTCTAAAACTTATTTAAGCAATAGAGTGAAAGTGGTTTGTTCTTCTTGATCCTTTGATGCAACAAGATTCACCATTTTTGGATTTTCATCTATTCTAATGTTAATCTTCATAGTGATATCAATTAAGAGGGTATAAAATTATTATTTGTTTAGAGGAGGTGTAGGAATATTAAATTCCCATTTAGGCTCATCATGATCTGTAGAGGTTGTTATTGTATTGATTTGATTTAATTGATGTAGTTTTAAAAGTTTTGTAAAGTATGAAAAATCATCCAAATGAATGTAAAATCTATTTTTGTGTCCCTCTATTGGGATATGATCTCATATTTTGAAAATTTTAGATATTGATTCATAATTATAGAAATGAACAAGTAGAGGTGATGGTTCTTGGTCCCATTGGATAATATTTAGGTGTGTAAGTTAAAGCATTAGAATTACATTATTATTAAATATATTAGTGATGGAAATATCTTTGAATTTGAATATATATATATATATATATATATATATATATATATATATATATATATATATATATATATATATATAAATTTTTTTGGTGTCTAAAGAGCCTTCCTCAAACTCCCTATAAGGATCAATAATATGAAGTGTAATGCTCACATTAATTGGTTCATATTCAATACCATGTATCGCTTCATGAGATTTAATATTTATTGGTTCTAAAGTAACTTAATCATGAAGACTAAGACCCTTGCCTTTTTAATTCATGATGTTACACAATATGGATCTAGTAACAAGGTATTGGTTGTTTAGGAAACACAACTTGTTAATCATAATAAAGCCATGAAGAGTTAAAATCTTTGATTTTATTGTTGAAAATAAGACAAACTTATATGAATGATGTTTTCCTGAAGTTACAAACCCTTTCAATATCCTTTCTACAGTGGACATGTTGTGATTACTAGGAGACATGTGGATTTTGCATCAGTAATGAGCATCATGATTTCATATTCACCCATCCCTTTATCCATAATGGTTAACTTATATGGAGGAGATGGTGTATATTTTGAGGTGGAAGGTTCAATTGTAAATGGTTGGCTTGTGGGTGCTTGAATTGTAGATGAAAAATTTATGAAGGATTTAAGTAATTCATTAGAATGAACATAATTTGATAGATTTGGTGACTCCTTAGTAGGAACATAAGTGTATTCTATAACTGAGAGATAATTGTATTTTTGATATTGTATTTCCAATAATTTACAATATCAGAAGGATTTAGTATCACCATGTATAGCTACTTACATGTCATCAAAATAAAAATTCAAACATTGATAGATTGTTGATGGAACAATGTTCATGGTATAAATCCATGGACATCTAAGGACTAAAGTGTATGGACATGGAATAAAGTCTCTAAAACTATAGGTACCACAATAAGAGGAAGATAAATAGTGGTGATGGACTCATGTTTGTTATTATCATATGCATTGATGGGGATGATGTTAGGCTCTAGTACTATTTTTAAATATCCCAAATGTTTTATTAATATTAACATACACAAATTTAAAATTGATTCATTATTTATAAAATTTCTTTTTATTGTGTGCCTATGGATTGTGACTTCTCTATACAAAAGTAAATTATTCGTATATCTCATTGGGGAAATATAATAATGATCAACTATAACTTGATGATTATTGGATAAGTTTCCAATTACAAATTCAAAATGTGATGGATTGATGTCTTAAGAATCTTTTGACTCTTGAAGGGTTTTATATAATGTGTGTGTGGGGGGGATGTATTGAGAAGATATAGGATGGATATATGTATTTGTGTCTTCAAAAGATATAATGATTTACTTACTCTCAACAGTAGATGAGGAAGCACTTAGAATGGTAACATAGGCCTGCCTTATTGTAATGTTGCAATATTGGGATTTTTTTTTTAATATAAACATGATGATTCATATAATCAACATAATTAACAATATAATAAAAATGGTGATTAGTTTGATTGACATTGCTAGTTTGGGTCTAATATTTACCTTGTTTATTATGCCCTTGCTCATATTTTAAACATATATATATATATCAAACTTTTGATTATTTGATGATGAATATTGGTTTTCAATATAAATATCACTAGGATTTATGAGGACTTAAATGTAGTTTTTAAGAATCATAAAAATATTTGTTGATTTCCCTTAATCTTTTGGTATTCACATTATTAATTTATTCATTACCACTTGGGATTAAGAATATTTTTCTCAAATGGTTTTGTGTTGGCTAAAATAACTATATTTGAAGTGACCAAATTCTAAAAAACCACCTCATCAGGTCAGCCCAAAGGATTAAATTTGTGCTAAAAATTTTATTATTTTGGTTGCCCACATGGAATATTGATATTATTGATAGGTTGAGTATTTTAGACATGTTTTATGTTAATTACACTGTCACCTACAATTTTTTTGTTTTTGGCAAAGAATTGGGGATTTTCACATGATTGGTAAAAAAATATTAATGACACCCTTGGAAATAAAAGTTATTTAAATTTGAAATAAAAATTTTGTGATCTCCTCCAATGATGTGGGAAAATGAATTTTTAATCAATGTGTTAGATCTAAATTAAGATTGTCGTTAAAGATGGCAATAAATTGTTTTCTGGGAAGAGACCATGGAAAGTAACTCACCAATTACTACCATCTTTGTAAGGAGGAAAAAGTATCACCATTTCCTTTTTTTGGTATTATATATTTCAACCATTGTTAATTCCCTCTCAACATTTAAAGATAAGTGGCATAAAAATATTTAAGATAAATCTTCAAAAGTAATGATTAATGCTTTGGGTAAGTGAAGAAATCAATCTAGGTATTGACCCCCTACACCATGTGGAAAGAGTTTTAATAAGTATTAATTTTATAGGTGATGTCTACATAATCTATATAAAACTCAGTAAGATATTCTCTAGGATCTCCATTTCCTTTGTATTTATCAAACTTAGAGAGTTCAAAGTGTTTAGGAAAGGGTGTCATCATGTTATTAATATCAAATAGATATGTGAAATTTTATTCAAATTTAAAGTGATTTTGTTTTAAAAAGGTATAATATTCTAACCCTTGGATCTTGTATTTGATACTTTACCATTAATATATAGATTGTGGTTGGATTTTATTATTTTGAGTAAAACTGGTGAATGTGTTGGATGATTGACCAATGAATGAACTTGGATTAATGCTGGAATGTGGAAGTGAATATTGGTTTTAGGGTGGATTGTTATTGTGTTGATTTGAGGTTGGGTTTGGGATGAAAGATTAATTTATCTAATAAAATATAAATTTGGATTTGTAAAAGAATTTAGATTTGGATGTTGATTTATGAATGTGTTTCAATTCAAGTTTGGATGTGAAAATGAATTTGATATTGAACCAAAATTTGTTGTTGATTGATATTGGGTTTGGATGATGAATTAGTGTTCAAATTTAGAATGGGGTTTATGAATGACTTTTGATTTTTTGGAATTTTAATTGTACAAATTTGATTTATAAATGGATTTGAAGTAATAATCTAAAATTGACTTGAAGTTTCATATAAAATAAAATTAGGATGTTGAATTGTGAGTATTAAATTAAATGAACATTCAAATTCAAAGTTTAAGTGACTTGTGAACTTGAATATGTATTCAAGTGTGGATTTGGATGTATATTATCACTAAGTGAATTGGAATGAATATTATAATTTGAATTTGGATTGATGTGTTAAATTGAATATATATTAAAGTTTGGATTTTGATAGTTTTGGTTGAATGGTGAATTTGAATGAGCATTGAAATTAATATTTTGATTGAGGTATGAACTTGTATATATATTAATGTTTGAAACTTTATGTTGTGGTTGAAGGGTGAATTGGAATGAACATTCAAATTTAGATTTTGGTGGAATTTTAAACATGAATATGAATTAAAGTTTAGATTGTATGTTGATTTTTGACAAGTAAATTTCAATGAATTTTTAAATTCAAAATTGGATTTAATTGGTTGATGTGTGGGGTAGATGAACATTAAAACCTATATTTCGATTAGATTGATTGATGGGTGGAGTTGAATGGACATTCAAACTAGGATTAATGATAGGTGAATTTAAATATGAATTTGAATTCATTTTTTGTTGAGATAATCTTAGATTAATAATAGGATTATTTATATTTGGATGTATGGCATAGTTGAAGAAGGGATTATTTGTGTTATTGTCTGGAAAATTTGGAATCTTTTGATAAAATTTGTTGTGCATGGGCTTGATGAGAATACCATGGCCTAGTTGGGGTGTGTATTCAATTATGATAGATTTCCCCTTGTCCCTATAAATATGAGCATTAGGATTTGGTGTACTTATGATAACCTTGTTATTCCCCATAGAACCTTTGGATGTAGCTTGGTTTTGGATATGGGATGTTTATTCATTCTTGGAAATCAAATGACATAAATTTTGGACTTAAAAATATGGAGGAAGTTTAGCCCTTACACTCAAATCTTGGATCACGACCTCATATTTTATAGATAAGATATATTTGATGATTTGGTAATGGGGTAAAATTGATCTAGGACTATTTTATTCTTGATAAGATTTCCCTTCTTCTTCATTGTCATAGATGTCATGAATTTTGACTCGATGCTCTTGATTACCAAAGTGAAATTTGTCGTTACCAAAATATTATTCCCTCATCCTAAGGTTGTTAAACATCATTGTGTGTCTTATGAAAGATGAAATTTCTTGAAAATGGATTGAATCAAATATTAAAAGTGATGAAAGATGAAGATTAAAAATAATTATGACTGACAATGAATTATTTAGTTTACGACTTTAAACCTTTGTTGATTTATATAATTTGGATAAAATCTTAGTTTGAGTTTAGACCTCAAATGTTTTGTTAAATCAAAAGGTATCATTCACATGGTATTTCACAAGGGATCAAAATAAACAAGTTCTTACTTTAAACCCACATGCAATGCACAAAAAGGGTTAAAACATGGATGAAGGTCTTGAGTAACTTTTAAGATTTTTGTGCTACTTAATTTGTTTTGAATAGTGTTGGGTTAATATTACAGAGCACTAACTATGGAAGAAGTGTCATTTACATAGCCCATTAGACTTGGTTTCAAGGGTGTGTGGAAACTAAATTCTTGGTACTAACTAATAACCAATGCACCAAAGTTAAACAATAAAAATGGCTCAAACAGCTAAAGTTTTTTACAAGATTATCTAAGGGGAGTCCTATAAATACCTTCTAGTACATGAGGCCCAAACCCTTGGAAGAATCAGAATCATATTTAATGAATGCAGTCAAATGGGTTTAGTTCCAATGTTTCTAACCTAGTCATAATATTTTGATAGGTTAATTTTGAAAAAATCTAATTTTTAGGTAATTATTGAAACCTTGGGTATTAAATCATGAAATTCCTTGCATCACAGTGTGCTTAAAATACAACATCATTTAGACATTTTAAATAGTTTACACTTGATTTATATACCATGTTGATACATGGGGTTTGGTCTACTACATCATGGTTAAATCCATGGTTGATAGATCCTATAGAAAAAAAAATAAGAAATTAATTTTTGTCCTTGATTTATGGTTATCATCACCAATGTGATACTAAGAGAAGAGAATACACATAAGCACAACTTGGGTAACATAAAAGTTTCAAAGTTATTTTTTATTCTTGAGTATCATGACCAATATGATCACAATAAAAGATCATTAAAAACCTTACAATAATATACAAATGCTTGAAATGAAAAAAATGATCAAAACCAAAGTGAAAAAATTGAGCTAATTAGTAGGAAAAATAAATACTGAAATGATTGATTTAAATTGAAAAGAAAAGGTTAGTCGAAAATAAATAAATAAATAAAATGGATTCACAAGAAATAAATTTTTTTATCTTGCTTTGTTTGTTTAAAATTTTGAATAGTGACTTGTTAAAAAATAGATGTTTTTTATAAACTAAGAAAATAAGGCAACCTAAAAAATCAGCCAAAAAAGACAAAAAAAAAAAAGAAAAAAAGAAAAGTAAAAATGTTAGTCTCTTGAATGGTTTTTTTTTCATAGTTAAATAAAATAGAAAATTTGATAGTATATTAAACTTTAAAAAAATAGAAATAGAAAACCAAAAAAAAAAAAAAAGCACACATACACAATGATTTCACTATTTTGAACAATTTTATTATTTACCTTGACAATTTAGCCTTTATGCAAACTAATTTTGCTAATGTTCTAAATAATTGCAATGATGTTCAGGATAATTTTGAGAATGTTAATAACTATTTCACTAATGTATATAATGATTTCACTGATGTTAAAAAAGATTGTGTTGTAATGTAAAAAAGACCTAAATAGAAAATAAAAAATGGAACAAAGAACAAAACTAAAACAAAATGTATTAATCAAATAAAGCATACACATAAAATATTATAACAATAAAAAACTAAAAAAATGAGTAAAAATTACACATGGATGAATTTATTGTTTGATCCGATGAATTTTTTGTTATGTAAAATTAATTTGCTATTTTATAGGTTAATGGATAACAAGCTCAAAAGCATAAAAAATTGAGTTATAAAAGTAAACATAAAACTTCAAGATAAGTGTTAAGCATATGTTCATAATAAAAATAATAAGAAAAAAATGAAATAACTCTCTAAATGCACCTATTATGTAAAATATGCTAGAAAGTTCCCACCAAGCATGCCAAAATGTATGAGCAAAAAATATAGAATTCAAACTAAGCTAAGGAAATAACCACAATTTGTCTTATTATAAACATGAATCAAACTTTGATAGTATATAAAATAATTAAATCATAATATATATAAGCAAGAGTGATTTGATCCTAATTGCAATGTATGTAGATGTTCAATTTTTCTCGGCACAAAGTGAGTTAGGTAGCATTTAGTTGTTAAAATTTGCCTAGATTCTTGATTAGATCGATTGAAAAAGTGAACACAATTTGTTAGCTTCAAGATTGATTCTTTAAGTGGAGTATTATAAGTCAATTTATAAGCTTGACGATGGTGAGATGAATGTTTGCTAGTAATATCAATTTGTTGATTATAATAATAAATAGTTTTTGGATTTGAGTCCTCATCCTAATGATTACTAATTTCCATGTGTTGAGAACAAAGGTGGAGAGTTAGTTGGTAGTTAGGTGACTTAGGATGAATGGGTGTAGGTAGTTGAAAACTTAAGGGATAACTCACAATTTAGCTAAAATGTTCTAATATGATTCATGAGGTGGTTTATGAAGTTGAGGAAGGTGTTTGGATGAGTCAATATTTAGTTTACACAAATGTGGAGGTTGTTTGGATGAGGTGGATAATCTATATTTGAATTAGTTTTGGATGAAATTAGGTTTACATGATTTAATTAACTAATTTTAAATTAATAAATTATTCAAAATTTAGAGGAAATGATGTTAATATGAATTCAAATTAGGGATGATAAAGAGTTAGCATGCCAAAATTAATATCAACACTAAATTTTAAAATTTAGGTGTCTACATAGAATTACTCTCATCTTACAAATTTTCCAAGTGAATTATTCAACTATGTATTCATTTACTTTAATTTCCTTACAATTAATTGTTTTTTCTCTTTATCTTTGTATCATTAGGGTTTGTCCTAATAATGTAATGTTCCCTCCATGATGAATAATAAAAACACATCAAACCACAATTCAACAATAAAGGTAAGTTAAGGTATATATAAGACACTTTTAATTATTTCTAATAAAATCCATTATTATCATTTCTTCTCTAATTTCTACTATAATTTTATAGCTCAACATTGTATGTTGCTATGTTCTTTCTCAAAGCATCATCCCATGTTACAATTATATGACATTTTATGTGATTTAATTAGGGCATATATATAGGCACAATTTTTTTAAAATTTATCATTTACTAACACTTTATCTCTTGCAATAACCTCTTGAGTTTCAATCTCTTTATGTGCATGCCTTAATGTTTGAACTTGGAAAGGGTTGGGTTTATCAATGGTTATTTTTAATATGTCAAATATATCATTACATAAAACCATTACAAATGTTGCTTATCCAATTCCTCAAGGAATCCAAACCTCATTCATACATTTACCTAGGCATTTGTCCTTTCAATAATGTCTAACTAGGGTATTACCTCATTTTTATTCTTAGTCAGCTAGGATAATCTTGTTAGAAAGGATCAAGCACATGTTGTGGGGATAATTCATCCTAGCTGACTCAGTTCACAGCCTAATGATAACTTTTTCCAATGTATGGGATCGAGATGGTTGATCTTGTCAAGTGAAATAATGAAATTATTAAGGCTTGATAATTTATAAAAGTACAAGGCTCATTTCAATTCAATAGAGCGGAACATTAATTTTTTTATCATTACAATTCAAAATTATAATAAATCTACATTTGAAGGAGCCATTTCTAAGGGGTTTTCTTTGGAGATAATATTACTTATCTTTTTGAAAAGCCTTAGATGAAAAGTAGGTGTATTTTAGCTTGGATCTAATTTATTTATTGTGATCCCTGAAATCCATAACAACCTATTGAATAATTAAATTTAATTTCCCATTTTTGTCAAAGTTTTGGTGGGAACTACATTAGTTTGATTACATGTATGTAGACCTAACTACAGTTATTTTATAGTGTCATTTTCCTAGAGAATTTTGAAACCTCTTCTTAGGTATTGTGTGGTAAGAGACCCTTTAGTTAGGTTTATTGGATCCAATGTTGTCATACTCCTGATATAAACATGTATTACAATGGCTGATAGTTGATTACCTTATCTGATCTTGGATTTTACTAACTCAAATAAGTTATAGATATATCTTATTTCATTGTTGACATATATGATTTATAATATCAGACTTTTATGCTATATATATATATATATATATATATATATATATATATATATATATATATATATATATAGTGCACTTAATTTAAACATTTACTTAATGTCACTGTATCTTAGTGTCACAATTTGATAAAAATAGAGACATAGATTGACTAATCTTGGAACTAATAAGGGATAATTATAACCAATAATTAATAATTACTAGAAAATAGTTTTAATTATCCTAAAAATGGAAAAATATTTTAAAAATAAATAATAATTATGATCAATAGTAACTAATCAATATTAATTGAGGGTGTACATACTTCTAAATCTACATTCATTTATAGTACTAACATACATTTTAACATTTTATGGTTAGTTTTGGGTGATTATCCCCAAATCAATAATCTCTTAGACTAATAAAGTCCAATTCAAACTAATTATTATTGATTAAGTTGGATCAAGGCTCAATTAGGCTCAAATTTTAAAATATTTACACTAATAAAAGCTATCAATGATAAATAATGATCAATAAAATGAAAGTGGTTATAATCAAAAAAACCAAATAAATTTTTAAAAGGGGAGAATGTGGGTAAATAAAAATTAATTAAGGTTAATTAAGAGTGTGATTGTCCCTAAGTAAAAAATTATCACACTAATTAGGAATAATTGTTATAAATAATTAATAACTAAGGCTAGTTGTGTGCAATATTCATTAAACCAAATAACTCTTTTCCTAAGAACAACCAATAATAAATAATAAATTTTAATGAATTATTTGACTAGCCCAAAATTAATAATCTCAAAATTGATCAAATATTACATTAAGAGGAATGAATTTGGACCAATAATGAATAATTACTCATGATCAAGGACTCGATTACTTTTAAATTGATCAATTTTGGTACTAGTGATAACTAATTGTGTTCAATAATGATGAATTAAGATCTATTTTATTTGATTATACCATATTATCAAACTATTAAATAATAATATCTAGTTGCAATAATTAATGAATAACATATATTAATGTCAACTAAGGGTTAAATTACCCCCAAACTATCCATTTCAGCTTTAATAAGTTCCAATTGACACCAATTATGAAAAATCAGAGTGATTATTTTGTGTGTAGCCTTGAATCAACCTTGATTTATATGATTAAACTTAATAAAGGCCTTATATTTAAAAACAAATTCTAAATACAAAATATGAATATTGAATTTTGATAAATAGGGGTCAATTTTATACACATATCCCAAAATTAGCCTTCAATCTTTAGATATTTACTTAATAGGTTCTTTTCTATTAAATTTTGTGTAACAACAAACTACAAACATATAATAATGATAAAGAGGGTTGAATTTTCTTATAAAATCACTAATCATCATCCATTACTCATTTCACTCATCATTACAATCTTGGGTTGTTAAATTTTATATAACATAATAATCTATGTATACATAACAACGATAAATGAGAATCAATTATGCATGCATTACCCAAGAAAATTTCATTACTTTAATAACTCCTAATTAAGAAATTTATTTATAAAAATGACATGAATACATTGAATTTAAGAAAAATCATATATGAATTATGAATATTTCCAAATCATCATTTCTTACCTTAATCACCTTTAATTAGGACCTCTATTTTATTATTATTATTAACCTATGACCATTAAATATTAAAGTAATGAATGCCTATTATGTGTCCATATTTAGTAATCACCCTTCATTCCTAAAGGCACTCTGCACTACAACCTTGGTTTGTGAATTTTTTCCAATAGTGATCTATGACAATAAAGAAATAACCAAAGGGAATAAATTCTATGTTTATTAATCTAAATTAAATTTTGTAACTTCAATCATTCTTAATTTGAGTATTTTTTTGTCATAATTATTCAAATAATTTAATAAACATATATCAAATAGTAAAAATTGTGTTTAAATTTAATGTGCATATCTTTAAATGGGATTTCATCACTTATACTACTCTTATATAAGATATTCATTTTTCAAACTAAGTCTAATATTGAACTATGAAATCCAAATAATGAAAAATGGCATTTAATTTTGTATTTATCTTTAAATATCACTACATGTATTTGATCATACGTAATTTGGGATTTGATTTTTCAAATCCATTCTAGTAATAACTTAAAAAATATTTATTACTAAGAAGAAAGGATCAGTTGTGGGTGCATAATCAAAAATTACTATGTAGTTTTTTTCTCCTAATTATCTCTTAGTTGAATATTTTTTTTTAGATTTAAAAGAAATCATACAATTAAATAACCTTAAGTATTCATTTTTTATATTTATTCACCCATTTCAAAGAAAGAATTGGTCAAATTTATGTTAATATATATAAAAAATTCTTTAGTTGGTAATCATTAGGCATATTTATTCCTTATTATTAAAAACATTCACTGATCTATACCTTTTGACCTTAACTAACATGAGTTTGTGATTACTAGTCATTATGTTTCATAGTCAAACATTCTTAGCATAGCATTCAGATTATTTGATGATAATTTTAGTCATTTAACCATTATTGTTACTTATTGATCTCAATTAGACATTATTAAAAAAGAATTAGTCAATTAGAGGTAATATTTTTCTTTAATTAACCTTGATTCATCCATATTTTAAATTATTATCTCCTATTATCATAAACATGTTTCAATTTTGGTTAATTACTCCCATATTACAACCATTTTGAGGGATGGGATATTTAATTACTTCTACATATACACTTGTGTGTCACACTTCTAATTTAGTGTGATATAGGCATACATAAATATAGGATATATTCCTATTTTAGATGTTGGGCCTTCATTTACTCACATCATTCAAACATTGGTGTCATCTACTTTTTTCATATGTTGAGGTGATTAAATCACTCAATCTTGCCAATTTTTTAGGTTGGACATGATTATATCATCTAACCTCATGAAGTTTTAAGTATCTATTGATGCTTAAAATTGCAATGTTTCCAACACCAACAATGGGAAGTTTCAGGAATGTGGGACTTGCGACCTGAAACGACCTCTAGATTTTAAAGAAGCTAGCTCTTCTTTATCTCAAAAGTATTGTGGGAAAAAGGATAGAAATTAAAGAGAAACACAAATGCAATGAAAGAAAATTTTAACTATGGCGATGCACTTGAGTTTAATTCATCCTTTAATACTAAGCACAGTGAAGCTATATTTAGGATTCAATTACATTAAAGAGCAAATAATGCATGATCAATGAAAAAGATGAAAACAATAGAATCAAAGGCTCATAACTTAGACTATTTTTGTAGTAACATAAAAAATACCAACAAAGGCACATAACTCAGTCTTCTTATTAATTTTCTAGTCACATAAAAGGCACAGATACATGCATAGTTATACAAACTTTCTAAATCAAGAAAATAGAACAAAGGCAAATGATATTACTAGCCACAACAAGAAAGTCCAAAACTTCTTGATAACAATCTCTTACAGAAAATTCTCTCTCTTCTGATGATCTTTTTTATGATCCCTCTACCCATATTTATAGCATTAGACTAGCTCTAGATTACCCACACGTTCCCAATCCAATTGTTTAACTGAACTCTAACTGAACTAGAAGTGTTTAACAAAAGATATCTTTTAGATCTCTAACATTGGCCTCTCTACAAGTTCAAATCCCAATGGCCTAACCAAACTGGAAATTAGCTGGAAGTGTTTAAAATAAGATATTTTCTAGATCTAAAAAGTTTAGTCTCCCTACAAGTTCATTGGCTAAATTAGATACACATGACACTTTTCACTATGAAACAAGTGAGGACACTTGGCGTGTTCTAATTACTCTACATGAAAACTATCTCATTATTAAGGAGGCACTAGAAAATGACACTTGGTGGCTTTCACATCACTTACAGAAGACACATGACACTTTCCACTGCATTATACTCTTTACTGTGTCTTTGTATCGAGAGTGCTTCATCTTTGACATCTATCACAGACTGTTGTTCTAAAACTTTATCAACTTATCGAAAGTGGGACCCACAACACTTCTTGCCTAAGCATCTTTCAAAGAGGAATGGGGAAAAGTGGCACTTTCCACTGATCTTTAACAAATGACACGTGGTGGCTTTCGCTTGTCTATAGAAGCTTTAGATACTTTTTTTAAGAAACCTACAGAAGGTGACACATGGCAGTCTCCATGGGGATCTAGCTATATTATAGAAACATTTGGGCCTCATTTTAGATTCAAATAGATGATGACACTTGGTGGCTTCCACTAACTTTAGAAACAAAACCTAGGGCCCACCAAAATCTTTACTCAACAATGAAACAAAATGAAGAAATTGTAGATGTTGACACTTATCAGCTTCTACTGAGCTTCAATTAGGGACACATGGTAGCTTCCATTGCTTTTAGAAAAACATATTAAAACCTTCCACAGTTTCCACTTGGTGCCCTCTGTGCACATTGAGAAAACTTATCAAAAGAAGCCTTTTAAACTCATAAGAAACTTGAAATGTGGATGCTAACACTTGGCATGCTCTACAGCATTATAATGGGACACGTGGCACATTTTGTACAACTTATAGAAATTATAAAATGTGTCCCAACTGATGACACTTGGTAGCTTCCACTCGAATTTGATACTTAGAAAAAATTTAGGCAAAAATGAAACTTGTGCTCGTGCTCTGTGTCAAAAACTTCATTGCCTCAAAACTAAAATGCACAGGGATAAAACTTGGAGTGCACAACTAAAACTCAAAATAAAATGTAAATATTTTTTCACTCTATAGTTCTTAGTGACCCTGAGGACTTTTGAGCCTACTTAAAAATAAGAATTCACAATCTCCTGCATGATCAAATGTGGTAAAAATCACAACTTCAGTAAGGCCATCTGATAAACAGACCACTCAACATCAAATAATCCCTACTTATTTTGAAATTCGTGGAAGGATAAATCAAGGTTGATGTTATCCTTGTGAGAAAAACTCTACAAAATATGAATTATTGCCTTCAATTGGATTTCAAGCTAGGACATGGGAATCAAGACAACTTCCACTTCTGTAAATGATGAATCATCTGTTAAACCTTGGAAAACTGACTGATCATTTTTCCTGGCTAAAAAGAAAGGTTTAATCTCATCAACCATAAACACAGTGGTGCTATTAAGAAAAGGGGAGGGAAGGCTAGTTGCACCATATCTTCAATATGTTGCTTCATGTCTTTGATTCCCTCTTTCACCACATCTATAAGCTCTTTGCAAATAATTGCTATGGAATTGTAACTGAGAACTTCATTCACCCTTTTTACAACAATCATTTTATCACTAATCCCTGTTGTTGATAATGTTCCACAGTTGTGTCATATAATTTTTACAGCAACATTTGAGAATCAAACACTCTCAAAGAGACAGTGGATAGAGTGGCTTCAACTGAAGTCTCCAACTTTTCACACAATTTCTATGCATTTAGCAGAAAGGTTAGAGAGTGTCTGAGTTGCGTAATCTCAGAGATTCTTTTCCATATTGATATATATAGCTCCTTGAACATATTCAAAACTCCTGAATTCTTTGGCCTATTAGCCAACTCAAGTGTTAATTGTTTTGTTATTTGTTGCTCAGCTTGATGTTGGGCTTGTATGGCAGTGGTATTGTTCTACTCATTTAGTAGCTTTTGTTGGAATTCAGCAACCTATTGCAAGTTTTCCTCACATTTTTCTTGTAATGTTACCTTTTCCCACCTTCAGGCTGTCACTACATCTTTCTCCTATCTCAATTCTTCTTTCAAAGAATCATTTTGGGCCTGAATAGCTTGGTGAGTCTAAAAAATATAGTATCTTGCAACTGTTTGTTGAGACTCTCTATTTCATTATTCTCAGTTTTGATATCTGTAGTCAAACCACTATAGTTAACTTTCTCTTAAGCTAAATCAGCCTCCACCTTTTGTAGCTTCTTTGATACTTTCAAATAATCAGTAAATACTGTAGAAGTGGATTCATTCATTAGATCAACCTTGTCTTGTGTCTAAAAAGTGACATATCTATAACCACTGCATTCATGGTATAATCTTTGGGCTGCATCTGCTCATTTGGTTTGACTACATTAGGTGAGAAATGGGTCACCATTAGTTACTACTGGATTAGGCCAAATTGTGACCTCATATGTGGTGTAGCTAGGGTTCTATTATCTTTCATCCTCTTTTTTTCATCTGGGCTTCCCTAGCCTTCTTAGTAGTGTCTACTTGAGTTTGGAAGGTAGAGGGAGAGGCAATGTGCCCACCCAAAAAAAGATAACCCTATGGCAAGCCATAGGGAATAGACAAATGTTGGTTAGGGGAGTCTAAGGAGGTACTCTCTTTGGGATAGAGGGGAAAAAGTGAGGCAATGATGTGGCTTGAGTATTAATAGGTAAGGCAAATTGGGAATTGGGCACAATAGAGGTGGCAGGGGATATTATTTGGCTAGATGGGATTGTCACCCCTATAGAAGAAGAGAGAGACTAAGAAGAAGAAGGAGAAATAACACGTACCTGAGGAGCAATTGATGTACTCTATGGTTGGTGTTGTGAGGGTTCTACCCCCTCCTCTGAATCAAGCTGAAGCTTCATCCTCTTATGTTTCTTTGGCATTTCTTCTTCTGGATGTGCTCCCTTCTCTTCAACATTTACCACTACTGCTAGTGGTGATTGTATAGAACTAGGAATTCCAAAGGTTGACACTAATGTAGAAGCTTTGGATGGTGAGGATACCACACTCTTTTATTTTTCAATGTCACTGAGAGATTGGGGCCAGATAGTTACAACGACTATAGATGAGGTTTGTCCTAGGGCCTGCATTGTATCAGAGCTAGATATCATAAATAGATGACATTCATCCCAGATTTCCTCCCATTTCTCATCTGAATCTACATTCCCAAAAGAGTGAGTTGTCTCACAAATTTCTTACCTATACTTCTAATAGGCTTCTATTTTCTCAAAATTTTAATCTTTTTTCTTCAATGCCCTTCTTAAACCAAAATTCATTCTAATTTTAGGATCAAAATCCTTTTGCTTAACATAAAAATTTTCCCATGGCCTGGCCTCTTGAAGGGGCAAACCCGTCAATTCTACATATAAATCAGGAATATCTTCCTTAGGATTTCTTCTATTTTCTTAAAAGGGATGGCCCTCATGCACAAATATAGCAGCGACCTTGTTATTCTTGACCTATGAAGTTATAAAACTACTTGAATCATATCCCCATTTATCTTTAATCAGATAGAAACCCAAGAAAGCTAGCAACATGTGCTTGGCATCTCTGACCTCTAGGGCCATGTTGTTTGTTACCCACAAAATATCATATATTTTATTCTTTTTCTTACCAGTGCCATATTCATTATCCACCACAGACACTTGTTGGGTGACCTCTAAGAATGTTAACCTAAGGGTCAAAATCTTAGGTAGCAACACTGGTTATCCACTAAAACCATGGACTCTAATAATAGTACGATGGGATCTAAAAAAGTAATCACAAGGAATAGTGCAATTTGTCATAAGGACTGAGACACTTGGAGTCAATATATTTTTGACTAGCTCTGGGCTTAGATGACAAAAAGTAGGGGCAACAAAAAGTCCCCAAAATTCATATGGGTCACTAGTTTTGGACAAGATATGTGTCCATGTAGACACAAGAATGGTTCTATTATGACCGAAGTTAGGGTCATACATATATAGATGCATGTATTGGAAAAAGATGTCAGAGTTTTAATACAACATGAGGTGAAATAGATAAGAAAAATACATAAAAACCCCTTTAGACTTAAAATGGGTGAGTTGGTTAACCATTGAATATGCAATCTGCTTAGAGAAATCTAGCCGATACTCCTGAGCCTTGTCTACAGTTTTTACCTGAAGAGAATGGTCATATGTTCTTCATAGATAGTTATATCCTCTTTCATTCCAAAAATGAATGCCATCATGGAAAGTTCCTCTTGATTGGCATGTGTAAATTATGCCCTTCTTGTTAGCGGCATTGGTACAGTGGTATCATCTTCCCCTAATTGCAACTCTGATCTCTGAAACCTCAATTGATTATTGAAATTTGCCCATGTTTTTGACATCTTGGCAATGGTGGGAAACATGGCTATCTTATCATGATACAGGACCAACATGTCCCTGAAGGCATTTGGTGTAATTTGTACCATGAATAGACCATGTTATATGGTATTCAAGGGTACATGAAACAATTCAATGCATATTTCAACCAAGTCAGGGCATGGATGTACACCTGGGACAATGAATTGTGTCAGTTGGGAAGTCTATATCCTCATTGTGAATGTTTCATACTATCCATCCTTGGCCCTCTGAATACATCTTTGATGTGCCCCTTCTCTTAGAGCTTTTCTATACTTTTTAAGGATTGGGTCCATGATTCTATTTGCAAAATATTTCACCTTTGTTGGGTCATTTGCATAACCAACTTTAGGGAATCTAGTCCGCAGATAAGTCTTTAAGGGTTGTGCAGGGGCTGAAGCATATGATTTTCTTGTGAGAATCTTATCAATGGATTCATAAATCTTAGACCCTTGTTTTCAAGATTGTTCATCCTCCATATCTATGTCTATACTGGTAATTAGTGAACTTATGTAACAACTATGGAGCTTTGCAATAGGGAAGGCACTTTCACTAAGAAGGTTTTGCTATGAATTGAAAATGCAAGTAATAGAGATTTTCTATCAGATGCAGGAATGTTTGGGACACTATTAAACTTTAACTCTTGTTATGGGGTATTTAATGACCCATCAAGTCTCAAAAATGGCATTAAACCTAGATAACCATTAGCAAATATTATTGAATCTATGTGGGACAGAGAGTCAGACACGTCATGAAATGGCTGCGTAAGGTATCTTGCAAAAAATTTTAATTTGAGAGAGATTTAATAAATGCTAGAGTTTCAAAATTTTGAAAAAGGCTCTAATCCATGGCCATGTTTTCAAAGAACACTTATTTGAAAGGAAGAGTGGGAAATAAAAATGGGGAAACAAAGTGACAAGGAAAGGGAAACTATCTAACTATAATACATCAGAGATACAACTTAATTGAAATGTTTCAAGTAGATCCCATTCACAAGAATCTCTTTAGGTTTGCCCTCCATTGTTTCTATCTCAAAATAATTTTTCTGTTTACATGCATGAATTTTATAGGGGCCAGTCCACAATGCTTCAAATTTAGTATGTTGACCCAGCTTGGCACCTCTTGCATCCCATTTGAAAACAACTGAGCCTACTTCAAAAAAGGGATTTGAATTCCTTTTATCAAAGTAGTTTTTGATTATTTTTTGATGCTTCATTAATGAATCATGTGCTTCATCCCTCTTTTCTTGAAATTCCAAGAGTTTAGCAAGTCTAACCTACATGGGGCCATTCTCCTCAATTTCAATCAGTTTTAATAACTGGAGAGTAGGAATCTCCAAGCTTAGGGGCATTACAATAGGCTTACCATAAACTAATTAATATGGAGACATTTGTGTCACCTACTTAGGCATAATTACATCATTCCATAGTGTTATATTAAGCACTTTATGCCACTCTTTGTGATGATCATCCCCTATTCTCTTAATAAGTCTAATCAAGTTCTTGTTGGTTGATTCTACCAAACCATTACCCTGAGGGTAATAATTAGAGGAAGTTTTCAAATAGATTTCATGCTTTAGTGAAAATTCAGATACTTTAGACCCTAAAAATTCTTTAGCATTATCTAAAATTATGGTACGAGGAGCCCCAAAGCGAGTAGTGATACTCCCTAGAAAGTCTAGGATCACATTTTCTATTGCTTCTTTGAGTGGCACTGCCTTAGTCCATCTAGTGAAATAATCTGTGGTAGTTAGAATCCATTTGTGCCCCATACTCGACACTAGATTTATCCTTCCAATGAAGTCAAGACACCATTGAGCAAAGGTTTCATAAAAAATTATAGGACTAAGTGGCATTGATGCATTTCTTCTCATCCCCACATAATATTGACAAGATTGGCACTTTTTGACCAGTTGATAATAGTCTATAAATAAAGTGGGCCAAAAATAACCTACCTCACTTATCTTTATAGCTATGGTTCTTTCAAAAAAATGTCCACCTGAGACTCCATTGTGCATTTCATGTAGTATTTTCTTAGCCTCATCTTTCTCTATGCATCTTAAAAGTTTGCCATTAGTATTTCTTCTAAAAATAACTTGTTTAATTAAAACAAAATGGACCCCTTACTACCTATAGTATCTCCTCTTGTCCTGAGAGAGATATTTTGGGTAAATCCCATGTTTCATAAAATAGATCTTGTTTGTGACCCAATAGTTCTGATCAATTTCTTATATCCTCAATACACTTTCTTCTTCAATTTCTTTAGGTATCATCTTTACAAGATTTTGAGTCATGTATTGGCACAACCCCTACCTCTAACCATCTTAGTGGGTCTAACATATATGTCATATTGAAGGATCTTTGTTATCTATTTTTCTCTATTTTTATTCATTTCACCTTCCATAATGTATTCTCTGACACTAGGATGAGCTACAAGTATCAAAATTTTACTTCCTATCACCATATGCATGAACTTATTAAGGGCTTTTACCATAGCATATGCTTATTTCTCCACAAATTTGTATTTATTTTCATACTCCCTAAGAGTCCTTGAGAAAAAGGCTATTGGGTATTCTCCCTCTTGTTGATCATCTTTCTGTGTTAGGACAATAGCAATATTGAACTCTCCTCCATAAACATACATTATAAAAGGGTTGGAGAAATCTAGGTTAATAAGTACTGGGGCTGTTGAAATTAATTTCTTGACCTCCTCAAAATCTTGTGTTCCTTCTATAGTCCACTTGAACACCAGGTCTTTCTTCAACAAGAGTGTTACTAGTCTCACTAGGCCTGCAATCACCTTCTTATTTATTGGTAGGGACAAGTTCATTATAGCTATGATTCTCTCTAGATCTATAGAGACTCCTTCTTTAGATACTATATGTCATAGTAGTTTGCCTTGAGGTACTGCAAAGATACACTTCTTGGGATTAAGGGATATTCCAAACTCTTGACATTTTTTTATAATAGATTCCAGATGATCAAAATGATCAACAACATTCTTTAAAAAAATAGTAAGATCATCAAGATAAATCAAAATAATTATATTTATGAGTTCTCCAAATGCTACATCCATTACCCTTTGAAAAGTGGCTCTAGCATTTGATAAGCCAAATGGCATCTTGGCATATGCAAATGTTCCCCATTTGGTAGTAAAAGTAGTCTTGTGTTGGTCTTCATTAGCCAACTAAATCTGATTGTATCCAGAGAAACCATCTAGTAAGGAAAATCTCTCTGATCCAGCCACATTCTATAAAATTTGTTCCATAGAGGGTAGGAGATAGTGATCTTTAAGAGATGCTCTATTCAGGTCTCTAAAATCCACATAGAGCCTTATGTCACCATTATTTTTTCTGACCGGTACTAGATTGGATACCCAGGTTAAGTGTTTGATTGGAAAAATTATTTTAGAATCTAACAGTTTCTACAACTCATCCACCATTAGAGGTTCAATCCTTGGATTCAATAGCCTCTGTTTCTATCTAATTGGCCTAGATCCTTCAGTTAGTTCTATTGTGTGTTGAATGATATCTCTATTATATCCATTAAGGTCTTCATAGGTCCAGGCTATTACTCTATCATACCTTTGACACAATTCAATTAGTCTTTCGCTTTCCTCTTGGGTTGTAGAATTTCCAATCTTTAGTTTTCTCCCTTCACTCACTTCTATCTAAGAATAATCTACTTTATTTTCTTGAAACCTTTTCTTCTCTAGGCTTACATCTTCTACATCAAATAGGTTTTATAAAGTAATCAATCCTTTAGGAAGCTTATTTGTCTTTAATTGAATAATTTTGTCTCCATATGCTTCTTCAATTTTGGATTACAATTGATCAGAAAATTCCTCTGACTGTTGCAAAAATGAGAGTACCTGAGAATCATTTTCAAAGACTTTCCAATTTTCATCCTTATCTGGGATATTTGGCCTTACTATAACTTTGAATGACTCATTATTTACTAATAGACTAGTTTTTGGGTCAAAATATGAGCTAATCTGTGTCATCTTATTTGCTTCAAAATTTTGGGTTCTAGGAACTACTTCAATATTGAAAGCTTCAAAATCTTCTATTAAGTCCCAAATTTTGTGTCTATAGGATCTCATCCTTATATTTTTTGCTATTGCCTTTTCTCTGATTTGTTTCACCACTAGTTATGAATCTCCTTTTACTATCAAATTTTTTACTCCCTTCTTCTTGGCTAACATGAGCCCATGTACTACGGATTCATATTTAGCATCATTATTAGTAAAGGAAAATTAGAAATAGATAACTCTTAAAATTTTCTCACCATTTGGAGCAACAAGACAAATTGCTACTCCAGCACCATTTTTACTTCTAGCCCCGTCAAAATTTAAGGTCCCAATTTCTAAGTCCTTTTCAAATTTTTGAGTCTTTGGCATTTCTTCCCTTAAAACATTTGGGATTTCATGATCTTCATCAAATATGACATAAGTACCCAAACCAGTAGAGTCATAATTTCTATATGGGTCACTTCGCATCATAGCTAACAAATGGTTATTTCCCTCTTTTTGGTCATGTTCAGTCTAGTCACCTAACTCTTCAACAAAGACCCTTTCTTCCTTATTCTACATAGCATGAGTTTCCTCTAATTTTGGGGTTGGTTCATTGGTGATGTGATATTTAGATAGTGGCTCAGATAGTATTTTCATTTTTGAACCATATTTGGGTTTTAAGATGAGGTGAGACCAATCAAGTGACATATATCCTCCTATCTTGGCTATGAAATCTCTGGATAAACATAGCCCAAATATAGTGGGTATATCTATGACTACCACATCTTGATTTAAAATTATATTAGGGAAAGTATATAATTGCAATGGGAGTTGTTTAATTTTCCCTATTGTTTACACTGATTTGCCATCCAGCTACATAACTCCTCTAGTATGTGGCTCATACTTTATTTTTAAAGCAATTTCTATTTTCTTAGGCATTACTGTAGTACCGGCCCTTGAGTCTATCATTACATTATGTAATAGTTTATTTCTAACTATTAAAGTCAAATAGAAGGGCTCTAGTTTGGATTTGCTTACCTTTGGTGCATTGTTCAAAAGGGTTGTTGTCTATAGAGGAACTATGTCTTTGAGCTTTTCTTTATCATCAGGTCCTTCTTTTATACTAGAATGTTTAGGCATTGCTTGGCCTTGCAGATCTTCTTGTAATGGTATATTTTGCTTAGGAATAGCTAATATGTCCCATATTGACACTTGTGTTGGAGCCCTCTTCAGTTGATCCACCACATTCATTGGTCCTAGTGTTTGGGTTCTTAGATAATAAGGGTTCCTTGCTTTTTCTTGAACTTGTCCAAAAATTACTTGATTATGTACTAGCTAAGGTATTTCTTGTCTAGTAGCTATGTTTTGATTACTTTTTAATGAAGGATTCCCCATAACTTCATTATTTGCAACTTCAGGCTGTTTCATCATTCTTCTCTTGGCTCTAGTGTAGTAATCTGATTGTACTAATGGCTTCTTAGAAGTAGAAGCTTCATTTAAGAATATTGACTCTCCATCTTCAACCCATGAAAATAGATCATGCTCAGGGGCTATTTCTTCTTCTTGTTATAAGGACATCCCTTGCATTTGAGCCATCAGGCCTGAATTTTTCATACTAGAGGATTGGTAGGCTTGAGTGTTAGAAGTATTTGCAAATTGTCCATCCATTCTTCTTTACTCTGCTACATTTTGTTTTAGATTACCCATGGGACAATATCTAGGCATATGATAATTATTACAAGGGAAACACTAGGAATTGGTGCCATCTACATAATTATTCTACCCTTGAAGAATCTCCTTGTTTGGATTAGGGGGAATAGTCTGTGAGGGTATAGGGACTACAACTAATAGGTTTTCTAGCTAAGGGTTAGTTTGCCTTTGAGGACCCTGATACTGATTTGGCTATTGTGAAGGTCTATTTATTTGGTAGCCTTGATATTGGGGTCTAGGATGAGGATTCTGATATATTTTTATGCTAATTAACTCATTAGAAAATGTCCTTAAAATGTTCTTGATATCATCCATCTCAGATGACTGGACAGGGATAAGTTCTTTAGGAAGTTGTTGAGGATATGTATACATAGACATAGGTGGGGCTATGGAATTAGGGGTTTCTTGAGGCAAAGGTAAGGTAATCTCTAGAAACATGGGCATGGGAGGCCTTAGGGGCAACTTTCCAGCATCTATTAAGTTATTTTCAGCACTGACTGCATAGTCATAGGCTTCTGGCAGAGTCTGACCTCCAAGTGACTAAATCATTACTAATATATCTGAATTTAAAGCTTTAAGATAAAATACTATAGCCATACCTAGTAATGCTCTTGATGTAGTAGGAATTCTTTCCCAAGTCTTTTGAAATCTTGAATTGAAATCAGCCGTTGATTCTTGTGGTGCCCTTTTTATAGTAATCAATTGTTGCAACAAAAAAGATTTATCACCATTTTCTTCAAATCTTTCAAAGAAAAGATCTCCAAGATGATCCCATGTAGATATTATATTTGGAGTCAAAGATCTATACCATTCTAGAGCCTTCCCTTTAAAATAAGCTACTAACAATCTTATAGCCACATTTTGTTGTGTGACCACATGTATTACACAGACATCAGACACATCTTAAAGATGTTCTTCAGGTGTTTTGAAATCTTGCCCACTGAATTTGGGCAGAGCTTTCAAGGCATTTAATAGAATAGGATCCCAAGTGGTTAGTGGTAATGGGAGAATCAGACGACTACCAATGTTCCAACTTGCATAATTCCTTGGGGCTATATGTGCTCTCATGTTTGCTATTGGTATTTCTAAAAATTGATTGACCCTTCTTCTTGAATTAATTATAAATGGTGGTAAAAGAATACCTAGGTTCACAACAGATTGAGATCTTGTTACTGATCCACATATCTAACTCCTTATATCTCTCTAGTTCATATGGTCTTGAAAGAAACTTAAAGATATAGTCATCCCATTGGGCGTGCCAAAAACTGTTGTTGCTTAAAATTGCACTGTTTCCACCACCAACAATGGGAAGTTTTAGGAATTTGGGACTTACGACCTGAAACGACCTCTAGATTTTAAAGAAGCTTGCTCTTCTTTATCTCAAAAGTATTGTGGGAAAAAGGATAGAAGAAATTAAATAGAAACACAAATGCAATGACAGAAAATTTTAACTATGGTGATGCATCTGAGTTTGATTCATCCTTTAATACTAAGCACAATGAAGCTATAATTAGGATTCAATTACATTAAAGAGAAAATAATGCATGATCAATGTAAAAGATGAACACAATAGAATCAAAGGCTCACAACTTAGACTATTTTTGTAGTAACACAGAAAATACCAACAAAGGCACATAACTCATTGTTCTTATTAATTTTACATTCACATAAAAGGCACAGATACATGCATAGTTATACAAACTTTCTAAATCAAGAAAATAGAACAAAGGTAAATGATATTATTGGCCATAGCAAGAAAGTCTAAAAATTCTTGATAACAATCTCTTGCAAAAAAAATTCTCTCTTCTGATGATTTTTTTGATGATCCCTCTACCCATATTTATAGCATCAAACTAGCTCTAGATTACCCACACATTCCCAATCCAATGGTCTAACTGAACTCTAACTAAACTAGAAGTGTTTAACAAAAGATATATTTTAGATCTCTAATATTGGCCTCTCTACAAGTTCAAATCCCAATGACCTAACTGAACTGGAACTTAATTGGAAGTGCTTAACATAAGATATTTTCTAGATCTAAAATGTTTAGTCTCCCTGCAAGTTCATTGGCTGAATTAGATACACGTGACACTTTTCACTGTGAAACAGGCGAGGACACTTGGCGTGTTCCACTTACTCTACTTGAAAACTATCTCATTATTTAGGAGGCACTAGAAAATGACACTTGGTGGCTTCCATAGCACTTTAAAAAGACACACGACACTTTCCTTTGCATTATACTCTTTACTGTGTCT
This sequence comes from Torreya grandis, assembly GCA_037957365.1. NCBI lineage: Eukaryota > Viridiplantae > Streptophyta > Pinopsida > Cupressales > Taxaceae > Torreya > Torreya grandis. The sequence continues at coordinate 2,689,342 of JARHVA010001872.1, forward strand.
TTATATTGGGAGTTCTCCGTCTTTGACATCTATCACAATATGCTGCTCTAAAAATTTATCAACTTACCAAAAATGGGAACCACAACACTTCTTGCTTGAGCAACTTTAAAAGAGGAATGGGGATAGGTGGTGCTTTCTATTGATCTTTAACAAATGACACGTGGTAGCTTCTGCTTGTCTATGGAAGCTTTAGATACTTTTTTAAGAAACTTGCAGAAGGTGACATGTGGCAGTCTATGTGGGGCTCTAGCTATACTATAGAAACATTTGAGCCTCATTTTAGATTCAAATGGATGATGACACTTGGCAACTTTCGCTAACTTTAGAAACAAAACTTGGGGCCCACCATAGTCTTTACTCAACAATGAAACAAAATTAAGAAACTACGGATGTCAACACTTGTCAACTTCTGCTGAGCTTTAGTTAGGGACACGTGGCAACTTCTATTGCTTGTAAAAAGACATATTGAAACCTTCCATAGTTGACACTTGGTGCCCTCTACATGCATTGAGAAAACTTATCGAAATAAGCCTTTGAAACTCATAAGAAACTTAAAACGTGGATGCCGACACTTGGCACACTCCGCTGCATTATAATGGGACATGTTGCACATTCTGCACAACTTATAGAAATTAAAAAATGTGTCCTAGCTAATGACACTTGGCAGATTCCACTTGACTTTGATACTTAGATAAAATTTAGGCAAAAATGAAACTCATTCCCACACTCTGTGTCAAAAACTTCACTGCCTCGAAACTAAAATGTGCAGGGACAAAACTTGGATCACACAACTGAAACTCAAAATAAAATGCAGAGTATTTTTTAATCTATAGTATCATTGAGTTGCATAGTTAAGCTAATCACAACTTCCAATTGGTAACTCACATTTTATCAAAACTTAAGTACATGTGCCCTCTCTCTCTCTCTCTCTCTCTCTCTCTCTCTCTCTCTCTCTCTCTCTCTCTCTCTCTCTCTCTCTCTCTCTCTCTCTCTCTCTCTCTCTCTCTCTCTCTCTCTCTCTCTCTCTCTCTCTCTCTCTCTCTCTCTCTCTCTCTCTCTCTCTCTCTCTACACACACACACACACACGTGTGCGTGTGTGTGTGTATCCTTAGATTTATGTAATTTCAATATTTATCTATATTTTTTTTAATCTTCATTTTATATCCTTACAATGTCACATAATTTTCAATTCAAATTACTGTTGTCACCAAATCTTGCACCCTAGAAGAGGGTGTTAAAGCTTATTCTAAATTTGGGCAACATGGGAACATTTCAATGTATATGGGTGTACCTATATTGGAAATGAGCCTCTAAGTTTAATGTCTATCTCCCTGAGTATATTATGTAATGCTTATCACATAAACTACTGATTACTTATGGAAAAAGGGTTAGAGAATGCCTAAATTGAACCTACTCTAAAAGAGGTGATGCACCAAAAAGTGTCTTTCACTTGACAATCATATTTGTACAATTATGAAAAAAAACATACAAACTAATCTCTAAGTCTTAAAGAGTTCTAACATGAGCATTTAAATATAGAGGTAAGATGTGAGAAGCAACACAAGATAAATGAACCAGAAGGTAGATTACATACTCCAAGGATAATGTTACACTTGAGAAAGCTTTACACACTAGACTACACTCTATATGACCTGTTAGACTAGTAACTATTGCTCAAACATGAAAGGATAAGGGAAATAAGGATAGACAATTATCACTTCTCATCACCGTACATCACTTGCAGACTTAGAAAATTATTCAAAATTTAGAAATAAACTTCCATTAATGTTTAAAGGCAAAATATAAAGTCACTCTAGTAGGGATTCATCATACATGGTGTGGTTTCTTTTAAAATAGCTCAAAATCTATACTTATAGAATATATGTAGCAAGAGAAAAGGAGCCTCGACATTGAAAAGGGGAATCAATCAGTTTAAAAACATTTGAACCATAGTTGTAACTACTTTTGTAATTATGATTATTTAGACATTTTAATTGATCTAGGTCACTTCAAGTGGTTGCACATTTACCTTATCCCCTCATTGATGTTTCTTGATAGTTGCAATAATGGAATAAAGTGGTTTTGAGCTAAGTTTTATAATCAATGTAGTTAGAATAATCAAATCCATCTATTATAAATTTATCCTGGTACTAACTACTCCAAATAGGTTTGTCATGGCATACACAATGGAGAGAAGGGGTCCATTTCATGCAGTTGGTCTTGTAGATGAAACCATTAGAGCCTATATGCATACCTTTCTAGTATCATTTGCAATGCTATCTCTTATTCTAATTAGATCATGCTCAAAATTTACCCCATGCTCATGGGTTCACTGTAGATATAAAACCAATCTTAGACTATTGGTTTTCTACAGTATTTATATTATGACACTCTGATCGATGTTTGGTTCCTATTAAGTCCACATAAATATATTATGTCACCATCAAAACTGAGAACTTATAGATACATGGATCCTTCCTTTAAGAATGGTGAATGCAGTCACTAGATGACACTACAACCTTTAAATATTTAAACTAGAGGTTCATATTAAGGTTTGATGGTGGTACTTTATGTTATTTATACTTGATTTCATCACTGCATCCACTTCATGGAATTTGATTGAGCTTCAATGATAGAATATCTCCTTTATAAATCTTTCCTTGATTCAACCTTGGTCATGTGTTTTATCTCCATGAAGTCCCTTAAAGTCTCGACCTTTAATTTCATTAGTCATCAATATCTGACTCAGCACATTGACATATTGACTTTTTTCTTTCACTATCAATATTTATTAATATGAATGATTGCAAGTCATTGATCTTACCCTTGACTTGTCAACTCTATCCATGCTTTTACTATGTGGTAGACCTACGTTTGATTTTAGGATCCATTATCAGTCTACCAACCTCATACACTTATGCCAGATGTTAATCTCTTGATATCCTTGAATATTTGACTCATCTCTCACCATTAGATCAATATGCATGATACAACTCATATTGTTAGATCTATTAGGGCCCACAATTCATAAACCAATAGTTATTTCATGAGCTTAAAATTGATTTCCATGATCTCATCAAATGACATTCACATAAACATCATTGACATTCATGAAATTATCAAATTTAATCTTAAAAGGATTTTTTTTACTTGAGCTTAAACTTGATGTTAGCACAAACTTCTTATATTGAAAGTCCATGTTTAGAAGCTTATATATTGAGCCACAAAGCTCACATGGACTTAAAACTTTCAAAACATGTTTTTGTCATGAAAAAATAGTTGTTACTACAATCCTTTGGCTCATGGGGGTTTCTTGAGTGATGATAAAAATTTCATAAATGAGTTAGTTCATTCATTCCTTGATGACATTCTAAATGGCCTAGCCCTTAGGCTTGATAAGCTAAACTTTGGATGCTTAGATCCTGAGATAGAGGGCTCATCAAGATATGAAACTTATATATAATGATATTGACACTAAGTGAATTGATTTTGCATGGTTTTATGATCATACAAGCCCTAATGAGTATGTTTATAAAACCACACAAGAAAGTTTCTCCATTCTGGTTTCCATGTGAAGTCTTGATGATGGTTTAGATTAACAAAGCTTGTTCTTGAGATACTACTTAATCTTTGAAATATTGGATGAATTATTTGAGGTATAATAAAACATGTTCCATTCTCTACTTTCATTTATCACCATGAAGATCTACCACTTTCATATATGACCTAAAGATGACCTCTAAGATATCAAATGGCACAAGGATTGAACTGGACCATGACCAAGACTAGAATGACATATGAAATGACATAAATTGGACTACAATCATGCACCATGAAATTTATAAATTCCCCTATACAAGATTTTGACTATAGGGGGTTGACCCATTTATGTTTGTGGTAAAAATGATCAATGTTCTTCACAATTTCTAAAGGGTGATATGCTTGAGATGCCATGACCAGTTGCCTAATCATGTCCATTGGTATATAAAGTCATAAGTGTAGTAAATTTGACATACAAAATGCCTTGAATAATACATAAAATAAAAGAAAATAATGGGAATAAAACACAAATAAAGTAACACACATGTGTTTAAGATCACTTATTGGAACAAAACACAACAAGAAAGGAAATGCACACCTAATCTATTATTTACAAAAATAGACCTTTAGTTCTCAATAGAAAGGTTTCAAATTTATCCCACTCATAAGGATGAGTAGTTATTATCCATTCATCTTTACTAACTAAAAAGAGTTAATTTTATTTCACTTGCTGATGACATATAGTCCACTCCATATGGTATCAAATTTGTTATGCCTTCTTGGTTTTGCTCTATCTTCATCCCATTTCAAGACTATGTCACCTTATTGAAATGAAATTGGAGTTTCCTTCTTATAAAAAGACCTCTTTATCAGTACCTAGTGATGCTCCATGGCCTAATGGGATTTACCTCTAGTCTCTTATAACTCCATTAATTCTATGAATCTCACTTCCCTTGGAGTGTTCTTGAGTAACTCTAGTTGATGTGCTAACTCTAAGGCAAGCAACTCTTTAGAGATAGATAACCTAGATTCCCTTCCATAGATAAACATGAAAGGAGAATTCCCTATTGACCTCTAGGGAGGTATTCTATCAACCCATAAGGTTGTCTTCAATTTGGTGTGCCAACCTCTTTGGTTATATTCAAGGGTCTTCTTAATGATTTTGATCAGGTTCTTATTGGTAGATTCAGCCAACCCATTACCTTGAGGGTAATAATTAGATGAAGTGCTTAAGAATATGGCATTATTATTTTCCCAGACATATGTCTTAGTATCCATAAAATCAAGATAATTATCTAAAATAATAGTAGGAGTGTCAAACCTTGTTATGATTCTCTCATATAACTCCAGGATAACACTCTCATTAGCTTCCTTCAATTTATTGCCTTAACCCATCTTGTAAAATAGTTAGTCGTTATGAGTATCCATTTGTGACCAAAACTTGATGTGGGATTTATCATGCCAATGAAATCAAGAACCCATTACATGAAAGGTTGATTAACTTAGATAGGATTCAATGGGAGCACTACAAGCTTCCACTTTTCTTTTTTTTTAAATTACATTGTCTATACCTTCTCACCCAAGCATGGAAATCCTTAAAGAGGCTTGGCCAATAATATCATGCCATCATGACTTGGCATTTATGGTTCTTTGAGATAAATGACCTCTTGTTGTCCCATCATGGAACTTCTCAAGAAACACTCTAAACTAATGATTATCAATACATCTCAATAGCACACCATTAATGTATTTCCTAAAAAAAACACCGTCCACAAGATAAAATGGAATATATTTCAATATAAAATATCTCCTTTGTGATCTACTCATATTATTAGGATAGTCACCATTTTGGAGAAATCTGATCACATCCTATGTATAACTTTGTGGATGCAATGAACTATCTAGTTGGGGAAAATTATGGTTGACTAGAGCCTCTTCTTTTTTCTCATGAAGGTTTGAAGCTAGATGTTCACAAAGGCATTTAACCCTTACCATTTTTATGACTTTTATATCAGCATCATGTTCCATTACCTTATTGATCCACCCTGCCCTCTTTTCACTAAGGTCTTTGCTCAAAAGAAACTCTTTGGTGCTAAGATGATAGACCATAACATGAATCTTGTTATTTAAAACCATATGTATGAAATTATTTATTCCTCTTACAATATAAAGGACTTGATTCTCTACAAAGGTGTACTTGAATTCATAATCTTCTAAACCTTGACTAAATAATGCAATAGGCTACTCCACAACCTCATCATTCTTTTGCATTAGCATGGCTAATATAGTATCAAGATTAGAAAATGAATAAAACATGAAGTCTTTAGTAAAATCAATGTTAAAAATATTAGGAGATTCTACAATTCCTTTCTTTATGGCTTCAAAATTGCTCTTACCCTTTTTGGTCCAAGAAAAGACTTGGTTCTTCTTGAGCATAGCTATGATAGGTTTTACTAAAGATGCAAAACCAAGTATGAATCTCCTTACAAAATTTATCTTGCCTAAGAAAATTTTAAGACCTTTTTTATGCAAGGGAAATTATAAGCATATAATAACCTTTATTATTTCAAAATCAATGGTCAAACCATCCTTGAAAACAATGTGTCCTAAGAGCTTACCTTCATGAACAAAAAATATGCACTTCTTTGGATTAAGAGATACTCCATACTTCCTACATGTTTCAAAAAATTTCCTTAAGTGTTTCAAATTTTCATCATCATCTTTATAAAACACTGTTATATCATCTAGATAAACCAACAATATGTCATTGATCAAACCTTTGAAGGCTATGTCCATTTCTCTTTAAAATGCAGCACCTATATTGGACAGACCAAAGGGAATATTTCTATAAGGAAAAATACCCCAATTAGTATTGAAGGCTATCTTAAACTAATCATCTTCATTGACTGAAATTTAATTACAGCTTGAATATCCATCTATAAGAGAGAAACTATAAGAACTTGAAACTTTTTGTAGAATCTACTCCATTGAAGGTAGAGGATAGTGATCTTTAATTGACACTCTATTAAGGTCTATAAAGTCTAAAAAAACCTTTATCTCCCCATTATTATTTATAATAGGCACAAGGTTAGCTACCCACATTGAATTTTTGATGAGAAATATTATCTTAGATTCTAGGAGTTTGGTAAGCTCTAACCTCATGAGTTTCTCAACATTAAGGTTGATGGGTCTTTATTTCTATATAATTGGTTTAAACCTAGTTCCAACTCAATGTTATGGTGTGATAGGCTAATATTAAATCCTTTGAGGTCCTTATGTTCCCAATTAAAGATATCATGAAGCTCTCTACACAGCTCAATGAATTCTTGCTTCTCTAATATAGAACATACCTTCCCTAGTTTGAGGAGTTTGTCCTTGAAGATCAAGACCCTTTCATAATTATCCTCTTTTGTAGACATACTCACTCTCTCCTTCTTCTTCTTATCATTCTCATTGAAGATATTTTATAAGTTCAACAAACCCTTAGGTACCTTATTATTTTTAGTTGCACAATCTAATCACCTATTTTTTCTTGGAGCCTCCTTTATTCCCTAAAGAAAACTCAACCTCATTTTAAAAGAAGCATGCAATGTGTTTTCACTGTCAAACATTTGTAAAGACACTTAATTAGTAGGTACAAATTTTTTGATAATGATCTTAATATGAGACTCTTTTCCTTCCTCTTTTATGGTAGTTGGAGTGTCAAATTGAGTTCTTGTGGTAACGATGCACCAAATTTCAAGTTCAATGCAATATTATCAAAATGAAAATAAAAACCCAAAACATGATAGCACCAATAATAATGAATATAAGGAGATAATTATCACAAATGGAAAAATTTACCATCTCTTTTTACCTCTTCATGCCTCCATTCCATGATTCATGATTGCTTATTAGACTCAGATTTGACACTATGATGTTTGATGTTGGATTGTGGATGATGGATTTGGATGATTGATTCAAGGACCCATTTTGAAATGGTTTCCCCACAATATTTATAGTTGGTTTGAGAGTGGAGGGAGAACTTGGTTAAATAGAGGAAGGGAGGGAAGATCAAGGGCTAAGATTAGAACTTGTATTATGAGATCCAATTGTTGCAAATTATTTAAGGAATATTAAATTCCTTAAGAATCCTCAACAAATAGAGGTTTCTAGAGATGTGGAAGGAAGTATCCAATTATAGAGACTTATCCATTATCTTAGAGATAATTCAAGATTTGGTGGGGGTTAGATGGGGAATTAGGTGAAGATTAGAGACATAGGGATGTAGGGAAGGTTAGGGTGTAGGTTAGTAGGTAGGTAGGTAGGTGGGGTTATATGAATTAAAAATTCCCATATAATGGATAAATATGATTAGATTAGGATAGAATGAGTAAGGTTACTGAATAAAGGAATTATTGAAGGGTGTTATTATATATATGGCTAAAAATAAGATAAATTAGCATAATAAAATAGGATAAGTAGAATTAGTGTTGATTAATAAGAATATTAGTCGACTGTAATAAAGCAAGCGATTTTAGGTGCATAAATTTTTCCCATCTTTAAAATGGTATTGCAAGTGGATAAAGTGGAAGGATTAATGGTATTTTAAAGAAAAACTATTTCATAGATGAATATTAGTGGATGGATATGATTAAAAAACCATGTCATGGGTGAATGTTAGTAGATGATATTAGGGGATACGATGCCCCTTCAAGGGGACATTAGGGAAGAATGAGCCAGATGGCCACTAAAAAGAAGAAATAATGGGTGGGATGAGATGGATATTTGAGGGGATGGGATGCTAGGTGTGTGATATGGAATGAAGAAGATAAATTTAACTTGAACAATGAGCTACAAATTGATAATGATGTCCCTATAAGGACACATGTACAGGGAGTAGTGATGATGGGTGTTACAATTGTCAACACATCCCAAGTTGGAATAAACTTCAAAAAGATGATGATAAGATTAATAGGCTGCAATATTTAGACATATCCCAAGAAAGGATGCATGTAAGTTAGAGTTATTGGCCAAGATAAGCCTGATTTGATAACATTAATGATAGGTGTAGCTCAAAGTTAAATTGATTGATATGATATATGTGATGATAGATAATAATTGATATAATCAATTGATAAAAGTATTGGGGGATGAGAATAGATGATAGAAATAGTGGATAAGCTATCCTTGGGCATGGAAATGTGGTCAAGTACTATCTATATAGTTTGAAAAGACCTCAAGTTGATGTAGTTATGATGAGAGGATAAAGGATGACAATGAGGGAATAGAATATGATGATGATGATTACTAATTGGAGGAATTATATTAGTGATAATAGGATATGACTTAGATGATGGGATTAGGATAAATGATTGGATGTTAGTCAAATGGGCTGAGAGGTTTGGATTAGTGATGAGAAGAGGGATGATATGAGGATTAGATAAATGATGAGGTGTAGGTGATCAATCCATAACAATTCCATAAGGCTCACCATAGTCTAATTAATCTAAAAATATAACACTTGATAAGATGACCCATGATATAAGCATGACCAAGAGGATATTGTAACAAATTTCATGGGCATGTATCAAACTCTACATCTTCAAGGGTGATTTTGGTATCCCCTAACATCTTATTTCATTGCCCAAGAGATAAAAAGAGACATGATGAAAACATAAGACAAATAAGATAGACACATCATAAAAGACATATAAGAAAGACAAATGTAACAAATAAGTAACACACACAAGTATCTATATGCAATGCCCTAATTTTTTCTTTAATGATAGGGTGAGTGACTAGGTGATGGGTTGGATTAGGATGATCATGATGTGATGGGGATGAAAGATAGAATTATATTTGGATATGATGATGACAATGATTAATATTAGGACTCAAATATAGATATGGATATGGATATGGATAAGATGATCAAGATAAGGATGAGATGTTACCCTTAGTTGTGGATAGAATGATAGATGATGTGAGAAGGTCTTTGAATGATGATTTGGTCTTGATATTGGAATAGAAAGTGGCCAAGGATGATGATTAAACAAGTGATTACCAAGGATTACCAATAGATAAGGCCCTATAAGTATTTAATCTAGCAAGGAGACTAAGAGATGATGATGGGATCAAATACCTTTCATGCTAGCAAAAGTGATTGGATGGGTGCTAGACATGAAGATTAAATGATAAGGAAAGTGATGGGATAAAGTACCTTCCATAATAGTAAAGGGTAATTAGATGGTGCCATATATGAAAAGGCCTTGATAAGAAGTGATGGGTGCTAAATTAAAATCTTTGACAAGGTATTGTATGTTGATAAGAATTGGCCAAAAGGATTAGATTGAAGAGATGAAGGGATGGGTGACCACTCTGATTTGGTTCCAAGATTAAATATGGTATAAAAATATGGGAATATATGAGATGGATGTGAATAAGGGATTGGGGATAAGATAAAAAATCAAGGACAATTATTGTCTTTTTTAAATTTTCAAATTTTTAGGGTTTTTGATATTTTTCAATTTTTAGGGATTTTTGGAATATGTATGTACATTATACAAAAGGGGTTACTATAAAATGGAATGTCAATCCTATAAACCAAGATGAGGATGGATGGAATGATGGATGGGATGGTGGATGAGATGACAAAAGGGATGAGGGTGATGCAGATCAAGGAAAGATAGACTAGGGATAACCAATGACCACATCATGAAGGAACCAAACATTTAGTTGCCTAAGTGTCCATTAGAGGATATGCCAAGATGGTTTTAGGTCATTTATCAAGACACCTTTTGCTTCCTTACAAAGGTCAAAATAGGAATGAAGAGGAAACAAGATTCATGGTATGATGGTGGATGATGGATTAGTGGACAATGGAATGAGGGATAAGAGGATGGGTGATACAGACAAGGTGGATGAGGGATGTGACAAGTGGGAAGGATGGAGAAGATATGAAATAGATGGATTTGCCTCTAGGTGTTAAGGAACAATGTGGAAAATGGATTATTCTACCATGATTCTAAAAACTAGGTTTCATCATGGTACTTGCCCAAGGCATCAGAGGATTTTTTTAAACCATTAAATGATTTTTTTTACTTTTCTTGACTTTTTTATTAGGAATATCAATTTATTAGATGACATGTGAGATGTAAGGTATGGTTTCTGGATGGATATGCTAGTTGACACCTATTCTAGGGATGTGTGATGCTTGTATCATGTGGTAATGACCTTTATTGACTCTTTAGTTAACATCCTTTGAACATTTTAACCAAGTGTTTTCATGACCCATATGAGGGACAATGTTGCCCAAGGATTTGAGGCATGGTGTGGATGGGATGATGTCATAAATTTTTTTATGGGGTATAATATGTGAATGAGGAATGTAATCATGAATGATATGATGGGATGGAGACCAAAAATGGGGTTCAAAAGTTACAAACACTATTGGATATGGTGGAGGGGATTATTTAGATTGGTGCAAGGAGATTAAGGGATCAAAGACCCTTTGATTTGATGATTATTTGATCTAAATATTAAGAGGCTGATCAGCCAAATGATTTTTGACTTTATTGCCTCCTGGTGTCAGTTTTTGGGCTTCACTCGAGGGGATTGATTTTTGACTTGATAGATAATTATTTTGACTTTGATATGGCCCTAGTGCCTGATATTTGGATTTACTAGGGGGAGACATTATTTTATTAGGTTGATGATTTAAATTTTTATTATTATGATTTAAAGGATCAAAGATGACTTGATCATGCTTTAGGACCTTCAGAATATAGTCTTAAACTATTGTATTTGTGGCATGTGATATTAAATGCAGAGGGGAATCTAACGATGCATGTTCCTATTTGCCCCCTTCATGGAGTGAGATGTAGGTATTATGGAGATGAGGTGGATGGTGAATTTTGGTTAATGGGTTGAGGGTATAATGGGAAGCATAGTCCTTATAAAGGTCACTAGGATTCCTAGCCTCAATGTTGGATAAAGTGTCCTAAGAAATATTAAAAGGATCATTAAAACACGTATCCAAAGTCAGATCAGATCCAATCTAAAAATATTTAATAGATAAAGCTTGCAAGAACTCTTTTTTGATGTCATCATCTAGAATGGGATAAAAACATATGCCTGGTAATGAATCAGAGGTATCTATATTATAAGTATCCTTGAAAAGATAGGCATTATTGGCATCAATGAGGGATGACATTTCTAATGAGAAATCTAGTATAGATACAGGTGTTAAACATGATCCTATGGGAAATAAGACCCCAGATGCTGACTTTGAGGTTGAATATGATGCAAAAGATATAATGCTTCTATTTGTAGATGCATTGTCTATTATTGACCTCTCAACATGGGGTTTTTGATATGATGGGTAAGAGGAAGATGGTGGATGAAGAAAGGATAGGTCCATGAAAGGGATTATAAGATATAGAAGGACTAGGTTTATGGGGAGTAAATGTGTTTTGAATGGATAGGTGGTCAAATATAGGGGGATCATGGAGGATAGCTAAGATGTCTTGACCTTGGCTTGTAAGGGTAAGGGTTTGATCATAATAGGGAACAAAATAATTGGCATTCCTCTTCTTGTTCACCCAAGGATTTAAATTCATCTAATTTATCCTCAATTACTATGTCACCATGATTGATGAGGTCTTGGGCATAATCTTAGAATATTTTACATCATTTAAGGTAATTCCCCCATGTTTAATGATAGAGATAGTAATGGTCTAATTTATACCAAGAGGGCTTAGGCTTGGTGGGATAAAGATGTTGAATGGGCAACTAGACCATCATGTTGTTGGTGACTAATTTTTGGAAAAGGGATTTGGAAGATATAAGAAGGGGGGTATAAGGACCCACTTCACTCTTAGATATGGAACTATTATATTTTAGATCAGATTGAGTTTCTCATGACTTGGTGGATGGTTGAGTGGAAAATATTATGACTAGGGGATGGGGGATTAGAAGGAGACTAATGTGGATGGGTTTTTCTTGGGGGTGAGATGATTTAAAGGGGATCAATACCTTCAAGATGTGGGGCACCCATTGAAATGAACTTCAACAGGGTCTCATCCTTGTTGGTGGATATGTATTAGTCTATGAAAGTGGGGTTGAGGTTCATGGTAGTGTGTAATAAAAGATTGGTGACTTGTTGGGCTAGAGCATTAGATTTGGAGAGAAATGATAGATGTGTCATGTAATTGGGGGACGATGAGGGTGACAAGTTGAATTTACCTTTGATAGTAAGATGAGGGGGTGATTATGGACTATGATTGGTAGATGGAGGAGTTGATGGTGGACAAGTACAGACTAGGGATAAGGGGTTTTTATCGGGTGGTGGAATGGAATGGGATGAGGATAGGAGTTGATGGTGGACCTATTTGTGAGGTGATTTTGGTATTATGAGGTAAAAATCATAAGGAAAATGGTCACCCATATTCCATAGCCATAAGAGTAATTCATCTTTACTTTCTACAATATATTGATTGATTAGGGTGATTGCATTAAGGTGTATTGATATTACTTTTGATGAGCTAGGGGATTTTGGATGGGATGTTGGTTTGAGATGAATGGGATCAAAGCTAGAAGGTAGGTGGGCACCCATATTTAATGATCTTAAAATAACTTCATCTTTATTGTCCAAAATGTATTGGTCTATGAGGATCAATTATAAATCCATGTGTAAAGATGGATGATGATGTGAAGGTAGACTAAATATTGCTTGAACAAAGTAAGGCTAAAGGACCAAGCTAGTAGGATGGACGATGATGAGGATGGGATAGTCTAATGGATTAGAGATTATGATTAAATTTTAGACCAATAGTGCATTAGGTGTGAATAACCTATAAACAATGTCTAGTGGTCAAGCTAGCAAAAATATTAGGGACATGATGGGTGCCTAAATTCAAAACTATCAAGAGGATGATATGATGGTGCTAGCAATCAATAAATCAAGATGATTGAACTAGATTAGATTGATGGATTTTCTAGATTGATATTGACAAGGTTATAAGATGCAAATAAGATATTGACTAGGTACAAGATTAGACCAAGTAGATTAGGATGATAGAATGGTGATAAAATGATAGGATGATAGGAGGATCAAAGGATATGATGATATAATGATAGGATTAACTCAAGACCATAGACTAATTTTCTAAAGGAAAAATGGTAGGTGATTATGTGATGAAGGTGATAAGATAATAGGATAAGGAAAAATATGATGATATGTGATGTGGAAATGATTAAGGAGGGATAAGATGAGTGAAATGGGGATTGTTTAGACCTATATGTGACCTATAATCCAACTAGGATAAGATAAGGTAATGACTAGATGGGTGATGAAGGCAAGGTCAAGACAAATGATTGGGTATAGATTTACGATAAGATGCGGATGAGATGTGTTTAGGATGTGACTAGGGGATGAATGATGACGTACTATATGTTGATAAGATGTGATTAAAGGGTGTATAAGAGATAAAATTATGTACAAAAAGGTAAAACAAGGATATAGAAGGTGATGGGATAATGCGACAAGATGGTATGGAGATGATTAAGACTATGGATGAGGTGGACTTAAGATGGAATGTGGATGGTGAGACAAGATGGGATTAGGATAGGTGATGGGTTATGATCAAATATGTAAGATATTGGAATTATCAACACTATGTGTGATTAATGGATAAGGCAAGGGCAAAGTGAGGTGTGACTGACTATAAATGAGGTGGTCCTATGATAAGGTATGATTAATCTAATATACGAGATGGGATAATGAAAATGATATACAAGGAAAGGGTGACAATATATATATATATATATAAGATTATGATTAGGCAAGGATGTACAAGATGATGGTGTATGACTAAGATGGGGTGTAGAAAGAGATGATTTATATATACAAGGGGATGATGATGAGAATGTATAAGATGAAAGGATATATATAAGAGAATAACAAGATAAAGTTATACAAGATATTGATGATAGGGGTATAAGTGAATATGTTTAACACAAAATGGTAGATGGAGTAAAGTATAAATGGATGATATATGTAAGGTGATAGTGAGATGAGGATGGATAATATTATGATTAAAATGGGTGAGTGGTGGGTAGAAACTTTAAAATGATAGGTAAGACAAGGAAGGGATAGGACTAGTATGATATACAAGAGAATGGATTGTGTACAAAGGGGATGAGACTAGGATTTACAATATGATGATTGATGAAAAGATGGCTATTGATGAGTGGGTCTATGTAACAAGAGAACAATTATATTTATAAGGTGACGATAGGTAGTTAATGATGTGGACTTGGGTGATGACATAAGATGGATTAGGGTATATAGGTGATGAGGGTATGCCTAAAAATTGGATGAAGATAAGGTGATAATGGAGGATATGATAGGAAAAAAAGGATGAAAAATGGTATGATATCAAATATGAACTAGATGATATGTACAAAAGATAATTAGATGAGGATGCATAAGATAATATATGGGTGATAGAAAAGGGTGTGACTAATATGAATGGCTTAGGTAAGAATGTACACGAGAAAAAATTATGTAACAGATGGGGTGACTAGGATATACAATACAATGATTAGGATGTATGAGAGAGATAGGGTGATGGTTAGACTAGGCTAAGATTAATACAAATATATGTACAAAAGGATGATTTAATAAGTAATATACAATATAGGTCCAAAGTGCTATGTATAAAATGATAATGGGACAAGGATATGTAAGATGAAATGTAGGTGATGTGATAATGAAACAAGATGATGATTAGGATTTATGGATGTAATGGACTTAGGATGAGATATGGGTGACAAGGTGTGAATAGGATATGTGAGAATGATGAGTGGGGTATGACTAGATTAGGATAGGTGATTAGATTTTGAGCACATTATGAATTTAAAAAAACTAATTCCAATTCAAAATCCAAACTATGTAATAAGAATTATTTATAAAACAAATCATAATAGTATAAAATCTTACCAAATCCCTTGTTTTATGTTACTTCCTTCAGAGATTAGCGAAATGGATGACTAGACTCAGATTGACAAAGTGATAACTTGATGTTGGATGCTTGATGGTTGATTATGGATTTTGCTATATGATTATTTTTGCATGGTTTTGGTATAGTGTCTCTAGTTGGTCTTTCATGGAGGAGGAGTTTTGGTTATATAGAGTAAGGGAGGGAGGATCTAGGGATGAGATTCAAACTTGGGCCTTTTAGATCTAGGGCTAGGAAATTTCTATGGAATTTTTAATTCCATAAAAATCTCTAAAATTAGAAAATTATAGAGAAGGCATCTAGTTTGGAAAGAGTTATAAATTTAGAGAGTTATAAAACTCTCTTTAGGATTTAATGGTGATTATATTAATGTTAGGTAGGGATTAGAGAATGATTAGGTGACATAGGAATGTAAGGAAGGCTAGGATGTAGGATAGTAGGTGGTAGGTGGGGTTATGGTAATTTTAAATTCCCATATAATGGATAAATAAGATTAGATTATGATAATGAGAGATTAATAAGAATTAATGAAATAGTGGGATTATACTAAGGATGGTGAATGAAGAATTATTGAAGGGGGATATTAGATAAATGCCTAGAATTAGGATAAATTATTGGGACAAAATAGGTTAAGCATAATTAGTGTCAACTAATAGGAATATTAATTGACTATAATGAGGTGAGAGATTTTAGATGTATATGTTTTACCCCTCTTTGAAAGGGCATTGTGAGTGCAATAAGTGGAAGGAGTAATTGTCTTTCAAAGAAAAACCATGTCATGGGTGAATGTTAGTAGATGATGTTAGGGGATATGATGCCCCCTCAAGGGGACATGTGGGGAAGAATGAGATAGTTGTCCATTCAAAAGAATAAATGAGGGGATGGGATGCCAAATGTGGGATAAAAGATGAAGAAGATGAGGTAGACATTGAGTAATGATCTACAAATCGATAACGATGCCCTTGGAAAGGAAATATGCACAAGGAATAAAGATGATGGGTGTCACATTTGTAGACATATCCCAAGGGGGAATAAACCATAAAAGTATGATAATATGATTAAAAGGATTTATTCCAAGCAAGGACACATACAAATTAGAAATATAGGCTAGGATAAGACTAATGATTTAATAAGATTAAGGATGGGTGTAGCTCAAAGCTAAATCAATCAAGATGATGCAGGTGATGATAGAGAAGAATTGATATGATCAAGTTACAAAACAATTAGGGATGAGGATGGTTCAGAGAGATAGTGGTCAAGCTATCCTTTGGCACAAAAAAGTGGTCAAGTGTTGCCTACATAGTCTAGAAAGACCTCACGTTGATGTATTTTTGACTAGGAGATGATGATTTGTGAGGATTAATTATTAGTCAATGAAGATGATGGGGATGATTAGTCTCGTTAGTGATTGAAGGATATGATGAAGATGATAAGGATAAAAGATGGGATGATATTTGGATGAGCCAAGAGGATTATATTAAATATGATGAGATGATTAGAGGAATGATGATGGTGTTCATGATCAAGCCATCACAATGTCATAAATCTCATCATAGTCCAAGTAATCCATTAAATATGACACTTGGCAGTATGCCCCATGATATAGACATGACCAAGAGGAAATTGTGACAAAGTGCATGGGAAAATGGCAAAATATACATCGTCAAGGGCACTTTGGGTGTACTCTAACATCCTCATTCCTTGGCCAACAGATAAAAAAACATGATTCAAACAAAACATAATACAAACAAGATATATACATGAAAACAAGAAAAACAAAACACACAAGTAACATACATGAGTATCTAGATGTAGTTTCCTAATGTCTTGTCTAAGGACCAAATGAGTGATTGGATGATGGATTGGATTACGATAATCAAGATGTGATGGGGATGGAGGATAGACTTTTATTTAGATAGGATGATGATGATTACGATGAAGACAAGGTGTTTCCCTTAGTTTAGGATGGTTGGTGTGATAAGATATTCAAATACTAATTTGGTCTTGAAATTGAATCGAGAAATGGCCATGGAAGGTGATTAGACAAGTGATGACCAAGGATTACCAACAAATAATGCCTTACAAGAGTCTAATCTAGAAAAGGAACTAGGAGGTGATGGGATCAAAGACCTTTCATACTAGCAAAGTGATGATTGATGGGTGCTAGGTATGAAAAGGCATGGATAGAAAAGTGATGGGTGTTAGATTGAAATCTTTAGTAAATTGATGTATGTTGATAGGACTTGGCCAATAGGATGAGGAAGATATGGGGAGATGGGTGACCACTCCAATTTGGTCTCAAGATGAAATGTGGTATCCAAAAGATGGGGGATAATAAAATACATGACATGGGGGTGGATGTAACTAGGGGATTAGGCATAAGACAAGATATGATTGGCTTATTTTTGTCTTTTTAAAATTTTATGATTTTTAGGGATTGTGACATTTTTCAATTTTTAGGGATTTTAGGATATGTATATACACTATACAAATTGGGTTACTAGAAAAGGGAATACCAAGCCTAAAAACCAAGAGAAGGCTAGAGGGACGATGAATGGGATGACAAAGGATGGCAATGATGGGGACCAAGGATGAATGGATTAGGGATAGCCAATGACCACATAGTAAAGGAACCAGATGGTTATTTTCCCCAATGTCCATTAGAGGATATGCTAAGATGGTTCAAGGACATTTTACAAGACACCTTCCACTTCATTATGAAGGTCAAGATGGGAAGGAAGAAGAGATAGGTTTTATGATATGATGGTGGATGATGAGTTGAGGGATATAGACAAGGTGGAAAAGGACCGTGACAAGTAGGATGAATGGATGAGGGTATGAAATGGATGGATTTGTCCTCAAGTGTTGAGGAATAATGGAAAAAATAAATTATTTAACTATGATGCTAGAGACTAGTTTTCATCATGGTAATTTCATAAAGTTCCTGAATATTGGTTTTCATCATTGAATGAATGATTTTTTTCACTTTATTGATGGCATCTTGATTTATTATTGATGGGAAAGATGTAGTATGTTATTGCTAGATGGAGACATTAGTCAACACCTCTTCTAGGGAAAGGTGATACTAGGATCATGTGATGGTGACCTTTTTTGACTCTTGATTTAACATCCTTTGAACATTTTAACCAGGTGTCTTCATGACCCCTATGAGGGACAATGCTACCCAAGGATTGGTGACATGGCATGGATGGTAGGATGTCATGATTATGGTGTTGGGACATAAGATGGGAAGGAAGGATGTGATTGTGAATGATATGATGGGATAGAGAATAGAAATGGAGTTCAATAGTTTCATACATTATTGGATATGGTAGAGGGGATTCTTTAGATTCATTCTAGGAGATTAAGGGATCTAAGACCTTTTAATTTGTTGATTCTTTGATCCAAACATTAAGAGGATGGTCGGTCATATGATTTTTAACTATATTTTTTGATTGGATTTGATATTGATTATACCCTAATGCTTGATTTTAGGCTTCACCAAGGAAGGTTGACTTTTGACTTGATATATGATTATTTTGACTTTGATATGTCCCTAGTGCCAGATTTTGGGCTTCACTAAGGGAAGACATTTTGTGATTAGGCTGATGATTTAAATTTTCTTGAATATGGTATTGAAATTTTTTATTTATGGCATGTGATATTAAATGTAGAGGGGAATCCAATGATGCATGTTCTTATTTGGGCCCTTCATGGAGTGAGATAGAGGTATGATGGACGAAAAGTGGATGATTAACATGATGGGAGGGACTAAAGGGATAATGGGCAACACAATCGTCATAAAGGTCATTAGGAGCCATAACTTCAATGTGGAAGAAAGTGTCCTCAAGAATCTCAAAAATATCATTAAGACACATATCCAACATAAGATTAGATCTACTCTAAAAATCTTCAACTGATAAAGAATTTAAAAACTTAGTTATGACTTCACTATCCTGATTAAGATCTTTAAAAGAGTAGGAATTATCATCATCTATTGTAATATTGATAAGGGATGATGAAGCTGATGATGAATCTGATGCAGATGCTGGTGTAAAACATGATCTAGATGTAGATAAAACTTGTTCTAGCTCGAATGCTAACTTTGATGTACATGATGCTATGTTTTTAATAGGGGAGTGATTATCTACAATTGTCCTCTTAATAGGGGGTATTTGATGTAATGGATGAGAGGGATATGATGTATGAATAATGGAAAAAATAAATATAGGTCCATGAAATGGATTATGGGATATAAAATGACTAGGCTTATGGGGATTAGACTTATTTTGAATGGATGGGAAATGGGGGAATCATGGAGGATGGATAGGGTGTCTTGACCTTGGCTCATAAGGGGAAGGGTTTGATCATGATAGGGAATGGAATCTTGGCATTCCTCTTATTGGTCACCTAGGGATTTAAATTCATCTATTTCATTATCAATTCCTATGTCAGCATGATTAATGAGGTCTTGAACATAATCTCAAAAAATTTGACATTATTTAAGGGAATGCCCTAAAGTTTGATGATAGAGATAGTATTAGTTTGATTTATACCAAGATGGCTTAGGCTTAGTGGGATCGATATGTGGTATGATTGGATGAACCATCATGTTAGTGGTGACAAGTTATTGGAAAAGGTCTTCCAAAGATATAAGAATGGGAGTATCAGGGCATGGTTCACTCTTAGATGTGGAAATATTGGAATTTAGATCAAATGGTTATTGATGGGGTTGGGTGGATGGGCAGTATCCGAGATTGGATTCCCTTTTATAGTAAGGAAAGGGGTAGATTATTGGCAATGACTAGTGGATGGGTTATTGGAAGGGGACTTACATGAAGGGGTTTGTGTTAGATGTGAAATAAGTTGAAGCAGGTCGATACCTTTGGAAAGTGGTACACCCATCATAATAAATTACAAAAGGATCTCATCCTTGTTTGTAGATATTTATTGGTCTATGAAAGTGGGATCTAATTACATTGTGGTGGGTGATAAATGTGATGGAAGATGATTAATAAATGGAGGGTTTGACTATGGATGGGTATGAATTGGGGCCAAGAGGTTTTGGATAGGTTTAGTGGATGGTGGAGGGGGATGGGATAAGGTTTGATGTTAGAATTGTTTAAGAGGTGACTTTAGGCTTATGGGGTCAAAATCATTGGGAAAATGGGAACCCATATTCCATAATCACAAAAGAAATTCATCTTTATTCTCTATGATGTATTGATTGATTAGGGTTACTGCATCAAGGAATGTTGATACTGATTTTGATGAGCTAGGGGATTGTGGATGGGATGTTGGTTCAAGATGAATGGGATCAATTCTATATGGTAGGAGAGAACCCATCTATAATGCTCTAAAAAGGATTTCATCCTTATTGGATAGGATGTATTGGTCTATAAGAATTGGGTCTAAATCCATGGAAAAGATGGATGATGTGAAGGTAGACTAAGGTTTTTTTGAATAAAGTAAGGCTGAAAGACCAAGCTAGAAAGATAGATGATGATGAGGGTGTGATTGAGATAATGGATGACTATGATAAAATGTCAGATAGATAGTACAATATGTACTAATGACCTATCAGTAGTGTCTAGTAGTCAAGATAACAAAGGGATTGAGGATAGTGATGGCTGCCTAAATTCAAAGTAGCAAGAGGATGATATGATGGGTGCTAGTTATGAATAATGCAAGATGATTTGACTAAGGATGATTGATAGTTGATGGGTTTGCTAGATTGATAGTGACAAAGTGATAAGGTGCTAAAAATATATTGACTAAGTATGAGATTTGACCAAGTGGATGAAGGATAGTGGAGTAGGATGATAAGATGATGTGGATAATAGGACTATTTCAAAACCTTAAACTAATTTTCTCAAGATGGGATGGGGTAGGATTAGGTGATGAAAGTGATTAGGACAATGGAATAAAGATAAGTGTGATAATGAAATTATAAAGGGGTAATGAAAGGTGGATGGTTTAAACTCATATGTGACCTAGAAGCCAACTTGGATAAGGTGAGGTAAGACTAGATGGGTGATGAAGGCAAGGTCAAGACAAGTGATCGATTATAGATTTAGGATAAGATGTGGATGATGAGGTATGATTAGGATGTGATTAGGGGATGACAAATGGCGTATGGATCTAGTGATAAGATGTGATTAAAAGGATGCATAAAAAGAGTGAATTATGTACAAGAAGGCAAAGCAAGGATATACAAAGTGATAGGATAACAAGACAAGATGGTATGGGGATGATTAGGACTATGGATGAGGTTGAGTTAGGATACAATATGATATGGGAATAATCAAGACTATGGTGTGATTTATGGATAAGGCAAGGTCAAAGTGAGGTGTGATTAATTATGGATGAGGTGGTAATATGATAAGGTGTGTCTAAGATGATGATCAAATGTGACTAATATAGGAGTCTAGTAGAATGTACAAGAGAATAAACTATGTATAAGAGGATGAGGCTAGGATACACAAGATATGACTAGGATTGGGTTGATATGACTAAGAATGAAATCAAGATGGTGATGATCATAACAAGTGTTATTTTATGGAGCTAATTTATAAATTATAATGTATTTTCAAATACTATACATTTTAAATGTACTTTATACTCTAAATTTTTTGGACCCCTTTTAGTGGGAAATTGTTTTGGGTTGATTATGCGCATGGTTCTAGTACCCATTATTTTGTAAGACTATTTTGTTGATGTATTATGTATAGATGTATATTTTGTATGTAATACATCATGAGAACTAGGGTTTGAAAAGGAAGAACAAAGTGTGTGAATTTAGGTGCAAATTTAGGATGGTTTGTTGAGCATAGTTTCAAATAATATTTATGCATTGTAATTATGAAGACAAATCTGAGAGTGATTGTAGTTTGGTGGCTTGTAATAAAATATGAGCAATTATTTATTAGTGGATATCACCTAAATTGGATGAACCATGTTAAATCTGGTCTTCCTATTGTGGATGATTATTTATATTCTTTATGCATCTCTAATCATATCTATTATTATGATTCTGTGAAATTATTCTACATCAATTTCTAGTTTTATTATTAACAACTAGTATTAAATATTCAAGTTTTATTTGTTGAAGTGTTGAATCATAAGAAGGGTTATTAGCTCAAGTGGGAGCTATGGTTGATGATCACAGATCAAAAGTTGAAATTTTCAATGGATAGAACTTTCATCTATGGAAGATGTATATATAAGTTTACCTTTATTAGAAGGAACTCCATGCTTTGTTGGGAGGAAAAGTAACATAATTAGTGAGTATGATAGATGAGGCTTGAGAGATGCTTGATAGAAAATCACTTGGGACAATCAGGTTATGCCTTGTATCTTTGGTCCCCTATAATATATCACAAGAGAAGACCGCATAAGGTCTCATGAATGAATCAAGGAAGTTATATGAGAAACACTCTACTTCCAATAAAATATTTTTAATGAAAAAGTTATTTAATATGAAGATGTTTGAAAATGGTTTAGTTGTTGATCATCTAAATAAATTCAATACAATTTTGAGTATGTTGAATTATGTAAAAATAGATTTTGATGATGAAGTTAGAGATTTGCTTATTTTGTGTTTCTTACTAGAGAGTTGGAATAGCCTAGTAATGGCTATGAGTAACATAGTCTCTAATAATACCATGTTGAAATTTGAGGATGTCATATGAGTAATCCTTAGTGAGAAAATATGATGGAAAAGCTCTGGGGAGACTTCTACTTTAGGTGATGCTTTGGCAATGGAGAGTAGAGGGAGATAAAATTTTAGAGGAAAAGGAAAGCATAGAAAATTAAATGGTCCTAGAAGGTCAAAATCAAGGGTCAGGATGGTATGTTGGCACTAATGGAAAGACTGGGCATGTGAAGAAAGATTGTTGGTATCTTTAGAATAAGAACAAAAATTATGAAGATACCAAGGAAGTGAATGTGGCAACAGGTAATGTTTGTTAAGATGTATTAATTATCTCCATTGACAATATTGCTAAATCTTGGGTTTTAGATTTAGGTGCTTCTTTTCATGATACATCATATAGGCATTATTTTATTGATTATGTTCAAGGAGATTTTGGATATGTTTACCTTGGTGAGGATGAGCCTTACAACATAGTATAAAAAGGAAGATTTCAGATCAAGATGCAAAATAGTAACACTTGGCTACTAAAGGATGTCAAGCATGTACCTAAGTTGAGATAGAATTTGGTATCCATAGAATAAATAGGTATTGAAGGTTGTATGGTGAAATTTATAGAAAATTCTTGGGAGGTAACCAAAGGTGCTCTTGTGATAGCAAGAGGTAAGAAGGTTGGTACCTTGTATTTATCAAGTAGTGTTTGTTATTGTAATTTAGTTGTTGCAGATGCAAATGCAACTTTGTGGCATAATAGGCTTGGTCATATGAGCCAAAAGCATATAATTTTTTTGAAAGATCAATCGTTTGGATTGAAAGGATTTGATTTAGATTTATGTGAAGATTGTGTGTATAGAAAATAGAAAAGGGTAAAGTTTATCAAGGTTGGACCTACAAGGAAGGAGAATAAGTTGGAGTTGCTTCATTTAGATGTATGGGGGCTGAATCAGGTATTTTCTATTGGTGGGTCATCTTATTATGTCACTTTTAATGATGATGCAACTAGGAAAGTTTGGGTGTATGGAGTTAGCAGAAAACTTGATGTGTTTAATAGGTTTAAAAATGGAAAGCCTTGGTTAAGAATGAAACATGTCTCAAGTTAAAATGTCTCAGGTCAGATAATTATGGGGAATATTGTAGTAATGAATTTTTTAATTACTATTCAAGGAATGGAATTTATAGATAGAGGATGGTTCAAATAACTCCATAGCAAAATGGAGTGTTAGAAAGGATGAATAGGACTATCATATAGTGTGCTAGGAGCATGAGGTTGCATGCAGGATTGCCTCTTCAATTTTGGGTAGAAGTAGTAAACATAGATTTATATAGGATAAAAAGAGGTCCTTCATTTGCTTTAGATGGAGGCATACATGAGGAATCTTGGTCTGGTAATAAGGTTGATTATTCATTTCTTATAATATTTAGTTGTGAATCCTTTTTTCATATTGATTTATATGATAGGACTAAGTTAGAGGCTAAGTCTAAAAAATGCACCTTTATTAGTTATGGTGAGGATGACTTTGGTTTCTAAATTTAGAGTCTTAAGGAAAAAAAATATTTAGGTCTAGGTATGGTGTCTTTAATGAAAAACTAATGTATAAACAATAGTTATAGGATCAGAAAGAGGATTCCAAAAAGAGTACATAGTACTAGAGGACATTGTAGATGATAAAGAGTCCAAACAACCTATTCAGGCACCTATTCCACAAGAACACCAAACTCCTATGGTGAGAAGGTCCTCTAAAAGGTACGAAGGGAACCTAAACCTTTTTCTCTACATCTTAATTATTTATTACTCACTAAAAATGGAGAGCTAGAGTGATTTGAATAAGAAATGTAAGTAGATTTTAGGAAGAAGTGGGAGTAAGCTATGGATGAGGACCATCAGTCTCTCATGAAAAATCAGACTTGGGATTTGGTAAACCCACCTGAAGGTAAGATAGTAATGTAGAAAAAGTGGGTGTATAGAGTTAAAGAAGATGATGGAGGCAAGAAAAGGTACAAGGCCTATTTAGTGGTAAAGGGATTTTCACAGAAGAAGGGAATCGGTTTTGATGAATTTTTTTTCCCATTGGTAAAGACGACTTCTATTAGGACCATTCTTGAGATATTGGTAGTAGAAGACTTGCACTTAAAGTAGTTGAATGTGAAGACTGCATTCTTTCATGGTGATTTAGTGGAGGACTTGTATATGGATCAGCCATAGGGATATGAGATCAATGGGAAGAAGAACATGGTGTGCAAATTGAAGAAGAGCTTGTATGGTCTGAAACAAGCTCAACGATAGTGGCACATAAAATTCGATAATTTTATGATGAAGCGAGGATACTCTAGGTATAATTTAGACCATTGCATATATATCAAGAAATTTGGTGATGGTGATTACATTATCCTTTGTTTGTATGTGGATGACATGTTAATTGAAGGTAAGAACATGTAGGAAATAAAGGTACTCAAGGAACAACTTAGTAATTATTTTTCTATGAAGGATTTGGGAATAACAAAACAAATCCTTGGTATGAGAATAACTTAGGATAGGAGAACAAAAGCTAAATTTATTCCAGGAAGATCACATCAAAAAAGTCTTGGAGAGGTTTAATATGTAGGATGCTAAACTGATTGGGACTTTTTTGCCAAGTCATTTCAAGTTACGAAAGAAGTGTTTGAAGACAGAGGAGGAGAGAGTCCAGATGTCACATGTACCTTACTCATCAATTGTTTATAGCTTGATGTATGACATTGTGTGTACTAAGGTAGATATTTCCCATATAGTGGGAGTAGTAAGTAGGTACATGAGTGATCCAAGTAGAGAACACTAAAAGGTAGTGAAGTAGACCCTTTGTTATTTAAGAGGGACCATGGAGACAATTTTAAGATATATTGGATTGGACACCACTTTGCATGGTTATGTAGATTTAGACATGGATGTAGATTTAGAGAGTAGGAGTATAATAGATATGTATTCAGTGTAGGTGACATAATGGTGACCTAGATTTTATGATTACAGAAACTTGTGGCTTTGTCAACCACCTAAGCTGAGTATGTTATTGCCACATAGGGAAGTAAATAAATGATTTCATTATGATAGTTTCTTGAAGAGTTGGGGCATAAATAGGAGAAAGAAAAAATATATATTGATAGTCATAGTGTTATACATCTATCAAATAACTTTGCTTTCCACTCTAGGATGAAGCATATACATTTGAGATACAATTTCATCATGATAGATTTGAAGAAAGAGAATTAGAAGCTAGAGAAGATTCATACCAGTTAGAATCCTACTGACATGATGACCAAGATGGTCACAAAAGAGAAATTAAAGCTATGTTTAGTTTTGGTTGGTCTTCATAGTTGATAGTGAAGGGTTGAGAAGCCTCTTCAGAGAACATCAGTCTCTAAATAGGAGATTGTTGTGTTGTGGAGCCTATTTATAAATTAAAATGTATTTTCAAATACTATATATTTTAAATGTACTATACACTCTAAATTTTTTAGACCTCTTTTAATGGAAAATCATTTTGGGTTGATTCTACCCATGGTTTTGGTACCCATAAGTTTGTAAGACCATTTTATTGATGTATTATGTATAGATGGATATTTAGTATGTAATACATCATGAGAACTAAGGTTTGAAAAGGAAGAATAGAGTGTGTGAATTCAAGTACAAATTTATGAGGGTTTATTGAGCATAGCTCCAAACAATATTTTTGCATTGTAATTGTGAAGATAGATATGAAAGAGATTGTACTCTAGTGGCTTGTATTAAATTCTAAACAAGTGTTTTTTGGTGGATGTAGCCCACATTAGGTGAACCACATTAAATCTGGCCTTATTATTGTACATGTTTACTTTTGTTCTTTATGCATCTCTAATGATATCTATTATTGTAATTTTGTGAAATTATTCCACACCAATTTTTGTATTTATTCCTAACAAGAAGGATGGTCAAAATAAGATGAAGGTGATAGGGGTTATGATAAATGATAAGTGGATATGGTTAAGCTAGGATGGGATGAAGACAAGATGGGGAATGTGAGATGGATGTGTAAGATAAAAATGTAAGTGAGCAGGATAGGATGTGAATAAAAGGATGTACAAGGGAATAAAATTATGTACAAGTGGGGTAGGACAAGAATACACAAGACGTGATTGAAATATGAGACAAGATAATATGGGATGATGAGGTCTATGGATGAGGTGGACTTAGGATAGGGTATGGATGATGAGATAAGATGGGTTTAGGATAGGTGATGGGTTATGATCAATTTTGTAAGGGGGTGATGTCAATAAAATAATATGGTAATGATTAAGACTATGGTGTGATTGATGGATAAGGCAAGGGAAAAGTGAGGTGTGATTGATTATAGATGACGTGGTCTTTTGACAAGGTGTGACTAGGATGATGATCGGATGTGATTAATATGGGAGTCTAGGAGAATGTAAAAGAGAATAAATGATGTATAAAGTGGTGAAACTAGGATTATAAAATAAGATGATTAGGATGATCAATGATAAGGAGATATGGTTAGACTAAGATGTGATAGAGACAATATGGTAAGTGGGATTACACAGTGGATACAAGATGGTGATTAAGATATGCAAGTGAATAACGTGATAGACAGATAAGGTTAGATTATGAGGGGATGAAGAAAATATGGTGATTAGGTAAGGATGTATAAGATAATGGGGTGATGACCAAGGATAATGGGATAGGGTGAGACTAGGAAGGGATGAGGTGACTATGGTAAGTGGGTGATGATGTGGACTTGGGTATGGATTTAAGATGTGATTGAGGTAAGGGTATGACTAAGGATGAGTGGGTATGATAAATATAAGGATATACAAAGACATTGTACAATGATGACTAGGATATACAAGATGAAATGTGAGTGATGAGGATGTGGATCAAGATGAGAATGATGACAACGATGATGACTAAGATGTATATAAAAGGATGGTGGGGGAGATATATATAAATTGATAGAATGATGAAGATAGAATAAACAAGAGAATATGTACAAAGGACCTAGATGGGATATGATGGGTAAAACTCTGACTCAGCTCATAAATAGTACGAGTTTTTCACAACACACACCCAAACCAGAAAGATATAACCTATGATTATGAAATTGATGGGTGTGTAACCCAATGCCCACACCATTCAATGGTTACACAAGTGAGGTTGTCAGCTGGTGACTCGTTATGGAATCGATTGAACCCTCTCGACCTTGCTTGCACTCGATGGTTACTTTGACCTGATATTGACACTTGTAATAGAATACCTGTTACGATCAAGTCCTCTACTCTAAGGTATACAAACATATATAAGGGAGTCCCTGATATACACAATGGTACATTGGGGTCCAAGTCTGTGTAGGTTGTTGTTTAATATCTAGTTCAGAGAATTAACTCTTCCCCTTCATAGATGACCTATATGCGATCAATCGCTTAGCCTAATGACAACTATCTATGATTGTTATACTCTGTCGAAACATGGAGTTTGAGTAGAGCGTGGTGGTGAAATCTATGATACTAACCCCCATATACTCAGCTTGTACATGGTGATGAAATCCATGTCACATGCTATCCTAGAGGGGGATTAACAAATAAACAAACACACAATACAATTAGTTACCAAATTTAATTATCTACATGTGATGGGCACGATACAATAATTATTTATATGTTGACACAAGCAAGTATATACAAGGAGCAATTCAACAAAGATATATACATATTAAAAAATGATATATACAAGATGAAATGGATCAAAATTATTTCAAGAATGCCAAAATGGATCTTTGATGGGAAGCCTAAAAACACATGGGTTAGTAGTTTCATTTGACAATTTTAAAGAGGTACCCTGCAAGACAAGACGTTAGTAGTTTCGATATTTTGCCTTTGACAATCATATTCCCTGCAAACCCAATAATTTGTAATTAAACCAACTTAACCTTCCACTAAATACCTTGGCAAACATACTGTTAATAATGGTAACAAATTACTTACCAAATTTACTCATGTGACATCCTAAACATATTAATTCAAACATTAAAACGATAACAATAAATTATGATTATATAAAACTTATTATTTGTTTTATTTATTTATTTATTTTTATTTTATTCAACCAAATATCCATTAAATAAATCATACCAAAGATAAATTCACTCTTATACGTTCTTTTAAAAAAACACTTTGATTTTATACCTATATATAGATAGATAGACCCACCCCCACGAAAAAAGAGATGATATATAATTTAATAAAAAATAAAAAAAATAATAACTAATGATGTGAAATTCTAGAACATTTATTTTAAACACGTAAATAAAAACAATGACTATGCAAAATTATATGATTAAAGTCTCTTTAGAGTCAATTGATAAGAGTTTCAAAATCAGATATAAATTAACGAGACAAAAGAAAATGTAGCATAATTCGCCGTTGGAAGTTCCCACGCCATTCTATATCCTTTCTACATGGTTCCAAGTTTATTCTAATCATGAGGAAAATTGATGTTTTAGTGTGCCCTGGGTAAAGACGTTTGCTGGTGTAATATGGAAACGGACTCAGGGGATGCAAGCGGCGAAGCGATATGGTTTTGAAAACTGCAATGATTGGCAGGTATGCACAGAATGAATTTGTTGAAAAATGCTTTAAATATTGTAAATCGACAACCAAACTCAACAGTCTTTGCCGACACCCTCAGAGGATAAAAAGACCGGATTTAAAACAGGGTAAGGATACCCATAGATAGCATGATTTTCAGATTTACATCTATGACGCCTTCAGCAAAAAATAATGTGGAGTGTTTGGCCGAATGTCTTAAAAGCACAGACTATCAATAATGCACAGGGCATACGGGTGCAAACATTTAATGATTGACTAGAATGACCCAGGGAAGAGTGTTTTGACCAGATGACTACACAAAACGATTTTTATTATACCACAAGGATTGCAGGATTGTTGGATTTGACAATGTTTTGCTTAATGAACCGTCCTACAAGATTAGCAGACCATACACAAATGCATTGATTTATTTTGATAAAAACTAAGTATAATATGAAAAAGAGAGACCTTTGAGATTTATATTTCCCACTAAGTATAATATGAAAAAGAGAGACATTTGAGATTTATATTTCCCTGATGTAACGAAGCAAAAGCCCATCAATAGAATATCAACAGCTATCCAATCAAGAATAGATCAGCCAAAAAAAACAAACTTAAATAATCATCTTAACCATATTAATGCATAGATTTTGACACACCCTGTATTTGCAATTTATTTATTTTATTTTATTTTATTTTTAATTTTTTTCTAAAACTATACAGCTGTGGAAAAAAACTCTCTGAGCAGCGATATAAAAACCATTATAATTTATTAAATTTTTAACGAAATCAAAACCCGTAAACTGTTTCCGGAAATGTGAGAATTAGATGCTCATAACCCAGAATTATTTTTATAAAATTATTAATGAATAATAAGCAGTTTAAAAAAACACAACATATTTTAATAAAAACGTAAATTTATGGGAAATTTTTGTAACCACAAATTTGCTCTGCAAGTTATCAAAATCACTTCTAGAATGCAAAAATGTTAAATTGGGAGTATGCCGGTCCCATCGTAGTCATTAAAATGTAGAGAGATTTTGAACACACTATGAATTTAAACAAATTAATTCCCACTCAAAATGCGAACTACATAATAGAAAGTATTTATAAAACAAATCAGAATAGTATAAAAACTAATAGAATCCCTTCTTGTATGTGACCTCCTTCCAGGGTTAGCAAAATGGATGACTAGACTCGGATTGACAAAGTGATAGCTTGATGTTGGATGCTTGATGGTTGATTATGTATTTTGCTATACAATTATTTTAACATGGTTTTGGTATAGGCTCTCTAGTTGGTCTTCCATGGAGGAGTGTTGCTTATATAGAGGAAGGGAAGGAAAGTCTAGGGATGAGATTCAAACTTGGCCTCTGAGATTTAGGGCTAGAAAATTTTCATGAAATTTTTAATTCCATGGAAATCTCTAGAATTAGAAAATTCTAGAGAAGGGGGCTAGTTTGGAGAGAGTTCTAGATTTAAAGAGTTCTAGAACTCTCTTTAGGATTTAATGATGATTAGAAGAAGGTTAGAAGGGGATTAGAGAAGGATCCAGTGACATAGGTATGTAGGTAAGGCTAGGGTGTAGGTTAGTAGGTGGTAGGTGGGGTTATGGAAATTTTAAATTCTCATATAATGGATAAATAAGATTAGATTATGATAATGGGAGATTAAGAAGAATTAAAAAAAAAAAAAAAAAGTAGGATTAGACTAAGGATGGTGAATGAAGAATTTTTGAAGGGGGATATTAGATAAATGTCTAGAATTAGGATAAATTAGTGTGATAAAATAGTTTAAGCATAATTAGTGTTGACTAATAGGAATATTAATTGATTTTAATGAAGCAAATGATTTTAGGTGTATACAGTAGCTAGTCTATCATCATGACTATTTGGCTCCCTTGGGACTGAGCAAATATCGAATGTATTGAAGTATTCAATTATATTCCATACCCTATGTCTGTATGACATAAACAAAGAGTTCTTGGCAGAAATCACATTCTTCACCCGATGCAAAACTAATTCATTGTCTTCATACACTTGCAGGTTCTTGATTCCTTTTCTCCTTGCCCATTGAAGGCCATAAATCAAACCTTCATACTCAACCACATTACAAGTGCAACTCAAATAAAATCTTTATGAAGGAGAATATTGTTGTTTGGATGGACTGACCAACATAACACCATCCCCTGCACCAACTTTACTTCTTGAACCATCAAAAAATGTCTTCCATGATTCATCATCTTCACCCTCTTCCTTGGCAATCAAAGGTGTTAGTTTTCCTTATTTATTTATACAATATAATCCTAGATTAGTTTCCTCCGTGAGAGCATAAGGATCTTGCGCATAAGTATTAGTACCATATTCATCAAGAAACAAATCTGCAATGTTCTCATGCTTGGAAAAAGTGATATCATCTAAAATATAATCATTTTATTCATGAACAACATAATTTAAATTAGAACATATCTCAATGTATGGTTCAATATGAAACCTTGCAATAGGTTGTGTCCTAATTGTTAGCTTGGCCCCTATCTTGTTTTAAAATCCAAGAAAGACCAGTCAACAGAGAGATAGCCACCTATCTTGGCTTTGATGTCCCTTAATAGGCAAATTGCAAAGTGAATTGGGAGATCGACCATAACTATGTCTTGTAAGATAAGAAAACTAGGATAACCGTGTAAGAAAACCTTCAAGCTTTTTATTAGTCCTACTATCTTGGTAGGTGTACCATCTAATTTGAAGAACCCCTTTGCTATGTGGCTCATATTTCAAGCCCAACTTGTCAGCGACAACTTTGGGCATGACATAAGTACAAGTTTCATTATCGACTATGTAATTGTGTACCAACTTGTCACCTATAATGATAGTGAGGTAAAATGGTAGAGGTTTCTCCATCCTGGTTGATGGTTCAAAAATGGTACTAAGATAATTTTCAAGAGCAACATGGCCATGACTCTGATTTGAGGGCGAGACACTAGTAGGAATAGGAGATAACTATTTTTGTAGAAGTTTTTTTCGACCAGGCATATGAAGGACATCCCAAATAGAAATAGATGTTTTAATGTTCTTCAAAGAATTTATAATGTTTAAAGAAACCATACCTAACTTCTCTTCAGCTTTTATAGGCAGAGAATCACTTATATCTTAAGAAATAGGAGCAGACCTTACCATATCTTGACTTATTGAAGATGTAGAAGCCTTTGGAACTGTCACACTTGTAGTTGTGTCTTTTTGCCTTACATGAGGATTGGATGAACCTATAGGCATGCTACTACCACCTCCTAGAGCCTTCCTCTTGTCCCTTGTATTGTTTGCAATAAAGGCTCCTTGATTTAACACAAAAGTATTTTTAACAAGAAAGTTGGTGAAGATCTCTCCTTGATGTTGCCAATCCTTATTAACTTTCATCATCACCTCATCTTCATTTGATAGGAGGGGAGTAACTACCGCTTCAGCCACTAGAGCTTCTTCCCATTCTCATTGGCATTCTTGAATTGGTCTTGTTACCAATGTTCTCCTTGTTCCAAATTTCTATTAACTAGTACCATCTCCCTTGCATTGGTAGCAGAGTTAGGATTGTATGTATTAGTAGACCTATTGGGATTAGGCTGCCATTAGGCTATTCCTCTTCTATATTATTGACCATACTATTGATGATAGGGGTAAGGATTTTGATGGGCAGGTTGTTACATATTAATTTGTCTATTTTGAGCCTCTAAGGCTAGGAACTTTGCTTTCCAATCAATATAATTTTTTGCTTACCTATGAGTAACCTTAGTTTTCATATTGGCATTAGGAACCTAGGCTACATCTGGAGTACTAACAGAATTATGAAATAAAGGAGGCATATACACCTTAGGTGGAAATCTTCCAGCTTGGATGAGATTATTTTCAACTTTTATAGCCAATCCGTATGCCTCATGGAGGGTGGAATCTCACATATATTGAAGCATGATAAAAATTTTAGTCCCAATGGCTTTCAAGTAAGTAGGAAACACAAAACTAGAAGGTGGTCTTATGGGAGGAGGCAATCTATGTCAAGTCTTTTGAAACATTTTGTTGAAGTCATGCATTATTTCTTAATAATGGGTCCCCTTTTTATCACATTGAACCGATGTATGAGAGAAGCATGGTCACTTTCATTTCCAAATCTAGAAGCTAAAAACACTTCAAATTCATCCAATGTTGTGTTGCATCCACCTTCTAGAGTCTTATAGCAATTGAGAGCCTTCCCTTTAAGGGACATGACAAGGATTCTGATGGAAATGTTCTCTCAAAAAATATTATGGAAACTATAAAAGTTAAAAACATCTCTAATGTGTTCACTAGGTGTGATATGATTGTCACCATTGAATGTGGGCACACCTTTTGTGGTGTTAGGAAGAATGACATCATATGCATGAAGTTGAATTGGATTATTAGTATTGAATGCAAGGAAAGCATGAGGCTTGGCCATGTCTTCTTCTTTAATATCTTTAACTTCTTTAGCCTCTTCAACCTCTTCCTCTTTATTAAAATATACTCATTCTTCAAAGGGTAGATTAGGCTGTAGATACTGAATTGCAAGATGAATTTTAGGCTGAATGGGTGGGTTAATAGGATTGGATGTTCTAGAAGAGGATGACCTAGTGAGGACCATGAATTATGGGAGCAAGTTTATAACAAAATAATGATCTATAACTAGATTTATCTTAAGGGAGTCACCAAATGCTAAGTAGCACACCAATTTTTAGCTAGTGTTTGTCAAGACCAATATTCACCTTGACAAGTTGTCTTGAAGATAATGTGTCCCATCGGTCATGCCTGTTAGGAACCCCTTATCCAACAGAAGCACAATTGATTACTTTCTTATAAGCAATTAAACACGGAATTATACTAGAATGATTAAGTAACTAGAAACTTGAGACAACAAAGAATTTGAGAGACAATACACACTCTTGTATTAAATACTACTAGAATAAAATACAATAAGGAAGATGCCACTTCTTCCTCCACCTCAAAGGCTTGCCACACCTCAAGAACTTCTTCCCTCTCTCTCTTGCTCAACCAAAAACCAACTCAACAACCTGAGTTGTTATCCCCTCCTTGAATGCTTCAGCTGATCTCCTTGACCTTACTTGCTTGTAGATCTCCTTAACCTTGCTTCCTTGCTTCAATGCTTTTACTTGCCTTCTTGATTATTATAATACATGCCTCATGGGTCTTTAAATAGAATCCCATGCATACAAAAATAGAACTCTAATTACAATAATTAGCCACGCAGCTCATGACTATAATTAGCCCCTAAACATGCAAACACTCACTTCACTTAACTGAATGTTCGTCAACAGCAGTTCTGGAACACACAGGCGACCGACTCCAGTCCCTACTTGCCTAGTGCTACCGATGTCGGCCGACTTCCTGCCGACGCCGGTTGCCTTCTGCACTAGTAATGACTGACGTCGATCATGCTGCCGACGTCGATACTTTTGGATCTTCAGCAACCTCCTATTTCTTTGTGTCTGCAACAATTGAAGATTTTAGCTCCACACCCTAACAATCTCCCACTTGGAGATAAATAGCTGCAACTGTACCTGTACCTGTACACCATCTACTTTGTTCCCTTGGCTCTGTATCCCTCTTCAACATCACTCTTGAAGACCAACCACCACAAAACCTGTGATGCTATACATGTCACTTATGCCAAAAGAATTTTGTTGCTCCCAAATTCTTCATGACATACTTCTGAACCAACTTTACCCTTAGCTCAAAAACTCCCTGTATATGAAACCCTACAACAAGCAACACAATACAGTAACAGGATAATGTAGCTAATATTATCCAACCTGGTAAAGATAAATATAATGGTCAAACCTTCATTGTCCTGCAGCCTAATCAAGACCATATACCATAGCCTTCTGTCTCACGTGTCCATCCAGTCTCTTCTCTAACATGGGAATCCATCCCTCTATCTATTGCTTTCTTCCAACTAACAACTCTACCAACAAATACCTGTTTGGTTCTTCTCCAAGGACTCACACTCCTCATCCATGCCAAGCTCCCACTGTTTCTAGATTCTACCTGCATTGCTTCTTCCATCTTCCTAGTTCTTGACCATCAGTAAGCAATATAAAGAAGGTGAACAATGAATATGAGGTTCACTTACCCTTTCTGACCTCTATATGGGCGTTTGAGACTCCTTGACAGCTTGCTGTCCACCCAATATCTGTTCCAGTGACCGATCTCAACCATCTCCCAGTCTGCTCCCGATCGATGTCAGTTCCCTGCACTGACCCTGACTGTTGACACTGTTTCCCTAGATGACATCAATGTCCCCTCTGCCGACATCGATTCCTACCTAACCGACGTCGGTCTTCTCCTGTCAACTCTACCGACCCTTCTGGTCTGCACATGACCGATGTCAGTTCCTGTCTGGCCGACGTCGGTGCCATGAGAGCACCGATGTTGGTACCTGTGTTTTCCTGTAAGTGATGATTTCTTTATCCGTGAGTTCATCTTGGATCATAACCCTATCCATACTGCCCTGCTCAAATTTATTCAGCCCCTATGACTGATCTTTGTCCATCATCTCCTCCGTAAACACCAAGGCTTCTTTGTTTCTGTCAAAAGCATCAAATTTCCTTTTTCTGCAATGAACTCTATCTATGCTTTTTGAATCTGAACACATACCTTTTGAATCAAGAACGTCCATTCTTTTTTTATTCATGTGACCAAGCCTATTAAGCCACATCTTCGAATCTACAGCTGAAGTAGATAAACCAGAAGTAGAATCGGTAATACAAGTAGATAGATAAAGATTACCTACTTTCTTACCTCTTGATAAAACAAGTGCTCCCTTGGTAACCTTCCAAGAATCCACTGTGAGGGTTATTGTTCACCCCTCATCACCCAACCTTCCTACAGAAACCAAACTCTGCTTCAGAACTGGGACATGCATGACCTCCTTCAACACCCATGTGTTGTCCATCTGCAATCTCAACTGCACTTTCTCTTTGCCAACTATTTGACAAGGCGTACCATCCCCTAAATAAAGCACTCCAAAGTCTCCCTGTTCATACTCATGAAACAAATCTTTGTTTGGGGATGCATGAAAAGAAGAACCAAAATCTAAAACCCATGATCCTACCTGACTATCCAAAGAAAGTATGAGAGCATCGTGTACCACAATATTTGCATCTTTTGCTTCTTCTTTACCTTCATGTTGATTTTATTTATCTCTCAACCAACACTCCTTCTTTGTGTGTCCTTTCTTTCCACAAAACCAGCAGATAATACCTTTGGATTCGAATCTCCTTCCCGACCTTGATTTTCCTTGCTCTAATTTCTCTCTTTGCCTTCCCCTGCTTTCTACACTTAGAGCATTCCCTGATGATTCACCTGTGAT
This sequence comes from Torreya grandis, assembly GCA_037957365.1. Classification (NCBI taxonomy): domain Eukaryota; kingdom Viridiplantae; phylum Streptophyta; class Pinopsida; order Cupressales; family Taxaceae; genus Torreya; species Torreya grandis. The sequence goes on from JARHVA010001872.1 coordinate 2,726,531, forward strand.
TTTTTTACATATTTCTTCATTCAAGATCACACTCACAACATCATCAACTTTTAAGATTTTAGAAGCATATGCAGAATTACTTACTGCCATAACCAAACTATCCCAACTTTCAGGTAAAGAGCATAATATCAAGAGATCCTTTACTTCATCATCAAAAACAATATTGACTGAAGCTAACTAGTTTACCAAACCATGGAAATCACTAAGATGAGTATATACCGATCCACCTTCCTGCATTTGCAAAGTAAATAACTGTTTCATAAGAAATACCTTATTTGACGCTGAGGGCTTTTCATATAAATTTGCCAAAGATTTTATCAACTCTTCTGTTGTCTTGCACTATGATAAGTTGAAAATCACAGACGATGCAAGGCTCAACCTTATGGAACCTAGAGCCTTCTGATCAAGAACATTCCAGTCTTCATCCTTCATATCTGTAGGCTTGCATGCAACCCCACCCAACGGTAAGTACAAATCTTTCTGATATAGATAATCCTCTATCTACATCCTCCAATGTTGATAATTCTTGCCGTTAAACTTCTCCATTCATAGCTTACTTTCTTCTGCCATTGCTAAACTCTCACTCAATCAGAAACCCTGTGAATGACCTATAATCAACAAACAATAACTTGCTCCCTGCAAACCGTAGCTCTGATACCAACTGTTAGGAACCCCTTATCCAATGGAAGCACAATTGATTACTTTCTTATAAGCAATTAAACACAGAATTATACCAGAATGATTAAGTAACTAGAAACTTGAGACAACAAAGAATTTGAGAGACAATACACACTCTTGTATTAAATACTACTAGAAGAAAATACAATAAGGAAGATGCCACTTATTCCTCCACCTCAAAGGCTTGCCACACCTCAAGACCTTCTTCCCTCTCTCTCTTGCTGAACCAAAACCAACTCAACAACCTGAGTTGTTATCCCCTCCTTGAATGCTTCAGCTGATCTCCTTAACCTTACTTGCTTGTAGATCTCCTTGACCTTGCTTCCTTGCTTCAATGCTTTTACTTGCCTTCTTGATTATTTCAATACATGCCTCATGGGTCTTTAAATAGAATCCCATGCATACAAAAATAGAACTCTAATTACAATAATTAGACACGTAGCTCGTGACTATAATTATCCCCTAAACATGAAAACACTCGCTTCACTTAACTGACTATTCGTCAACAATAGTTCTGGAACACACAGGCGACCGACGCCGGTCCCTGCTTGCCTAGTGCTGCCAACGTCGGCCGACTTCCTACCGATGTCAGTTGCCTTCTGCACTGGTATTGACCGACGTCGATCATGCTACCGACGCTGGTACTTTTGGATCTTCAACAACCTCCTGTTTCTTTGTGTCTACAACAGTTGAAGCTTTTAGCTCCACACCCTAACAATGCCAGAATTGTCATCACTAAATATTGCATTCTAGAAAGGGTGTTCAAGCCTCTTCTAGATTTAGGCAACATGAGAATACTTCTAGGTATGTGGGTGTACCTATATTAGAAATGAGCCTCTAGGTTTAAATGCTAGCTCCTTGAATATATTGTGCAATGCTTATCACTTAAACTACTACTTACTTATGGGAAAAGGGTTAAAGAATGCAGAAATTAAACCTACTCTAATGGAGGTGATGCACCAAAAAATGTATTCCATGTGATAATCATATTCCTACCATGATGAAATAAAGCATATAAACTAATCTCTAATTCTTGATGGGTTTTAACACAAGAATTTCAATATAGAGGTGAGATGTGAGCAAAAACATAATAAAAATGAAATAGAAGGAAAATTGTACAATCCAAGGATAATTTTACACTTAAAAAAGTTTTAGGCACTAAACTATACTCTATATGACTGTTAGAGTAGGAAATCTTGCTAAAACATGAAAGGATAAGGGAAGGAAGGGTAGATAATGATCACTTCTCATCACCATACATTACTTGCAGACTTAGAAAATTATTCAAAACTCAAAAATAGACATGTATTAATGTTAAAAGATAAAATATGACATCAATCTAGCAGATCCTTTAATACATTGTGTGGTATATTTTATAATATCTCAAAAGCTACACTTATAGAAGAAAGGAAACAAGAGAAAGGGAGCCTTGGTGCTGAAAAGAGGAGTTAATCATTTCAAAAACATTTGAACTGTAATTGTAACAACTTCTATAATTATGCTCATTTAGACATTTTGATTGATCTAGGTCACTTCAAGTGGTTGCACAGTTACCTTATCCCCTCATTGATTCTTCTTGATGGTTGCAATGATGGGATCAAGTAGTTTGAAGCCAAGTTCTGGCATCAATGTAGTTAGAACAATTGGATCCAATTGATATAAATTTATCTTGGTGCTAACTATTCCAAACATGTTTATTGTGGTAAGCACAATGGAGAGAAGGGGTCCCTTTCATGCAATTGGTCTTGGAGATGAAACCATTAGAGCCTACGTGTATGTATTTATGGCATCCTTTGCAATGGTATCTCTTGTTCTAACTAGATCTTTCTCTAATTTACCCCCATGCTCATGGGTCCACCATAGATGAAAAACCAACCTCAAACTATTGGTTTTCCTACAGTCATTATATTATGACACCTTGCTTGATGCATGGTTCCTATTAAGTCCACATAGATCCATTATGTCATCATCAGAACTGAGAATTTATAGATGCATGGACCCTTCCTTTAAGAATGATGAATATAGTGACTAGACAACACTACAACCCTTAAATCTTTAAACCAGAGGTTCATATTAAACTTTGATGGTGGTCCTTTATGTTCTTTATACTTGACTACATCATTGTGTCCAATTTATGGCATTTGATTGAGCTTCAATGGTGGAATATCCCCTTTGAAATGATTGCCTTGGTTTGACCTGGGTCACATGTTCGATCTCCACGAAGTCCCTTAGCTTCTTGACCTTTAATTTCATTGGTCATTGATAACTAACTCAGCTTGTTGACCTATTGAATTTTTACTTGCACTTTCGATCCTAATTAGTAAAAAAGACCGCAAGTCATTGTTCTTTCCCTTGACTTGTCAACTCTATCCAACCTTGCACTACGTGGTAACCCCACATTTGGTTTCAAGATCCATTGCCAATCTGCCAACCTCACGTGCTTATACCACATGTTAATAGATCAATATCCTTTACTATTTGACTCATCTCACATCATTGGATCAAGATGTATGATGCAACACAGGTCACTATATCTGTTGGGACCCACTATTTAAAAACTAATGGCTATTTTGTAAGCTTAAAATTAATGTCCATGCTCCCATCAAATGAAATTTGCATGACCATCCTTGATGTTCATATTACCATCCTTGATTTTTGTGCAATCATTAAATTTAAGCTCAAAAGGATTTGTTTTTCTTGAGCTTAAACTTGACATTAGTGTGAATGTCTTATATTGTAGGTCCATCTTTAGAAGCTTATATCTTGAGCCAAAAAGCTCACATAGAATTGAAACTTTCAGAGCATGTTCCCAACATGAATAACTACTTAGAGATATAATCCTTTGGCTCACAATGGATTCCTAAGTGAAGATAAAAATGGTACAAATGAGCTCATTCATTTATTCTTGGATCATGTCTTGGATGACCTAGACTCTACGAGCCAACCTTTTATGTCTTAGATCCTAAGATAGAAGGCTCACTGAGATATGAAACTTGTAGAGCATAATCTTGACACTAATGAAATTGAAATTGCATGATCTAATGGTCTTGTAAGGCCTTCTGAGCATGTTTGAAAAATACACAAGCAAACTACTCCATTCTAGTTTCCATGTAAAGTCCTGATGACGATTTGGCTTCATAAAGCTTGTTCTTGAGCTACTGCTTGATCTTTGAAATCTTGGATGAATTCCTTGAGATATAATTAAACCTGTTTCATTCTCTAACTACATTGATATCCATGAAGACCTAAGACCTACCACTTGCATATATGACTCTAAGATGACCTCCAAAATATCAAATGACACAAGGATTGAACTGGACCATGACCAAGACTAGAATGACATAATAAATGACATCAATTGGACTATAATCATACACCATGACATTTTTAAAAATCTCCTATACAATATTTTGACTACAAGAGATTGATCCATTTTGGCTTGTGATAAAAATGGTAAACAATTACCAATAGGTAAGGTAATTATGTTGACACATAGGTTAATCACCAATAAATCACTCAAGTTAGGCACATGTAAAGATAATATGGGTTCTACACACCAAAGATTGCATTATTTTCATTCAAACTATTAGTTTCATTAATAGATTAAAGGGGGGAAATATAGATGATATTTATGGATTATATAGCACTTCGGTCTTATACAATTGTAAAAATTAGACCTTGATTTTTATTCTCAATTATGTATCCTTTCGTACTTCTACAACTTTGTATCTATTTTATCTTATGTCCTTTGGCCTATCACTTAGTCTAACTAGTCTTATATTGATTATTCAAACTTTCTATCTTGCCTAGAATGCTTAAAATATACTTATCTTCTACTTCTATAAGTTTTAAGCCTACACCTACTTTCTTGCTCTTTGGACTCTAACATTTGAGATAGACACTAATGTCAATGTTAGTTTCATGACCCGATGTAAGAGTCTAGTTCCCTAAATTCATCTATTTTGTGAATGAAATGTATCCTAATGGTTAGCCTAAGTATTTTATTGTAAGTTACTTATCCAAAGGGATTGATATAAATATAATATCAACCCTCATTCATTCTTCACCTAGCATAGACTTGAAAAACACCAAGAGAAACCAAAGTAACTTATCAAAATTATTCTAAAAATGATTCAATTGAATAAATATTCCTTATTTTCAATACTAGTCATAGGTATAACACATATAAAAGGTCTGAATTACTAATGGAGTAGCCCAAGATCTATATTTTCTAAGTACATGTTTGCCAAATTACAATATAAGCCATTATTATACTTGATTTTCATATATTGTATGATTCACACACAAGCCAATATGTAGGGGAGAAATATATCAGTCTGAGGCTCTCTTCAAAGTATTGGTTATATAGGCAATGCTAATTTATAGAGGGGTATTTGGAATTAACTCAACACCATGTGCCCACTGAACCATTTTTCTACAGGGTCACTTTGAAGATGAAGAACTAGGGTTTTTCAAATTTATGAGGAGCAATAGTAAATGACCTAGATCTAAATGCAGTGCATTAAATTGAAAGAGAAGTCAAACCCATATGCATCGAGGTGGTTACATCCTTTTTTAGCATGTATTTTATACAAGAAACTTGTGTCTAGCCTAGAAAGTAGTATCAATGTAATTATCATAGGTTGATGTTAGTGTCTAGATCTCTAGAAGTGTTAGATCCATAATCTGATGAGTATTCCTAAATCTTCTTCTAGACTACTTTATGCATGTTCCAAATTCAACATTTTATTAACATTAGAACAAACTAAGTGTATTACTGTATTACTATATCTTTATTGTACTTTCTATATTTAACTGATTCTCAACATAATAAATTCATTGTATATTTATAGCTGAGTTTAACACCTAATTGATCTATTATAGATTTGATCATCACCCTTGTGCATTGCCATTTATATATTAGTAACCATAATAACCCTAAAATGGATGTAGTAATCCTAACATGGTGTTAATGTAAGGTTTATAATATATAAATTATAATGCATAAGGATGATAATTAAATCTACAATAGGCTAATTGGGTGCTAAACTCATATATAAACATATTCTGAATTTATTATCATAAGAATAGTCAAAATATAGAAAGTAAAACTAAGTTATGAATAGAAATGACAAAGAAGTAGTATACTCAAATAGTTTCAATACTAACACAATGATGGATCTAGAACAAGTAGAAAGTAGGCTAGAAGTAGATTTTGGAATAGTCGTTAAATTCTAGACTAGATGCTTCTAGAGCATTGGACACTAACATCAGCTTAGGATATTTAGATTGATGTTATTATCTAGATTTATCGCAAGTGTTCTATATAGAATACCTACATAAAAAGATGCAACCATCGGAATGCTTCTACATTTGATTTTCACTTTCACTCAGTGGCATTTATATTTAAATAATGGACAGTCATTCCTTATGAATTTTTCAAACCCTAGTTCTTCATCTTCATGGTGGCCATGGAGAAATTTTAGTTAGTGGGCACACGGTGTCAAGCTAGTTATTCCCTATATATTATCTTGTATTTGAATCATACAATACATATAAATCAAATACAATAATGACCTATCTTATAATTTGACCAAATAGATTCAAATGTGTAAAGTAATGAAGATAAATTCTAGAATAAAATAATATTCAAATTTATCTTATTTTAGAATTTATCTTCATTACCCTATACAATTTAAAATAGAGAAATGTTTTCTCACAAATATAATATTTAAATATTGAATTAATTTTTAATAATTTATATAAATATATTCTTTGTTCACTTAATACAATTATTTATTTATACTTATTTATACTAGTAAATTAGTGAACTCTTTAAAAATACATATATTATAATCATTTACATTAAAAGTTTTATATATCATTTATTTATACTATTATGGAATTCGAAACTGACATTATTTTCGAAATTAATAAGTTACATAACATGTAAACATTAAAGAAAATAAGCATACTTTTACCATATTAGAAAGTTTCACATTACCATACTACATGAATAAGTTTTTTTCAAAATACATTTTTACTATATAAAAATATTTCACATTACCCTACTTTCATCTATTAAATTTCAATTATCTTTTTCTTTTCAAAATTATTGTAATCATCCACATTAAAAATCTTATATATTCATAATAATATAAAATTTAAAATGAATTTATTAAAATTGATAAATAATATAATTTTTAAATATTGAAAAAAAATTAAAATAAATATCTTACTTTTCAAGATTGACAAATAACATAACTTCCAAACAATAAAAAAATATATATATAATTTTATTATACAAAAAATATTTCACATTACCATACATTCACCTATCAATTAAATATACAAAGCTTCACAAATAAAGTTCTTTTCAATTTTAAATGGGATAAAATTGTTGTGGGAAAAAAATAAAAATTAAAAATTAAACAATTTAAATGAAGTTAAATGCACTATTTTAGATTTGCTATTAAATAGCGAGTAACTTCATAGAAATCAATATGCAAAATCACTCTATTTATTTATTTTAAAAATGATGCTTGATTGATGGGAAAATATATATAATTGATGGAGAAACCAAAGTTTTATTACCGATTAACTTTAAAAAGTGAATGCTGTACCTATCTTTAGGATTAATAAGTTATTTTTGTGCAGCTGGATTGAAAGCAATTTATCCTTTCAACAAATTATTTGCGATGCAGAAATACATTTTTTCTTTCCAATTAAACCCAAAAACAGATGGAACAGTAGCGATAATATCGAATATTCTCATTAGAAAACAGGCTCACTTCTTCAAATATTTTACAAGGGACTGTTGTTACGGTTAATGCCTTCTTTCAAAAATTTGTAGAAATTATGATGTGGAACTATGATACCCATATCGCTCAGAAATTTATTTCGGTTGACATTCTCATTCAGGCCGTTCGTGTGAGCCTGGTTTATATTAAATCGAATTCATGTCGGACTGTCTCCCGTGAACTAGAGTTTTTGTACAGATGAATGTGTGCAACCCACCTCGCACATCAATGCAACTAATGTCACAGGATAGAGAGCTCCATTGAAGGAGATTTCATTAACACCAAATATTTAAAATGTTTAGGAGCCTGCAGGACCCAGACCTAAATGCAGATCTAACCCAATGTCGTCGACCGAAGACAAAGAACGATGCATTGGCGTTTGGACATTGGCATGACAAAATCTGACCATTGATTTAGAACCGGCTTCATGTTCTTGAGATACAGGCTTCAGCTGAGAAGATCTGACCTGTAAACAGTGCGGAGGTTGAGGAAGTGGCGGAATCGAGCAGTTCATGGAATAAAAGTTTGAACCACCAAAGTCACTATAAACCGGCGAACAATTAGGGAAATCGTAGTGAGCGGACTGCGATGGGATGTAAAACCACGACGGCTGAACTGTCCCGGGTGATCTGAAAATAGCATTTTGTGGTTGCTGTTGCGAGTAGCGGAGCGGAGGAGCTATAACCGTCCCATTTAAATTTGAAACGCTGGGCGGGATCTGTAGTGTCGTCCGGACAGCGTACGGGGAGAGGAGTCCCGAACCGGGAAGGCAATTTTGCGTGGCATTGGCATACAAATCGTTCGCGGCGCGAGCGGCTGCTGCCGCAGCGCTCCTGTTGGCCTGAATCTGTGATCGCTTTGCTTGCTGGCGCTCCTTCTTGTGCGCGTTCTGGTGGCCGCCCAGGGCCTGCGAGTTTCCGAACTGTCTGAAGCAGAATTGGCATTCGAATTTGCGGCTGTCCGAGCCGGAGTTACTCCCACTTTCTGTCGCCTTCGCCGCGCTGGATCTGTCTTCGTCCTCGCCATTGTTCTCCTCGTTTTCGCCGTCACAATCGACCTTGTGTCTCAGGTCAAAACCAAACAATCTCAAAGCCTTCTGTGGCCTCAAAATATTGTCGTCACTGCCGTCCGCTTCGTCCGTGATACCCTCGCTGCGCCGGTCGTTGGCTCTCAAATCTCTGTGATTCCGATCGGAGTCCCGATCGGTCCTGCCCGCGGTCTTATGTTTTAGTACCGATATTTCACTGTTATCGGTTCCCATGGATCCGAGGTTGACGTTAGGGCATCCCTGGCCCACCTCGTCTCCCATTAAGTTCTCGGTGGGTCTGGAGAGGGGCCTGGAAATCCAGCATTGATAAAGCAAACGCCCCGTGTTATTATTATTCTCTTCCGCGAGGAAGGGTCCATTATCCTGATATGCGTCGGCAGCCTTACAGCAGTCAATCGACAAGGCCTCTGCTGCTGCTTCTGCTTCAGCGGACGATCTCTGTCTCTTGAACGGCATGGAAACCAATGGTTTGCTAAAATAGAAGGCGCCTTGTCTCCCTAACTTCTCCCCGCTGATTCCACTAGACAATCTAATAAGGGCAACTCGTTGCCCTAACGAATCTAACCGCCTTGTCACACCAGTTAATCATTATACTAATTCTGCACCGCCCATTCAATGCCGCTGATTAGAGCCCCATAATACCCATGTCCCAGCCTTCACGTGATGATCTAATCTTATCGTCCATTTCCAACACCCAGAAATAAACTAATAATCGCCTAGCTTCTGACAGTGGCAGGTTATCCTTACAACTGACACAAAAAAAACCCACTCGAAACCGTTCTTGATCAGTGGTGAAATCACTCAGGTTTTAATGCCTTAGCCTTTCCTTTATTCTTTTAGTAATATGAGTCCCTCCTGCCTCCGCGGCCAGAAACAGCTGCAGGACATCCCAAGTTCCCATCGGGAAACCAAACAGAGTAGTGATGTACGCTATAGTAAATCTGTCACCGATGGGCATAGGAAGGTTGAGTAGGTGGTGCCCACATTGTTCTTTCGCCCACAGACAAGGTAGGTGATTGCCATATACTCTATTGGCAAATGTAACTCTCTCATCCATGGAATTCTCGGCGTAAGCCATTTAAAACAACTATTTCTTTTTTAAAGCTTTTGAGCTTACGCCATACTTTAGCGGCTTGTATAAAATATAAAACTCCGGCTTAATCGTCAAACCACGCGTCCTTATCTCAGTGCTTTAATGCCAACCAAGATCACCTGCCTGTGAAAATTCCAAAATTTGTACTTATAAACCAACCCCACAGTCCACCAATGGCCCTACCCCCGCCAATTTTTCCACTATCTATATCTCATTCCGGACCGTATCACCTCTACTTTTCGTAGAGCATTGAGCTTTTGGCCGACCCGATCTTACGTTCTTAAAGCTAGACGATCTTTTATTAGATACGGACACATCCCCACATCATCCATCCCTAAATTTCTTCCTTTTCTCTCTCATCTTCTCATTTATAAGATAAACATATTCTTCAATTCTAATTGGATTTTTTTATGTTTTTTTTTCTAATCTCTTTAATGATATGATCATTACATATTCTGGGATGTATATTTGGAATGCCTTTATAGTTAAAAAACCGTGATGATGTTGATATGGAAGCCACATTTTATTATTATAAGGTTTTAATGTATTAAAAAATATATACAAAAAAGTTATTTAGTAAAAAATGTTAACTTAAAAAATAACAATTTTCACATTTTGAAAAATAAAGTTTATATTTATATTGAATATTAATATCATTTCTTATTTCTAATACATATTCTCTCAATCTACATTTATAAACAACTAAAATAATATGTAATTATCATTATAAAAAAAAAAAAATTAATGAAAAACTTATAAAATTATCAATAATTTTAGAGGTTTCAACTAATCTTGCGATTACATTTCCCTTGTGTCCTCACAATTTACATTCTAAAGATTCACAAATATCATTCTTTTTTAAAAACATTCAGAAAAAAAAAATTATATAAAAATCACACTAGTCTATAATTATCCCTCATTTAAATGAAAGGACAAAAGGAAGGATATAACCCACTTAGTGGAGAATGTACATCGAAATATCAATAAGAGTGTGTGTGTATATATATATAACTTTGTTGACATAAACTTTTCAAATGAACATTAGTTTATAGTGTAGTGACAATGAAGTTAATTATATCATTGGATATAATGTTCTTGACAATTTTGGAAGCTTTTCAAATGTATATAGTTTAGAGTATAGTGAAGAAGATGAAGTTAATTAGATCATTTTTTAACCTCTATTGGTGATGATAATCACTTATGATAATGGTTCATGTTATTGTGCAAATATTCATATAAATGAGTGATAAACATTGTCTATAACTATATAACCAACTTATCTCCTAGGTTTGAAAGGATATTACCAATTTATTTCTTTTGTTTTAATTGAAAAATATGAGTGACGAACATTGTTTATAACTATATAACCAATTTATCTCCTAGGTTTTTAAGGATATTACCAACTCCTTTCTTAGGTTTTCATTGAATTCTTTTTCAATTGGTATTTACCTCACTTTTGTATTAATTATTTAAAATATTTAATTTTTGAATAATTATGGTATTAATGTATAGATTTTACTTTATATAAGTTACCACTTTTAGTTTTAATATTGATTTAGATTTATATGTTTAGTAAGGTTAATTTTAACCTTAATTTTACATACGATATTTTGTTGAATTCTTGTATTTAAATAATTTATTTGTTTTATCTTATTTTAGATTTAATTGTCCAATCAAGATAAAATTTGAGACTAATTTAGATTGTAGAGGTTTTATCAAAATTAAACAAATACTGCCTTATTTTCACAATATTTTTATGTGACTTTATATATATAGATTCAAAATTGTGAATAGGAAAATTATTAATGCATTCCTCTTGGTCTTTTGTCATCTTCTTGAATTTATTTAACTATGTAATAATATCGTTTGTTATTTATAGGTTTTTTTGGTGTCATAAGGATAAATGGTCTTGTTATATTTTTCTTAAATTTTAGACAAATTTATAATTTATGAAAGCTATCATCGTACAAATACATCAAAAACAAAAAATTCATGATGCATTTTTCATATTATTTTAGGAATGTTTCCTTTTATACTATTTGATTTTACATGTTTGATTACTCTCAGATTGACTTTTGCATGACACTAGTTCATAAAATTTATATTTGATAACTCTATATATGCAAATCTCATTGAAGGCATTGAAGGACAAACATTCATTATTTCAAATTTATATATGAAGTGTATCATATTATTATCTCATTTTTCATTATAAAATTTAAAGTATATAAGGTTAACTTCTATTCTATATGCTTGTATCAAGCAAGGGCATTGATGAAATAACATCTAGACTTGCATCCACATGATATGGTACACACTCACATTAAAGGAAGAATTACATGTAATCTTAAATCTCTTCAGAGTATTGGTACAATGCTCAATTGGCTGATGGGAATTAGTTGAGGTCAAATCAACCCAAAATACTAACAAAAAATGTAAGAGTTAAGTTTTCAAAAAATTAATGAACACGGGATTGTCTATGCCAATGTAAAGTTTATCAAATACACCAAATATAATTATAAATGTAGGTACAAAATATTGAGTGATAACAAGTTGAATATGAATTTGGAGATGAGTTTATTAGAGTTAGAAAAAATAGAATCCACCAGCATATAGTAATTATGAAGGTGTCTTCCATAGTTATCATAGTTTGTTCCTCATCTGAACCCACATAGATTTTTAACATCGTGTACCTAAGAAATAAGATATAATATAGCGACTGGAACTAAGATTCTTTGTATTCCTAAGATATTTGATCATTTATACAATTAGTAAGTTTTATAAATTATAGGTAACATTTAGTTTTGCATGATTTCTCATGTGCATTATGCAATCTGAATATTCATTATTTTATACATGTTTAGGTTCATAAAATGAAAATAAGTATAAAACATATTGTTGAATCCTATTTTACTCGAGAAATTTGTAAAACCCTAGGTTCCATTAGGGATTCATCCTTTATTCATTAGGGTTTCAAATTTTTATATGTAGATTATATTTTACAAACTGATGAATTATATTTCTCCTTCACTTGTGCTCTCAAGCTTAGGGTTTATATCCTTCAAACCCTAAATTCCTATGTTTCCTCTCCTACTAGAATTTAAATTTATGTTTATGATTTGTTCTATCTTAAGGTTTTGTAAAATTAAATGAATAATATGAAACCCCTAGTATCCCTCATCTTTTGTATTTTCAAACCATTACATGCCATATTGTTATAATAGTGAATAAATTAATGACCAAGCCTATGTATTTAATGATGATACTAAAGAAAGAGTATAGCATCACATTGTAATCTAATATATAAAATGATGTTTCCATTCAATATGATTCCAAAAAATACAATGATATTTTTGATGAATGTATTATATCTATATTTAGGACAAATAATGAGATATACCAATTTTAGAATATTTTCAAACCACTATTATTACTATTAGGCATATCATATCTATGATGCATGCCATAGGTGACCTCTAATATCATGTATTTTCTTTAAATTTGAAATTTAAATAAGGTGATGTTTATATTATTAATAATGTTATTTATAGACAAACTGTAATATGAATCATATTCAATGGCAATTATCCAAAATTATTTTTCACGCTTAAGTTCCAATTTTTGATAGCCATAGAGATCATAGTATTTTTCTTAAAATATGTATGTACTTTCATTTTGGAAATTATCAAATGGTGGAAAAACATTTATTAAAATATTTTAATAAAAGTTTAGAATGGGAAGCATTATATTGGTTCTATAGTGTTCATAACTTTTATTATTAGGTCTTTACGTTTAAGAAGCTGGATGAGGTTCTCTTATACATATTTAATAATTGAAATTTACTAAATCTACATTATAATGTCTCCAAATTGTAATGTGTGGTCATGATGAGCTTATTGACGATTACATTTTTATGATTCAAGAATAGATTACACTGTTAAATGTATCAACCCTCATATTTGAGAAATAAATTTATCATTAGTAAGGGTCTAATGTATCCACATAATGAGATAAAACTTTACCATTAATATCTTTCCTTTGAGATACTTTATATGGATCTTTTCACCTATATCACTAATATTGCTTGTGAATCACATGAGGAAACAAGTTCAAGTGATTGAATACCATGTTATTCTAATAAAAAAATCCCACATAAGGAAGATAATAAAATTGCATTATCCTATAAATCAAATAGTTCAATTAATTTCCCTGATAAAAGGTAAAATTAAAATGACATGGTCTACAAGACAAAAGGATAATAAGAGTACAAATTTTACAAATATGAATCAACCACTTAATTATTATAGTTTCAAAGATATACCAAGTGTTATCTTACAAACATCACTTGATAATAAGTTAATAAATATAGCTCATAATTATCATCATCGTCATCATCATCCACATCGCCTCAAATTAGTGAAGGCAAGACTAATTTATAATTATTGTAGTATCAATGGGCATGGAGATAAAAAATGTTATGTATTGTGACAAAATACTAAGAAACTTGTGGATAGATGGGGATATTACATCTAGGACAAATTTGAAAATATGTCAAAAGTTTCGATTATCCATCTTCTACTACCCACTCCATAAAAATGAAATATTCAAATACATTCCTCTAAGGAACCAATGGTTCCTTAGGCTTCTATGCAAGGTATCACTAGGAGAAGATACTTCTATTGTTCAAGTTATATAAGAATCAATATATCCTAATAATTTTATATCAAGGAAAAAATGGTCATTTTATCTCTTATTATAGTGAATATAGAGAATAATTTTTGTTAATGACAAAAAATAATATAACACATGTATAGTAGGATTTCATAGGACTTAGAATATAATGATCGATATTTACATAACACACATACTTATGAAATTTCCATGGGTCATGTTAATATATCAATTCATCTTCGGATAAATAAAGTAGACACATTACTATATGTACATAAGACTATTTCTGAAGGCAATGTCACATTGGGATAATCATGGTTAAATCAAATGGGAGAAAATTTAAATAAAATTAATATAAATATTTAGTTTACTTTCAAATATTTTTACTTGTATTGGGAAATGATTAATTAACCCTGATAAGATCTACAATAAAGTACAAATCTAAATGTACAATCCTGAAATTCATTTGGAAATATAGCTTAATAAATATAAAAAATAGATAAGATAATTATATGTAAATTACTTTGTATAATATTAAGATTTTAGGTAAGTAAGAATAATGATTGAAATTTGGGTTGAAGAATGCTTATATTAGCATCTATACCTTTGTGTGTACCCATGTGATATCAATAACATTAGGTCAAAATAGCCATACATTACGTTTCATATTTTCTATTCTTTTTTCAGTATATTTTTCATCCTTATTTTGATATAAGATTGTGTTATTATTTTTATTTTACCTCTATGTGTGATCCCAATGTCTAATTTTGCATTTGACTTAAATAAATCTATCTCTTTCACTTGAGACCTCATGTTAATTTGCAAAGATATGATTATGATTGTCAAAGGATAAGAAAGGTGGGTTGACTTGACCCCAACCACTCTTTGTTGAAAGGTTGAGTGGTGCCTACATGTCCAACAATCCAAACAGATAATTCAAACCACACATATTTCTCCTTGTTAGTTGAATGTGTGAAATCATGTTCATTGAATGTATGAAACCTATGATATAGCTATTGATACTTATAAATTGACAAATTTGGCTTGGATATTGATTTTTTTAGACTTTCTAAAGACCTATTCATTAAGATAGATTGAAAAATTGGGGAAATAAATAAATCCTATTAATTTTGCAAATGTCTGAGTATGCTTGATATGTGATCGCTAGATTAGCTAATAAGATTACACCTAATTTATGTTAATATGAGACTTTTGGGGTGCATTATCACACCAATAACATGTGAAACATATGGGGAAACCCATAGGAACAACCTAAATTTAAAATTTAACCATTTTTTTTCATGGGATGAATTCATCAAATTTATGTGACAGAGTCACATAATATGTTCTCACTTTGATGTTAATTTCTAGGAGATATGAACATTAATTTGATGATATAGAGATGTATGAGTAATAAAAATAACTGGTATGACATAGGTTATGGGATTTATTATAATTGACTAAGAGAAGAAAAGAAAGTATATA
The DNA here is from genome assembly GCA_037957365.1 of Torreya grandis. Taxonomy (NCBI): domain Eukaryota; kingdom Viridiplantae; phylum Streptophyta; class Pinopsida; order Cupressales; family Taxaceae; genus Torreya; species Torreya grandis. The sequence goes on from JARHVA010001872.1 coordinate 2,742,306, forward strand.
CGCATAGTACTCATGAGGATGTGAGAAAAAGGTGAATGAGAATCATATACTAAAAGGAACATCACCAAGATCATTCCAAGCCCAAGTTATGAAGCATTAACAATAAAATAATCACAAAAAGAGTTGTAATAATTGCAAAGATCATATGTAAATACAAAGGCAATATCATATAATATCCATAAAATAACTTATATATGTTACGAATGAGGAGTCTTTCATATATAGGCAAATAAAAATGAGAAGTAGGTCAAACTAACCAATGTGGGATAGATACAAAAGGATCAATAATGAAATAGACAAAAACTATCTATAAAACCTAGCAAACATGAGAACCAACTCTAACACCCCCCTCCCCTTAACTGAAGTTAGGGGCTAAAAATATCCAAAAATAAAAGTGGCATATCCATAGTATGAGTCCCAATAACTGGCCTTGATAAGGTACTCATATAAAAAATATATCCATGATATGGAGAAAGGAAGAAACCACGTAGGAACAAAATTCTCCCTCAAAATGATGTAAATGAGAGAAAATAAGGAAAGGAAGGAAGGAAGGACTTCATGTGAAATCCCACCTAAGGACAACTTCCTTCACCCCACATGAAGATCAGTACTATATATCTTGCATGGATGGAAAGGACATAAGGAACCATCTACATAGGTAGTGATATAGTCCCAAAAATAAAATGTTCTTCCCATCAATTTACCTTCTTCTTGAGTTTTACGAATACTATGTCTCAAAGACACATCGCCTGTAGAAATATTGATGCCAGTAAGAGAGATAATACTTGTAAGAGTTTTCCAAGACCTCCATGAGTGTATCCCATAAAGTGAAGTACGGAAGATCCAAATCTAAGAGTATATTTCTCAAAGGAACTAAGCACATAAGTAGGTGAATCCAAAGAGAGACAAGCTACAAATGTAGTAGCAAGAGTATCAATAATCTCCAAATTAAATGTGCAAAAATAATAGGTTCCTCATGAAAATAACCATTAAAACACTTATCCTCACAAAAAAGAGGAGTATGGGATGAAAGAACAACAAATATGGCACAATAAAAGTCACCCTTAGGAAGTCCTGGTGGTGTCTCATCCATGATATCTGAAAGTGATGGTGAAGGTGCCAAATCCTCAAGAATCATGTCCTCTCAATCAATGAAATGAATAAGATGATTAAAAACTATATGAGGAGTAATAAGTGCCTCAATCAAACCATCATAAAAAAATAAGTCCTCACTAAAAAATGAAGAAAGTTGAATAGTGAGAGGTGTAAGAGGTAAGAATGCTTCATCTAGATCACCATAAAAAAGTATGTCCTCACAAAATGAAGAGGAATCCTAATTCATGTTACTAATAAATAGTTAATCCTCACTAAGAGGAGAAGAAGGAAGTGTTAATAGTGCCTCACCCATGCCACTGTTAAGAATCAAATCTTGAACAACATCAGTGTCATCATCAAAATATAAATCATCATTAATAGGACGAGAAGGAAGTGAAATAGAAGGGGGTGGATTAAAAGAGGGCGAAAAAGACCTATAAGACTCAATATCCTTATCAAATAAGGCTACAATAGCATCCCAAGCTTCCTTTGGTGATGTGTTACATGTGGCATAACACTGGAAACTATCTTAAATATGGAGATATGTCAATCAAAGAACCCCATCTTGCATAGATGCAATCAAGGAAATATATTCCTCATATATAAAGTGGGGAATGTCTCCATGCACCATTATCCACGTGCCTTTTAATTGTAAGTCAATCTTCATTTTGATCTTGCAAGTAATGTAGTTGAATGTGTTGAGGTGCTCAAATAAGAAAGAATCTATTATAAAAAATAAGGAGAAATTCAAGAAGAAGAAGACCCCTCTCGAAAAAACAAATCTCCCCATGATAATTTAATGTTTCTCGACAAAAATAATGAGCACCCCAAAAAAGTGTATGCCCCCCAAAATTTATCACTTTAAAATTTAGTGTGTTTTACAAGATTAATGAACCCAATATATATGTAGAATAAAAATGATACACTTTTGAAACAAAAATAGTACTCGATTTTGAGTAAAAGTTCAAAATTTATAGTTTTTACAAGTTTCCAATCATTAAAATGGGTTAAATAATTAAACCTTGCACAAAAATACAATTCTTTGAAAAAAATAATTTGTTTCTACCAGATCTGGAAAAAATAAATTATAAGAAAATTTACAGTGAAGGAGAATAATAATCATCCACATAGATCAATCTTATATGTTAAGTTTTCACTTTCAATACAAAATCCGATCTTTTTTATTGCACATAATTTTTTTGTAGAAAATCAGATTTGTAGGGTCAACATTATAGCCCCATATCTCTTTTGATACTACTTAGAATCCTTATTATGACCACTTTATATAATAATCTCAAATTCCTCTTTATAATAGTGAAAGAATTTTATGAATTAGACACCCATATAGGGAGAAAAATGATCTGAAAAAGAGTCATAATTTTTTGCAAAAACAATTTGTAATTTCTCCAAAAAAATGTCAATGGCCAAAGAAAATTTTAAAGATACATAAAAATCACATCCAATACACTAAGAATAATTTTTGATAAATGTAAAAACCCATACAACAACAAAACTTGTAAATGGATGACTGCAACACCTCTAGCTCTAATACCATGAAAGGAATGTCAACAAGATCGTTCCAAAACCAAGATCTAAAGCATTAACAACAAAATCATCATAAGAAGAGTTGTAATACTTATCAATATAACATGAAAAGACAAATTAAATATTATATAATATCCATAAAATAACTTCTATATGTTACAAATAAGAATCCTTATATATATATAAGCAAGGAAAAACAAGAAGTAAGTCAAACTAACCAATGTGGAATAAATACACAAAAGGACAAACTAGAAATAGACAAAAACTATCTATAGAGCCTAGAAAACATGATAACCAACTCTAACATGTACATGTACACCTAAGTCATGCAAGGTGAAGGCCAACATAAACTAACCTCATTGAGTATCAATTACCAATTTTTAGTGTCTGCAAATGTCTCCATTTTCTCATAGTATTTAAAATCCAATAGATATACTAGAGAAAAAAGATTAATAAAATTATTTGAATGAGTAAAAATGAAATTATATTTTGTAAAAGGATTAAAATGTGGAACATGATCATAGAATATCTAAAATGAAAATGTAATATTCAATATCCTTGGAATAAAACCTAAAAATGAATAGATTTAAATTTGAGATTGGAGAGTAAGGAAAGAGTACACCTACATGTGGAGGAACCTTGATTCCTTATAAGTTGTCAGAGATGATGCTTCGGTATTAAATATTTGGAGAATGGTTGTTCTTACTAGACACTTACGATGAATTGGGGATTATCACTTTAAATTTTGTGTAACTAAGGTAAGTTTCATGGATTGAGAATGCTAATACCCCTAACCCTAATTGAAAAAATACAAATGGAAAAGTGACATGTTTTTGAATGTCAAAGAACCTAAAACACACAAACCCATGTAGCTAATCTTGTAATGATATTATAAACATAATATGGAAGATTGGGGTCACACAATCAGCTCACAAATTAATTCAACATCATTGAATATTATAAACCTCAATCATAATACTCATTTAAACATGTATCAATTGGTTTAGACATAATTATATATTAAAGGTTTCTCATGACTCAATACCATGAAATATCATTAGAAAATATATAATTTCGTATTTTAAATGTCAATAAAGAGCTTCATACCCCATAACTTGAATTGATCAAGAATAATATTGTTAAACTTTGATAATTTACATGCATGAACCAACTTCATGCCCCATAATTTGAAATTATTAGTGCTTCTATGATATATAATGTCATGCATCTATTCATAGTATGATAACATCTAGAGAGTAATAGTACAAGATCAACAAGCAATCAAGCACACACATAAGAATAATAAACATCAAATTAAAATATAATGTTACAAGGAGACTGTAAATAAGGGGCATGTTAAAATGCCACACAATTGAAGGGACATAGCTTAGTCACATGTACATAAGGAAAATAATGACATATTCAAATGCCAAATTAATAAAACAAATAAATGAGAGCCATTAATTTGGAGGTTTTTTTATTACTCCATCTTTGTCAGTCATTTTCAAATGGCCATATATGGAGATAGTAGCCTATGGGATCCACTTTTGTTTTAGAAGGGGATCCTACCATCATGGTATATTAGTATAATTTTAATATTACCAATTACACTATTATTTGTATACCATATTATTTTTCTACTTTTAGTTATGACATGTGGTAGGATGAGGAACATTTGGAAAGGTCCACATGATGGGTCCTTAGGCCACCACATGGCTTGCCACCACTTTCCTCTATTTTCCAAGTCACTTATGCATGTTGAGTTCAAACTACACAACTCGAGTTGTTATTCCAAGTCTTATGTTGAGTTCAAGATATGGATAGTTTAAGAAGTGACTTGAGCTTGAATGCGAACTCGAGACCCAACTGGAGACCAAGCTCAAGGCTAAGACACTTGTTCTAGATAAAAACCAACTCACCATTATTACAACATTCCAATGGATTGCCAACACATCCAATCAAACCCTGACAACATTCCATATGCCATGTTCCATGTGGAATGTTCAATGTTACCATAACCCTCAATGAAAGAGAAGGAGATGTGGCCTAAGCCATGCAACATTGGGGATGTTTTCCCATATTTAAAAACATTATATTTCCTCATGCTATGCATGTGGGATATGTATTTTTAACAAATGCTTGGCAAGCCTTAAGGGATTAGAAGCTGTGCCATTGGAAAAAGTCATTGGAATGGTTAGGCATGATTTGATTGGAAAAAAGTGGTGAATTGTAAAATATTCAAATCATTTACTAATAATATAGCTCATCATTGAAATAAAATGTGTGAAACCATATGTGGGCATATGCAGATTCAATTCAAAGGATGTGATCTTCTATTTTGAATGGTTTTGGAGCCATTGAAGAAAAAAATGTTCACAATGGCATTGGAAGCCCATCATGGGATGATGCCTTTGCCCATTTAATAAAGCCATTAGTGTCTCTATTAAAGTGCCTGTTGGTCAAGACTGAATGGAGCTTGAAGGAGGAGATACACCTGTTACAAGGCCTTTATGCTTGGTTGAATTGTGTATGTTCTATAATGATGTAGACCGAATTTGTATTATTATGTGGTTTTATATTTTATATGGTATGAACCATACAAGGTATAAACATAGTCTATATATGGATTAAATCTTCTATTTGGTAGGGCCAAGCTAGGTAGTTCTTAATGGAGAGTGATCCCATTTGAAATCCACTAGTTGTATTCTATACGCAACCCATAATTGGTAGAGTCAAGTTTGGACAAGGGATGCATCTATGTTGAAAGGCATATTGGCCATGGATGCATGATATCTAATTATAAATATGCAAATTGATTCTATGATGGATAAAAGTCATTGATCATGGATGGGATAGACCCCTATTTATATGGTCACAAGGCCATGGTAATTATGATTTCCATTTACTAGGTTTCAATGTCAATACCTAAGGATCATGGATGTGGATTATGATTTCTTCTATGTTACAAGTAGTTTTGGTCATAATGGAAGGTATGTAAGCATGATTCTATTTGGTAATGCTTATTGTGAATGTCAATTCAGTTATTTTAAGTTTTGAATATTGGAAGAATATGTTGGCAAAATTGAGCCTATATTATTATGTGTTTTTATAATCTTGGATGTATTGGTAGACACATAGAGACCCATGTCCAATGTCAAATCATTTTCTTCTATTGTATTATGATTGGCAATGAAGAAATGTATTTGTGCGACTATGTATTGATACATAGAGAGACCTATGACTATGTAATTTGTATTTCCTTTATTATTTTATAAAGCCTTTGGCCATGGAGGGATGTATATAGTTGTATGGTTATTATTGGAATTCCAATTTTGTTATAAGGAACAAAACTCCTTGAGATCATTACACCTATTTTAAGAGTTTTACATATAATTTAAATGGATAAACAAGCTTGTATTCATGGAGATGAGATATAGATGTTGTTGAAGAAGAAGGATGTTCATTGATTGGTTTAGATTTTTCACTATCAAGTTTCATCATTACATTATAGGTTTTATTATTCCATTTTGTGATGTAAGTCTGTAAAATATTGATATTTGCATCATATTTAAATAGACCAGTTTGTAATTATGAACCCAAAGATGTATCCCAAATGGGTGAACTCTATTATCAAGTTTTGGTGTCACATTTAATTTTAGTTATTGTTGGGTTTCAGTTTATTTAAGTTAGTTACAAATGAATTAATGAGATATGAAGATTAATTATAAGAATTTAATAATGACACAAAATTCAGGAGTTTAAAAGCAGGAAATGAGTTACAAATTTTCTAATCACTTTTAATTCATACCTAGATTTCCACAACCAATTCTATTCACTTTTGGGAATTGAGAGTTTTAGTATCTGATTTAAAAAACTATTTAATTTATCAAAGATAAACCTAGTTTATGGATCATTTTTGGTATCAAAGTAGGTTGATATAGATTTTATTTAGTTATTGATATACTTCAGTTTGGATTTTTTACATATTAGATTCTTGCTTTATGATTCTTATATTTGAGTTGACCATGTAGGAAGGATAGTGTAAAGGAAAATTAGAAGACATTTCAATTCGTTGAAAGAAGATAAGATTCTAACAGCCAAGGTTCTAGAACTATTAGCCCTGCAGGATCAACATGGATGAAGAACACAACACATTGTCACTTGAGTTTGAGATGGTATTGAAAGAGGATCAATATTTATATCTTGGTAGACATTCAGATAAAATTTAAGGCATTTTTTATTGATGCACATCTAAGAGGAATTAGTTGCAGTCCTATTACTATCCTTACATAAAGGGCATATTGAGATATGATTGTGGTCTAATTCCATATTATTATTGACACAATATTTTGGTTGTTTATAACTAGTTGTGTAGCCTTTATATTTTGGATTACTAATTATATTATGGATGTTTATATCCTTCATGATAGGAACAAGTGAATAGACCAGTTCCATATTAAGATATGGAAATGGCAATATGGCATTGTTCAAGATATTAAATAAGTATTTGTACTTTGAGTTTGATATTTCGAATCAGTTCATAAATTGGTTTCTTTTTCACAATTTTGTTAAGAGTTACAGGAAGCAAACATTAATTTTTTTAATACACCAACATTATGCTAACTAGTACTCAATCGGTGCACTTCACAATTTCTTCAGAGGTATAAATTATTCTCAAACATAATTATGTTTGTACATTTTTGGTTGAATCCTTTGTATAAGGTTGCTTTGGGAGTAAAATATGTCTTTGGTTGGAATTGTTTCTGAAATGTTTTTGAAAATGAACATGGATCATCTAACTCTTATTAAGATAGATTTTTAATAAGATGAAACCACCTCCTATTTATTTATGGAAACCATGAAGAGGGAACAAACCTTATTGGTTAAATGGTTTATTTGAATAGTTTTGATTAAACATTACTATAATATTAAATATTATGCTTAGTTTTATTTTCAAACACTATTTTAGGGAATTTCTAAATGGATCTCGGAAGGAAATTTGATAACCCTTGTGTTTAGAAGATTATTTTCTATATCGTATTTTAGTTTTTTAGTTGTAATTAGTTTTGGGAATCTAACTCAGTTGAATGAGTTTTGGAGGTATGAATCAAAGAGCAATCAAACAATGAAGGAAAACTCAAGATAGGTTTAAAATTCTTGGTTTTCTCCTCACCTTTATAAGATATTATTCTTATAGGTACTTGTAGAGTTTGTGGGTTTGTAAAGAGGCTCGTATTTGTGTATATTGTGGAGTTATAACCTTAGGATGGATAAATTAATTACATTTTTTTATACTTTGCATATATATTAAGTCCCAGAGTATTATGGTCAATGTTATTATTTCAAACATTTTATGCACACATGCATGTTTATCATTCAAATCTTAGTGATGTAGTTTCCAAGACCCATAGATGTGAAACATTTGTACAAATGTAAGTATACAGGGGCACAATTTATTTAAGTCTTATATGGGTATGCAACAAATTTCCTTGTGTGATGTTGATAAAAAGGAGAATATCTTATATTTCATGCAGTGCAAGTGTTGAGAGAATCCACCAATTATTATGACTCTTTTGGGCAAATAGGTCAGTTTGGTAGAATGGATATAGAGTTTGTTTTACTCTCCATACCCAAGTTGAAATTACAGTTGGATAGTTGACTTCTTGAAAGGAATTTTTGGTAACATCTTATTTTACTAATGTAAACTTGGTGTTTTTCAAATGGAGTTTATTTTTATAGCTTAACTCCATAACACCTTTACTTTCTTTATTCTAGTTTCTATACATTGATGTGATGCAGAGAGTGGTGTTTTTCAAATGGAGTTTATCTATATAGCATAACTTTATAACACCTTCACTTGTTTTATTCTCATTTTTGTATGTTGATGTGATGCAGAGAGTCATTTAGCAAATTTAGTGGACTATTTGGACTTTTGGAGATCGAAATCCTCTTTGTGGGGAGGTTTGATTCAGAGGATTTTTTAGTACTCTATCTTCATTGATCATTTACAAAAATCTAGCTATAGATACTATAGTTGGTGGGATCCACTTTTGTTTTAGAAGGAGATCTTACCACTGTAGTATATTAGTGTAATTTTAATATGATTTACACTATTGTTTACATACCATATTATTTTGATGCTTCTGGTTATGACACATTGTAGAATGAGGAACATTTGGAAAGGTCCACATGGTGGATCCTCAATCCACCACATGGCTTGCCACCACTTTCCTCTATTTTACAAGTCACTTATGCATGTCAAGTTAAAACTACACAACTTTATTTGTTAATCCAATTCTATATGTTGAGTTTGAGATGAGTTCAAGGTATGGATAGTTTAACAAGTGACTTGATCCTGAGTACCAACTCAAAACATAGATCAATACCAAGCTCAAGGCTGGGACACTTGTTATAAAAACAACCAACTCACCATTGTTACAACATTCCAATAGATTGCCAACACATCCAAACAAAACCAAAAACATTCCATATGCTAGGTTCTATGTGGAACATTCAAGGTTATCAAAACCCTCAAAAAAATTAAAGGAGATGTAGCCTAAGCCATGCAATATTGGGGAAGTTTTCCCATATTTAAAAAATGTATATTTCCTCATGTTATGCATGTGGGATATAAATTTTTAATGAATGTTCGCCAAGCCTTAAGGGATTTAAAGCAGTGCCATTGGAAAAATATGTTGAAATGGCTAGGCATGAGTTGAGTGGATAAAATCCATGAATGGTAAAATATTTGAATCATTTGATAAAAATACATCTTGACATTCAAATAAATGTTGTGAAACCATATGTGGGCATAGGTAGATCTAAGTTAGAGGACATGATCTTCTATTTGGAATGGCTTTGGATCCATTGAAGAAAAAATGTCTAGGATGGCATCGGTTACCCATCATGGGATGATACCTTTTCCCATATAATGAATCCATTGGTGTCTCTGTTAAAGGGCCTATTAACTGATACTGAGTTGAGCTTGAAGGAGGAGATGTGTCTATTGCAAGGTCATTGGGCCTGGGTGAATCATGTATGTTCTTCAAGGATGTAGAATGAATCCATATTATTAAGCAGTCTTATATTTTATATGGTATGAACTATGGAAAGTATAAACATAGTCCTTGTATGGATAAAATCTTCTATTTGGTAGGGTTGAGCTGGGTAGCTGTGAATGGAGAGTGATCCCATTTGAAATCCACTAGCTGGATTCCATACAAAACCTATAATTGGTAGATTAAAGTTTGGATAAGGGATGCATCTATGTTGAAAGGCCTATTGGCCATGGATAAATGATATGGCTAAAACCTATTAATCATGGATGGAATAAATTCTTGTTTATAAGGCCGTGAAGCCATGGTAATTATGATTTCCATTTGCTAGTTTTTAATGTCAAGACCTAAAGACCATGGCTATGGATTACACTTTATTCTATGTTATAAGTATTTTTGGTCATAATGGAAGGTATGCAAGTGTGATTCTATTTGGTAATGATCGATCTAAATGTCAATTCATCAATTTTAAGTTTTGAATTTTGGGAGATTATGTTGGCAAAACTGAGCCTCTATTATTACATGTTTTTACTATCTTAGATGTATTGGCAGACACATAGAGACCCGATTCTAGTGTCAAATCCTTTTCTTCTATTGTATGGTGATAGGAAAGGAAGAAATGTATTTGTGTGACTATGTATTGATACACAGAGAGACTTGTGATTGTGTAATTTATATTGCCTCTATTATTTTATAAGGCTTTTGGTCATGGAGGGATGTATATAGTTGTAGGTTTATTATTGGAGTTTCAGGTCTATTAGAAGGCAAAACACTTCTTGAGATTATTATGCCCATTTTAAGAATTTTATAGATACTCTGAATGGAAAAACATGCTTGTATACATAGAGATGAGATATAGATTCTATTGATGAAGAAGGATGCTTGTTGATTGGTCAAGAGTTTTCACTATCATGTTTTAGCATTACATTACAGGTCATCATATTCCATTTTATGATGTAAGTCTATAAAATATTGGTGTTTGCATCATATGTAAATGCATCAGTTCATAATTACAAACCTAGAGACGTAGCCTAAATGTGTGAACTCCACTATCAAGTTTTGGTGTCACCATTCCTTTCAGTTATTTTTAGGTTTTAGTTTATTTAATTTAGTTTCAAATGAATTAATGACACATGAAGATTAATTATGGAAATTTAATAATGACACAAAAATCAGGATTTTAAAAGCAAGAAATGAGTTACAGAGTTTCTAAGCACTTTTAATACAATCCTAAAGTTACATAACCAATTCTATTTACTTTAAATAATTGATAATTTTAGTATCTGATTTAAAAATCTATTTAATTTATTAAAGATGCACCCAATTTATGGATCAACCATAAATGATGATACATATTCAAATGCTCAGCAAGAGAAAAGAAACACTCAAGGTAGTACATAAATTAAAACCATAAGCATCCAACATAAACATAACATATTATCCCTTGGATATATGCATCATAAAAAAAATCAATAACATAGCATATCAAATACATTGTGAAAGATGTAAGTATTGATAAAGGCATATATAAGTATATAATCTCAAACATGATAATGGAAAGTGATAATAGAAATGTATAAATTATGTGTATCATGATCAAATAAGTGGATTCCCCCAATGTCCACATGACATGAGTAGAGGGAAGGCCCAACATATAAAAGTACATAGATCATATGCCTAGGTATTCATGATGTTCACACTCAAAGGATGTATGAAACATATGTGTATATAGAAATAAATTATATGCTATTTACCAACATGGAACCAACAACATATATTCTAAGGAGTCAATAGAACCTATGAATGATATAAATATTATTGAATTGTTCATTTTATTTGTTTTTTTGGTATTTTTAAAATATTTGTAAAGAAATAGCTATCCTGTGATCTCATATAATGAATCCTCATAGGTATTTCTCCATTAATAACCTAGTGTAATAAATTGGTGGTACTTAAAAGGAACATGTATAATTGAAATATCTATCACTATGGAATCTATAATGCTCTACATATGTATAATATCTGATGGTGTTTATCAAAGTATTCACAAAACCATGTGAAAATATTGAAGCATACAAATAAAAATCTCATAATTATTTTAACACACTCTAATATGATTTCATTCTCATACTCTGATAATAAAACATTCAGGACATTACACGTATATATAGGAATATGATTCCTATAATTTCTCCACAATTTTTTCATCTCTATGATTATGTAAATCACTAAATATGATATATTATTATAACAATATATAAACAATATATCTATTATCATAATATTATTTATATAATAATATTTTGATTACTAACCAAATACTAACTAACTAAAAAATATGCTATTTACCTCTCAGTAAATACCCATAATGTAAAATTTAACTCCTAACATTCCACCCCATAGTTTTTACATGGTGCAAAAACATTCACACTCTTATCTGTAGTATACTCACCCATTGTAGCATGCCCTATTTGGCTCATGACCTTGACATAAAGAGAGCCTCACTTCTCCCATGGTTTTACAGTTTTACTACAAACCTTGACATGAATAGGAACACCATCTACCTCTAGGAATTGGTATGAACAGAACTGTATGCCACCACATACTCATAGGTCTGCATACTACCAATACGTTCTTATTGTAAATAAACACTATTATGAAAAGTAATGAATCAACATTTAATTTATGTGACCATAATGGACATGTCATTGAGGGTCATCTCCATAAATAAGGTAGTCATGGGATCTCTATAGTATCTACTCTCCTAAGTATTGCCAAAACACTATTCACCTCCCATGGTTTTCTGGATCTCTACCATAAAGCCTTTCAAGATCCATGAACTGAATTCCATTGTTTCTTTTTAATCTTTCAAAATGTTTTCACATAAAGGAATTATGTTTGGAATTTGCACACAAATTACATATCTTGAACATGCATTATTCTTTTCTTCTTATTTTACAAACACACAACACAAAATGTCACCACATCATTGGCCCATCGTTGGTGATTGATGAGAAGTTAAAATACGTCCTTCATCTTTGTATCCTCTAATTTATGAGGATGCTTACTTAGTTGGTATGTTCATGTAGCTCAGCTACATAAATCTTCTGAGGAGAAATTCCACCCTCAATGTAAAATAATACATTTACATAAGACATCAAGGTCACCAAAAATGCATCCTTTTATTTGACTTTTTGACAAATACCACACACTTAAAAATTACTATTTTGACATTTTTAAAACTTTTGATGACCAAATATTGACTTTAAAATATAATAGACTATTGACATGACTTTTTAGACATGTCTCATGACTAATATTTGAGTTCACCATTTAAATAATTAAATATTATTTAAATGTTAATATTCAAAAAACTAAAAATTAAATACTCAGTGACTTGTATAGGCATACCAAAATCAAACTATTAAACCTTTCATTAAAAATAAGTAAACTCCTAAGCTATGTAAACTCCACATGATATATGACATGATATTAGGCTCAATATTTTAAAAGAAAAGACTTATAAAATAAAATAATAGACTTTATACAAACTTAAGTCTTAAAAAATAATGTTGATTTAAGACAAACTTGAGACAAATAAACATGATGCAAACCCAAAAACAAACTAATAATAGGTTAAAGTACTTTGATGCCTTAAGAAATATCTTAAAAATAAACAAATAGATTTTAATGGAATAACCTATTTAAATAATACCAAACCTAACAATAAAACAACTTTGACTTAATAACCATGACTCTAGATAGTTCTTGATATTTGGAAAGTTATATGGTCATACTAATTGATTAATTTGGCTCCACTACACTTCCACTACACACAAATATAATCCAAAGAATTTTAGTGACTTTTAAACTCAATATTCTTTGCAAACATATACCTAATTTTCTCTTTTAGAAATTTTATAGGACTTTCATTAAAATAAACAATAGACAACCATGCTCTGATACTAGATGATGGTGTTTATTAGAGTCTTCATCAAACCATGAGAAAATATTGAAGCATACACAAAGACAATCTTAGAATTAGTTTAATCATACTCTAATATTATTTCATTCTCATACTCTAATAATAAAACATTTAATATATTACACACACACACACACACACACACACACACACACACACACACACACACACACACACACACACACACACACACACACACACACACACACACACACACAGGAATATGATTCCTATAATTTCTCTACCATTTTCTCATCCCTATGAATATGGAAGTCACTAAATATGATATATTATTATAAAAATATAAACAATATATCTCAGCAATATATCTATTATCATAATATTGTCTATATAACAATATTATGATTGCTAACCAAATACTAAATAACTAACAAATATGTTATTTACCTCTCAATAAATACCCATAATGTAAAAGCTAATTCCTAACAATAGTACTCTATGGTCATGAAGAAACACTAGAAGTAGGGGTTCATGGATCCCATCATTTAGTGCTATGTGGTTTATTTGGAATAGTAGTAATAGGAACATGTTTATGTACTTTGGATAACTTCATATGGTGTATATTAGATGAGGGTTCCATAGAACTCACTATGGATCTCTGATGCAATGGCCTCTCAAGTACTTGTTGCATTATAAAGTGTAATTCTTTTTGCTTACCTTTTGTGTAGGATTAACCTTAATACAATTGATAATTATTTGTTTGGGTATAATCTTCTTTTATTCAAATGAATGTTCATATGGAGTAATACAAATTGTAATTACCTAATTTCCATGATTGTATTTAACACACCCACATAATTTATTAGGTAATACTCAAAGTGAATGTATCCAATCTCATCCAAATATATTATCAAATACACCCATGGAAGGTGTAAATGAGTAGGTGGTAACCACAAGTGTGTGACCCACCTATAAAGGTAAGTCAATCTCACCAAAAACCTATTGTGAGGTCCCATCAAATTATCTAACTGATCTAGTCAAAGGATGTAAATCATGATTCATATAACCTAAAAGTGTAAGTAATGTCATGGTAAAAACATTATCACTTGCACCATTATCAATCATGACACTATGTATAGGCTGGTGATCAAGGTATACTCAAATGAATAAATAATTATGATCAGAATCATCATCCACAATATCACTTTCATCAAAAGTAATATAGGGTATCTAAACCATAAGAGGTGTATGTAGAGTATAAGTACCAATAATTTCACCCAATGGGTTCCCATAATGTTGGGAAGAGAGGGGGTGGAGGTAAATCCAAGAACAAACACACCTGTTCTAATTCCACCCGTTAGGATCTTGCTCCTCAGAAAGAGCACAGTATGATTACCAAATATAAGCAATTGAATATGCGGAAATAACCAGAAACACAAGTAACTAGAATTCACCAATAGCACAGAATATGAGAGACGATACACTATCTTGTATTAACACTATACAGAAAAGAATACATCAAAGAGCCGCCACACTCTTTCACCTTACAGAGATTCGCCACACCTCAAGTGTACAGTAATTCTTCTCACACACACTCTCCTACACAAAAAACGGTCCCAACAACCAACTCACACACAGAATTGGTGTTCACCTCACCAACCAGTCAGTAATAACCCTGCCGGTAAACCAAGCACTCTATAGCACTTCAAGCTGATCTCTCATGAACCTGCAACCTGCAATTCAAAGACCAAACTTACATGTAGATCCCTAATGAGCTTGCAACAACTTGCAACTCACAGATCTTACAACTAGAAGGAACTCTTCCTTTCTATCTCATGCCTTAAATAATACATGCCAATGGGTCTATAAATAGATCCCTAACTCAAACAATAACTTAGACTCTTAATTTAGACAATTATCCTCGCAGCCCAAGACTCTGGGTGGTCTTAACATGCAAACTCATCGTTCACTTAACTAACTGTCCGTGAAACGAACACTTCGGGAACACACAGGTGACCGACGGCGGTCCTTGCTAGTCTGGTTCTGCCAACGTCGGCTGACTTCCTGCCGTCACTGGTGGCGTTCTGCACTGGACTCTGCCGACGTCGGTCCTGCGGCCGACGCCGGTTCCTATAGAACTCAGCAACCATCTGTTCCTCAGTTTGCAAAGGTTGAAGCTTTTAGCTCCACAACCTAACAATCTCCCACTTGGAGATAAATAGCTGCAACCTGTACCTGTACCTATACACCATCTAGTTTGTTTCCTTGGCTTTGTAGCCCTCCTCAAGATCACTCTTGAAGACCAACCACCACAAAATCCGTGATGCAAAACCTGTCATCCAAATTACCTGCCACATCCGCATCTACTACCATGTAGATAAAGAACTTGACCCTGCATAGCATGTGCACCTGCTGCTGGTCCCACTGAACTGCCCTTCAGTATTACTTTCCCGGATTGACTCCAAACTTGTGACAACTCCCACTGCTTGGGAAAACTCAGGTTTAGTACATACCATGCACTCAACCTCATTATGTGAATCAAGACACCTGTTCTATGAGCTGTCTAACCATCGGTGTGCTAACCGGCTTCACACAATCATCCTAAAACAAAGTCAACAAGACCTCCATGTCTCTAGATCACACTCATGCCAAAGAATCTTGCTGCTCCCAGATTCTCCATGACAAACCCCTGAACTAGCTTTACCTTTAGTTCAGCAATACCTGTATATGTAACCCTGCAACAAGCACATCATACAGAAAATAGGATAATGTAGCTAATATTATCCAACCTGGTAAAGAGAAACACAATGATCAAACCTCCATTGCCCTGCAGCTAATACAAGATCATATACCCTGATCTTCCATCTCACGTATCCATTTCCGCTCTTCTTCATCCTCAACATCCATTCGTCTTTCAGTGCTTACTTCCAGCTGGCAACACTACCCAAAACACCTGTTTGGTTCTCCTCCAAGGAATCACATCCTCATCCATGCCAAGCTCCCACTGTTTCCTGGATCTACCTGTTCTGCTTCTTCAACAACTTACTGGTTCTATGCCATAAGTGAGCAACAAGTAGTGTAAAGAAGGGAAATGACGAATTTAAGAACTTACTTACACCTTCGGTCCTCCATATGGGCGCTTGAGACTCCATGACAACTCGCTGTCCACCCAAAATTCATCTCAGTAACCGATGCCGGTCACATCTCAGTCTACAGATGACCGATGTTAGTTCCCTGCGACTGCCTCTCTGCCGACGTCGGTTTCCCCTGGCTGACGCCGATCTCTTTTCTGCCCTGAGTCACCGACGTCGGGCTGCACATAGCCGACGTCGGTCCCTGTCTGGACACCGACGCCGGTTTTCCTGCCGACGTCGGTCTCTGTGTTTTTCTTGTGAGACTTGACTTTTTCCCGCGAGCTCTTTTTGGATCAAACCCTTGTCCAAATCACCCTTGCTCTGCTCAGAATTCCTCTGCACCTTGTGCTGAGCTCTGTCCGTCACTTTCTCCTTGAAAACCAAGGCTTTCCCGTTCTTGTCACTAACATCGGATTCCTCAAGAAACTTTACCTTCTTCTTCTGCATACAGAAACCACGATCCATGCCTTCCAAATTCGAAAGCATATTATTTGACTCAAGAACCAGCATCTCCTTCTTATCTATGTGACCAAGCCTATTAAGCCACATCTCCGAATCTACAGCTGAAGTAGATAACCCAGAAAGAGAATCAGTAAAACAAGTAGATAGATAAAGCGTACCTACTTTCTTACCTCTAGCTACAACAAGTGTACCCTTGGTAACCTTCCAAGAGTCCGCTGTGAGAGTTACTGTGCAACCCTCTTCACCCAAACTTCTAACAGAAATCAGATTCCGCTTCAGAACTGGGACATGCATGACCTCCTTTAACACCCATGTGTCACCTGTCTGCAATTTCAGCTTCACTTTGCCTTTGCCAACAATCTGACAAGGCTTACCATCCCCTACACAAATTTCTCCAAAGTCTCCCTGGACATACTCATGAAAAAATTCCCTATGTGGGGATGCATGAAAAGAGGCACCAGAATCTAATACCCAAGACTCTACTTTATCCAAAGAACATACCAGAGCATCCTGTGCAACGTAACCCACAACATCTGCTTCTTCTCCATGTTCTTCATGATGATCTTCACCCGATCTGCAATCTCTCTTTAAGTGCCCTTGCTTTCCACATTTCCAGCAGGTTATTCTGCCATACCTGGACTTGGATCTTTTGCCCATCTTCAACCTTGATCTCCCACGCTCTGTCTTCTCTCTTGGCCTTCCTCTTCCTTCAACACTCAAAGCATCTCCAGATGATTCACCTGTGCTTTTCCTGCGTATCTCTTCATTCAAGATCACACTCACAACATCATCCACTTTTAAGACTTTTGAAGGAGACACAGTATTAGAAACTGCCATTACCAAACCTTCCCAACTTTCAGGTAATGAACACAAGATTAAGAGAGCTCTAAGTTCATCATCAAATACAATATTCACTGAACTTAACTGGTTTACCAAACCATGGAAATCACTAAGATGGCTATGAACAGATCCACCTTCCAACATTTGCAAATTAAATAAACGCTTCATAAGAAATACCTTATTTGAAGCCGAGGGTTTTTCATACAAATTTGCCAAAGATTTCATCAACTCCACCGTTGTCTTACACTGTGATAAGCTGGAAATCACAGATGAATCAAGACTCAATCTAACAGATCCCAGAGCCTTCCGATCAAGAACCTCCCATTCTTCATCTTTCATATCCAAGGGTTTGCTAGCAACCCCACCCAACGGTAAGTACAAATCTTTCTGATACAGATAGTCCTCAATCTGCATCCTCCATAATTGGTAGTTCTTGCCATTAAACTTTTCCATTCGTAGTTGACTGCTTTTTGCCATTGCTCAACTCCCACTCAAACAGAAACCCTGTGAGTAACCTGTAATCAAAACACACTACCCAGATCTACACCGATCTGTTAGTATCCCAACCAAAAGCTCTGATACCACTTGTTGGGAAGAGAGGGGGTGGAGGTAAATCCAAGAACAAACACACCTGTTCTAATTCCACCCGTTAGGATCTTGCTCCTCAGAAAGAGCACAGTATGATTACCAAATATAAGCAATTGAATATGCGGAAATAACCAGAAACACAAGTAACTAGAATTCACCAATAGCACAGAATATGAGAGACAATACACTATCTTGTATTAACACTATACAGAAAAGAATACATCAAAGAGCCGCCACACTCTTTCACCTTACAGAGATTCGCCACACCTCAAGTGTATAGTAATTCTTCTCACACACACTCTCCTACACAAAAAATGGTCCCAACAACCAACTCACACACAGAATTGGTGTTCACCTCACCAACCAGTCAGTAATAACCCTACCGATACACCAAGCACTCTATAGCACTTCAAGCTGATCTCTCATGAACCTGCAACCTGCAATTCAAAGACCAAACTTACATGTAGATCCCTAATGAGCTTGCAACAACCTACAACTCACAGATCTTACAACTAGAAGGAACTCTTCCTTTCTATCTCATGCCTTAAACAATACATGCCAATGGGTATATAAATAGATCCCTAACTCAAACAATAACTTAGACTCTTAATTTAGACAATTATCCTCGCAGCCCAAGACTCTGGGTGGTCTTAACATGCAAACTCATCGTTCACTTAACTAACTGTCCGTGAAATGAACACTTCGGGAACACACAGGTGACCGACGCCGGTCCCTGCTAGTCTGGTTCTGCCGACGTCGGCCGACTTCCTGCCGTCGCCGGTGGCCTTCTGCACTGGACTCTGCCGACGTCGGTCCTGCTGCCGACGCCGGTTCCTGTAGAACTCAGCAACCATCTGTTCCTCAGTTTGCAAAGGTTGAAGCTTTTAGATCCACAACCTAACACATAATGTGATGGATGAGGATGTGAATTATATGCCATTTACACCTCTATATCCTTATTAGAATGATTTTTCAAAAAATAGTTAAACAGTGATCACCATGTTGTGAACTCGATTCATCTGGAGGACAATCAAATGCAATTTTTTGGTCATCAATGAAGTATTTGATCTTATGATTCAAAGTAAAACATCTATTTGTATAATTTCTAGGTCATTGGTGATAGTCACAATAAGCATTTGCATCATACCCTTTCGGTAGAGATTTACCCATATCAAACTCTATAAGACAAGGGAGAGATATGAGATGACAGTCTACAAGACTTCATAGGAGTAATGAAGTGGGAGAATTGAGTAAGCATGTAAATTTTCTCTTTAGTACATTAGATAAGACAAGCCAATAAGTTTGTGGTGACACCACATTAAACATGGTATTTGTTTAATTTTTATGTTTATGAGGTTTCACCTTGTAACTTGGTTTGATAGTAAAATTTTTATTAGATGTAGATGTAGTTAGTTAGTTTGTTACATACTTAATTTTTTTGAATGAGATAATTTTCATTTCAAAATCATAAATAACATGACATCAGTCATCAAAAGATTTTTTTTTTAAATAATGGAATCATGTAATGGGAAAAATCAAACATTGCTTGAATATGTCTTTCAACTCTTTATCCACATTGGATTGGTAATTTTACATAATATTGTCTTTTCCATTAAGATATATTCATTGATATTTTCATTGGTTACTAGTTTTATTTCTACAATTGGGCACAGGAAACCTTTTCAGTGATATTGATAGATAGGTTTTCCAAAAAATGATTTGTAAGAGGCTTAACACATTTATTTATTATGTTGGTAAATCATAATACCACCTCAAACAATAATATTTTAAGTTTCATGGAAATAATATGGTCAAACATTTATCATTGGAGGCATAATCAATGCATGCCACATAAAAATATCAAAGATGTTTTTTAGGATCACCCTTGCCATCATACAATGTGAACTTAGGTGAAACAAAACTAGTAGAAAAGGGTTTAAAAGGTATATCTAGTGTAAAGGATTATGAAACACCTCTTGTGAATCAATAACATAAGGTGATTTGATATAGTTTTGTTTAATATTTGTAACATTAGTTTATAAACATTTGTATTTTGAACAAGAGCTTTCACCTCTTGTTATTTAATCTTGGATATTTTAGAAGTCACCAAAAGAGGTGTACCTATAGGTTGGGTAGAATAGGCATTAAAACCAGCAATTGGGTTGAATTACTAAGATTTACCATGTAATATGTGTCAATAGTAGTTTCAAGGAACAAAGGTATGAATACATACCATGCGCCTTCATAATAATTATGAAGCGGTGATGTACTCATGGTGAGGGTTATTTGTATATGGGGAAGATACATAACTGTAATATCATGATCAATATATGGACCTTAATGTGCATCTACACTAATTTTTTTTAGTTTTTAATATGTTTCTTAAGATCTTATCAATATATTTAGGGTTTTGATGAATATGCTCAATAAATAATGCAACTACTTGTACTTAGTCATGATATATTTTCTCATGCTCATTAGTTTCATTAGTCTTATGGTTTTCATTAGTGAATATTCTTCTATGCTAACCTCATCATTATGTTTTTCATGTTCAACATTTGCATCATCATGGACCATAATATTATGAACTTCATTGTTTTGAGACATCTTAGGTGGTAGGAGAGGAAGCTCAATATGTTCAATATGCATGCCTACCAATCTAGGGTTATACCTAGGTTGCATGTAGAATAATATAAGAAGGAAATGAAAAAGTACAATTATATGAAACCCTAAGAATCAATTTTTTTTCAATCATATAGATCATTTTCACCAAATTTTTAACCCCATAATATATTTTAATGAATGTAGGGTTAAAGGTGATAGAGATAGCCTAGGTCATAAGGGTGATAAACTATCTCTATAACAGGTCAATTAATTTAAAAACTCAGCTAAACAATATTATAAATTTATATACTAAGATATACTAGAAATATAAATTAAACATATGATATATATTAAAATGATAATGAAAATAAGGTACCTTACTAGTTATGATGCTAATATAGATATAGATCTAGAACTAGAGGGACTCAAAATGGAAATAGATTCCAGAGTTGTCATCAAATTCTAGATTAATCAATATCATGATCTTAGACACTTGTGTTGACCTCAAAAAATTGTGTTTATACTTATTCTTAACTTGGATATAATTATCCAATATAAAATACATTTTAGATTTGTATTTGACCACTTAGAATGTTTTGGGTTATGTGTTGCCTTTTTCTTTGGTGTGCTTAGATCATGCTCTTAGATTGTCATTATTTACCAAAGAGAAAATCCTTAGTTTTTAATCTTCATAGTTAATGTGGTATAAATGGGCTAGTAGGCTTATGGTGTCATGCTAAATCTAAAGACCCCTATGCTAGTGGGTGTTGCCTACATAGCCACTACTCTGAAGAGGGCCTCAAATCATGTAGTTCCCTTACTTGTGGGCTTGTGTGTATATAAGGATGAAATATGTGATAAAACATTACAATAGTGACCTAGATTATAAATTATAAAATACAAATCTTGTGCCAATCCTTTAGAACCTTAGAAATGTATGTGTTTTCCCTATGTCTGATATGTAAATAGGGTAAAATAGGGAAGCTTTAATCACTTTAATGCTTGATTGAATGCTTTTGGTAAGTTACCTTGTGAGTTATTTGGTTTGTACCAGGTTTATTCTAGGTGATGAATGAATGAGAATTGATCATGTATTTATACCATTCCTTTTAGATAATATCTCATGTTAAATAACTTAGGCCAACCATAGGGGTATGTTTTATTTGCAAATTTGATGACTTTTAGGGCACTAGACAATTACATTGGCATAAGACACATGTATTTTGTTTGATATAGTGTTAAATCATATGATTTACTAAGTAGTATGATGTAATTAATTTTTATGTATTTTATATTTCCTGGCTATCCCACTTTTGTTTAGACAACAACCTTCCATGATATAGTATGTCTTTGATGATTCTAAACATAAAAATCAACACAACATGATGTATTTGACTAACTACCACAAAGCTCCTATATATTTTTTAATGTTATCAATAACCAAGTTAAAATAAATAATCATGTGTCTACTAGGACCACCACTTATAGTTTACTCCCTATTAATCAACCTCTTGATCCCTTTAACTACCCTCCACACATTCCTATTATCAAGGATGAGAGTGACCTTGAGTGTATTTCTGAAATTATCCTCATCATAAATGGAAAACCTTAATATAGGGGTAAGAATTACATGATAATATATAACCCCATGATGGGGCCCCATATAATATGTCCCCCTTCACTTGCACATACCATTTCTAAATTATTTTGAGGCAATTCAATAAAAGACTTCTTCCCTTCCTTGTTATTCCAACATGCCTATTATAGAAACTACCATGAAATGTATTTACTCTAGTGGGCATGCTCACACCACCCATATTAATATACATGTCAATGCCACCACTAGTGTATCTCAATTTATGTCTACTAGTCATAAAACTCTCAATACTAATCAAATATTGTTACAAGCCATGACTTAAATGGCTACCTCCCTAATTAAAAATTCCAATTGAATGATGAAAATGCTAAGTCAACTCTTACAATTGCAAATTCATCATCAAAAACCTCAATGGGAAGTGAAATACCCATATAGCTTCCCACCCCCTCCCAAATGGATAGGGTAACCTTAATCCTCAACTCACACTTCTTAATAAAGTAATAAAGCATATTCACAATAAACCACTAACTCCTCAAATTGAAAACATAGACATATGTGGCACCACTCCTATTATTAAATATAACGGATCTACATATAATGTGTTGCATTTGAAATATTTTGGTAACTTTGTACATAAATTGGATTAATCGAAATAGCTTCACCACTACCAAAATTATATCCAAAAACTTTTTGAGTGATGCCTTAAATTGGTACAATCAAATTAAGTCTAGTAATATCACTAATTTAAAATATTAGATAATTCTTTGGTTCAAGAATTTCAATCTAATGATCTTCCTCATATAGTTTAGCCCAATTCATTATTTGTAAATAGGAAGAATTCAAAACTACCAAAATTTTCATTAAATGTTGGGAATTTTTATCTAATAAAGTTGAAAACAATACATGAAAAAATAACCTCTCCCATTTATTTATTAATGTTATTCATCCTAAGATCCAATATAGATTCAAGACTCTCACTCCAAAATATTTTGAAGATGCCCTTGATCAAGATAAATTCCAATATATGTTTATGAGATCTAAAAACATTCATGATACCAATTATTATATCCAATCATGAATGATAAGATGGATGGTATATATATATATATATATATATATATATATATATATATATATATATATATATATATCATTCATGATTGGATATAACAAGGTGACTCTTTCCCAACCTCTCACTAAAAGTCCTTTATATCCTCCTCCCTCTTCATCAGCATATGTAAGAAATGTTGACATTCGTAAACTTATTTCCATAGTGTAAATCCAAAAATTTATTCCTTAACTTTTACAAAGAGATATTAACCCCACTCTCCCTACAAAACATTGGTGCATTCCACAAAAGTTTTTTTCATATCATGTAAGTTGGGGACATTCTCATGAAACATGTAGAAAACATAAAAAAATTTATCTTGAATTTCTCCTTGGTCCTAATTTTGATCATGAAACCATGGTTCATGATCATCATAAATAAAATGAAAAGGTGGTTAAAACTTGTTATGATAAATCTAATCATTATGCTCTCAATTAGGCTAATACTCACCTTGTCATTTACAGAGACCCACTTCTAAATCATCAATATAATATTAATAAACCTCCTTACTCCAATATTTTGGAAGACTTAGATGACCCTAACTCCTTCACTAATGATGATAATTTTGTCAACATGAACAACATGATGCATATAGTATGTTACATTGATCCTTACCCATATTCTAATTATAATTTTTTTTACACTTATTGAACTATTGAATACACATATTCATCTCATTTTACAAATGTTGATTATATATATGTTTCTACCAACTCATCTTCTATGATTACATCAACCAAATTGATACAATAACCCACATTATGACACATTAAAATTGTATCAACCACATCAATAAAGTTTTAAATTCATTTCAAAACTATCTTGGTCAACCCAATAAAGTCTATTCACTTTCATCATTCTATTGTTGTTGCATCACCTAGCTTGATACAATCAACTAAATCTTAACCAACTACATTGATCAATTCGATGTAGTCAACTATTCATACATTTGAACCAACTAAATTGTCCAACATAATATAATTATCCATATATGAAACAACTGCATCGACCAACTAGATATAATCAACTATATATATATATATATATATATATATATATATCTTACCCAATTGCATCACCCAATTTGTGCCAATATATTTGGTCATCTCAATAAATCTAAAATCTCTCAGAATATTATGAGTGAGATCCCATCACAAAACTCTATTAAATTCCCTCTCAAATAAAAATTATTAATTTCACAAGGACTTACCTTCTCATTTTAATAACTTGATGCAATTTTTTTTCTAAAAGAGAAATCCCCAACCTCCAATTATAGGGATATAATCCACTTTATCTAGGTTCAAGGATAGTATTCTCTAACAATGTGAATATATGTCCATGCACATTGATGAAACCTTGGATTCTTATATTTCACTTAAGTTTCCACTAAATTCTATGATTCTTGATGGAATATTACTTTATGTGGATGATCTTCTTATATAAATAAGTGTCTAAGTAGGTGATATTAAAGTTAAGCATGCATTTATTGATGAAGGTTCAGGAAATTAAGTCATGTCCATTGATTTAATTAAGATTCTTGGATACTTTGAATGTAACCTTACACCTACCCAAAAAATGTCATGGATATGATTGAATATATATACCTCCTCTTTGTTGCATTTAGCTACCCATCATGGTCTTTTTCATCATGGTTCAAGTTAAATTCATGGTTTTTAACCTTTCACTATCCTATAATATTCTATAGATATGACCTAGACACATCACATGATATCGATTTACTCTTATCTATGTTAATTTGTAAAATTTTCTTTAAAAAGTTTTTTATACAAGATTCAAGGAGATATGAACTCTTGGAATTTTAAGCAATTACTATAAAATTGTTTTTTAAACCCTACCCTTGAACCTTTTCTTGACATTCCCTTTCATAAATATCAATTTTTCAATTATTCCATTGCTATGCCCTTAACCTATAGTACATCTAGATATATGTGTGGCTAATTTGTGGATTGCACACGTTCATATTTGCTTGTTGCATTTCTTGATGTTTTTATTATGGTCTAACTATGGAATAACCATGGCTAAGTAGAGTATATATAGGAGGTATTGGTTAGTATTTTATCATCATATTATGAATGTTGTTTTTATTGTATTGTTATGGAGGTTACCCCCTTTAAGTGGCTCAGCCATAATATTCAAGTATTCTGCTCTTTTACCAATTATTATTTTGGATCTACTTATTCTTCTCTTAATTATGTCATATATAATTTTTTTTTTTGTGAATCATCTAAGTAATTCCCTTACAAGTGGTATCAAATCTTAAATTTGGGCAAGTTTCTCTAGCATTTTTTTTTTTCAAATCTAGCATCCTAAGCAATAGAATGCCGAAAAAACATAACTTGTGATCTGGGAGGAATTGATTTTTTTATCACCATAGTTTTATTCATGAGTTTTATTTTATAAAAAAACATTTTTTTTGGGTAAAAAACAAAGTCTATTTTTTTTTACCTTATGCAAATTAGTAGTCATTGGATTCATCTCTATGACATGATCATAATAATATATTCTACTATTACACTTTTTTGGGTCAAAATTTTTAATCCTTGTTCACAACAGTAGTAGTTGGATTCATCTCAGTGAGATGATCATCATGATGTATTCCATAGGTAATTTTTTTTTCATTGAAACCCACTGAGGGTATATGCATGGCTGGTCCAAAAAATTATAGACATAGGAAAGGGCAAGAAACTCCAAATACTCCTCATAAGGATGACATGGAATCTAAAATTTTTGATCTATCTATTTATTAGGTATTTTAGTAACTTAAGTCAGAGTTGTAGGGCATGGTGAAAAATGATTATTTTGATATGGTTCAAGGGGATATTACAGGTTTCAGTGGGGACTTGGATAGTGTGAAAGATCAATTACAACAAATATCTAGATAATTGGCCAACTCTTAGTCACTAGAAAATAATCCTCTAACACTTCAGTTTGGTTCTCCTCCTCCAAATAGTACTAACACCAATTCTATCCATAATAAAATGTTGCAAAAAGTGGACGTATACAAGTTTGATGGTAATGATCTACTCACTTAACTCACTCAAATTGAAAATTGATTTGATCTACATCATAATCTATGTTCACAAAAAGTGGTTATGGACTCTCTATATCTGTAACTTGATCCATTCATTTTGTATCATTGGTTGTGTGATCAACATAAAAATAAGGGTGTCCTAGTTTTATGGTTAGTAGTTTTAAGGAGTTAAATATACACTATCGTAACAATGTCTCTAAAAACTACTTCAGTTAGCTAGCCAAGTTGTGCTAGATCAAGACTATCAAGGACTACATTCATAAATTTTAGAATCTTTTCTTACATGTTGTAGACATCACTAGGGAAATTTGACTAACCTATTTTTGGGTGGCATCAAAGATAACATCTAATTGGAGTTTCACATGTTTCATCCCAGTACTATATATGAGGTAATACCAAGGGCAAGCATGGTTGAGGAAAAATAGTTGATTAGATGAAGGCCTTTCACCAATGTTCATGAACACACCTTCCTAATACCATCATTTCATCAACCTACCTGATTGATGCCTCAAAAAGTAGAATAAAATGCATGTAAAAGGTTTGTGTTTTGGCTGTAATATCAAATGGAACAAAGGGAATCAATGTGATAAAAAGAAGTTATTTTACATTGATGGTGCTAATGAGGAAGATGAGGAAGAGGCTTCAAGGGAAGGGTTAGAAGAATCTCAAGATAAATCTGAAGATTCTCAATTGACTATTTCAATTTCAAACATTAGTACTCCTCAAACTCTTATGGTGATGGGGTTCTTAAAGAAATAGAAGGATACTATGTTAATTGACTCTAGGATTACACATAACTTCATCAAATGTAAGTTGGATGATCATTTGAATTATTTCATTTACATAGATCCAGACTTTCAATTAATGATTATAGATGGTGATACACTCAACTATTCTAGAAAATGCCATAGTATTAATCTTGCTATGGAAAATTATTTGTTATATTCCCCTATATTTTCTAATCCCATGGCAGGTGCTAACATTATTTTGGTAGTGCAGTGGCTCACCACTTTGGGCTCTATTGAAAATAATTTCTAGGAATTATTTATGAGGTTCTATTCAGAAGGAAGGAATTTTGAACTACATGTATTACAGGGTAATTCTCCACAACTAGTTAGTTCTGACTAGATAATAAAGATTTGTAGAAAAGGTGAAAAAAGTTTTATGGCATGCTTATTTTCGATGGAGGTTCAACCAACCAAGGAATCTACACATCCTAATTTGTAAAAGGTGTTAGATGACCATTTAATTATTTTTGATGACATGTCAAAAGGACTTCCTCTAAGTCATGCACATGATCATGTCATCAAATTCATTCTTGGAATTACACCACCTAATATCAAACCTTACAGGTATCTCTATGCGCAAAAGAGTGAAATTGAAAATATGGTATAAGAGATGTTGGAGGCAAGAATCATCTTACATAGTCAAATAAAATATTCCTCCCTTGTGGTTATGGCATAGAATAAGGATGATGGTTGGAGGATGTGCCTAGTGTAGAGACCAAAATTACATCACACATACATGCGTAACTCCCTGTGTTGAAACCCCCCTTTAACCCATTTTTAAATAATAATAATTAGCCTCCCTAACCCATGGTTTTACTCCTCATACATTTTATTAATTTAAAATACTTAATTAAGTTAATTAAAATCCCTTTATCCCACCTTACCTAGCCACCTCACCCTAAGATTGACTCTCACCTGATGAGTCACCTCCAGACTTAGTCCCCTCACTCTAACTACCCAAACATATTCTCACCTCAAAAATAAATTCCTAACCAACTACATCCTTATTAACCTCCTACTTTTACCATTTTTTAATGGATACCACACTTGGCATGAGGAACACTAGAAAGTAGGCCAAAATAGTACTTTACCTATTCTAAATCCACTAATGTTGATTAACCCACGACCGACATTGGTGGGATCACCAACGTTGGCTATATTAGCCAAAATCTAACCTAATGTTCAGGTTAGTATAAATCAAGAAAAATTATTCTTATTTTCATCCAAGCTTTTTACATTCAACTTTTGGCATCTTGGCTTATTGTTATCTTGCATAAGTCAACCCAGATTAGGAACCAAGCTCTAGAAGACAAGCAACACCTACTTGTTTTCTCTATTTAGGGCATCACTTTAGATTACCTGATAAGAGCCATTCATTTTTCAATTATCATTTAATCAACATTATAGCTAATTATTTCACTTATTTTTAGGTCTTTTATGCTATTACTTTGCTTTCACTTTATATCTACTATTCACTACTTTACCCATTCTTGACCAAACCTTGTAAGGGAGTTATAAAACTTCTATGCTCATTTCCACCTTTGACTTGACAAACTAAACCTTTGACTAGATCCATCTAAACCATAATCTCTCTCTCAAGACTCTCCCCAACCTCCCATTCTTGACTAAAACCATTTTTTAGACTTAGAAAATCCTTCTACATACTCCTAGGCAATAATTTCCCCTACCGACCTTGGTAGCCTAATTGACATCGATAGCCTTCCCCACCAACCTTGGTAACATAATCAATATCAGTCACACCCTTACTAACCTCGGTATCTTAACTGATGTCGATGATTGTGGATTTCCTAACCTTTCAAAAACCTACCCAAAAAACTTCCAAAATACAAATAGAACATACCACCTACACTCTGTTACTTTTTGCTACACTCAGGTTGTAAATAAAAATAACATTATCTCTTTTTTACTCTCTTTTTTCCTCTCTTTTGGTTATTTATTATTCTTTTGTCTATCAAAAGTGGATTGTTATCTCTAAGGAATTTTGACACTTCTTAGAACAAGCATGTAGTTTGGCAGCCCACTCAAATATCTGGTAGCAAATATTTTGTGGTACTACTTTCTTATTTGCAGGTAGTCCTTCCTAGCCAAAGAGGAACACTCAAAGCATCTAGATATGGTGCACAAACCAATTTGGGTTCATTATAATCACTTATCCTGATCATTCTTCTCCATTTTTATTTAGACTTGAAATAGACAAATTTTAGCGAAACATTTCTAGCATGCCCGATGCGACATTAGAGTTTTCATTGGGTTCATTGTTTATTTTAAACATTCATATAGGTGCATTATAGTGAAATTTTCATTTGTTTCACTTTTTATCCTTCATTTATCCTTCAAAGCTAAATGTTCAACATTTTATTTTCTATTTAAAGGTAATAAACTAAAATCTCTTCTTCTTTGCCACTCTTCTTTTCTCTATGCCTCTAAAAGCAATTTATCACTTCCCTTACAAGTTAAAAATAATCTCTTATTTATCTCTTTATTGTATGAAAATTAGGATAGTGAAGTTCATTCTCTATTCCTATTTCATCTTTTCTTTAATTCAAATCTAAACATTTCAGATTTAGGTTTAACACTTACTGTACTTCATTATTTGCTTGTTGCATATATTAGGTCACCTAGTTAATTAAGTATTATAAATAAATTGTAGTGGACCTATGTTACACAACCAAATAAAAATCACAAAACAAACATCTAAACTCACCTGAGACAAGGCCCATTGATATTTCATCACCTGGTGGATTACCTTACCCTACATAGCTATCCTACTTAGATTTCGTCACCAAGGAGAGAACCCATTCCATTTTCTAGCAGAGTATAAACTCTAGGCAGAAGTTATATTTTGGCTAAGCAACCAAGCTTGGCTTTAGGTCCATGAAGTGTGGGGAGTAAGCCCCTATAACAAGCCATGTACCTAGTCTAGCATAGATTTCCTCTTGAGCACTAAAACTAACCTAAAACTAGCTCTAGATTGCTTTCTAGTACTTTTGATAACCAATTTTTTATTCTCACTATCTAATTAAGGCATAGGTCAACATGAGACTAAAATTAATCTCTAAAAGTTAATAGTTTTTGGTTTTATGTTCTTTTTCTTCTTTTATATTGCCTTCTATATTTTGGAGTTGGTAAGGACATTTTTCTATTGATTCAAAAAATCAACACTATTTCTAACACTCAGTTTGTATAACCTATTATATCAAGTTTTTTGAGTGTTCTTCCTTCTTACATAGACCTCTTACATCCACCATTTTACCTAGTTTCTACTTATAGGTTTCTAAAACTTTGGATTTTATATCTCCCAGGATATCACAGTGACTAACATCGATTAAATATACCAACATCAATAGATTTTAGATACCAACATCAGTTAATCCCACTGACATCGACAAAATTTTAATACTGACATTAGTCAAGTGACTGACGTCGATGACTATGTAATTTTTATTTGCTCAAAATATCAAGCTAAATAACCCACTTACACTCAAACCTAGTTTTTC
This sequence comes from Torreya grandis, assembly GCA_037957365.1. Lineage (NCBI taxonomy): Eukaryota > Viridiplantae > Streptophyta > Pinopsida > Cupressales > Taxaceae > Torreya > Torreya grandis. The sequence continues at coordinate 2,773,638 of JARHVA010001872.1, forward strand.
CTTATGTCACTAATATAGGGTAGTAATACTATTTATACTTCCTTTTGCATGGTATTGATGTGAGCTCAAGTCAAAATTCTTATTGATTACGTAAGTTGACAACCACTTCCACCTTCCCCTCCTCCTTCTGATTCTATCATGGAACATACTTCAGAGACAAAGCATACTCCCAACCCCAGCCAAATTCCCATTGTGCCTAAAGGAGATCAAGATTTTGCTAAATTTATGTATAACAATGTGGCTACCATTCAACATTACCTTTCCATGAGCCGAACTCATAATTTTTTAGGTGACCCAATCTATGGTATGCCAACCTCTCTAATGGAAACAACTTCAGTTTCAAATACCTCTAATATTTTCCCCATGGTTACTCAAACCACCATTTTGACAAGTAACCCAACCATAAATAATGTCCAATGTTTAGCATCACCAACTAGCCAATCCCACCTAAACCCTGACATGACTTACCTACTTTCACAACCACAAGCAATTTAGTCAAGTCTTACCCCATTCCAAATTTTGGTGGTGCCTATTCTATCTACTCTTACACCTATATCTTCTCGAGTTAAGACTCACCCTTCAGCCAGTCTAACCATGCCAATAACCCAACCTATAATAACAACATCTGACCAAAGCATAGTTTCTAACCTAATGTGATAATCCCCTTTTCTTTTTGCACACTAGCCTATGACTCATTATCTTTATGTTTACCTAACACAACCTCAACAAGCTATGGCATATGCTCCCTCTACTTCCTATCAATTTCCATATAATTTAAGAGGTATCCATGAAACTAATCCCCCTCCAGACCTCATTAAGATGTTGATGGACAAGATGTCCAATCTATAGACATCCATTTTTGGTTCAAAGAATGTATTATCTTATGATTAGATATGCAATTAACCCATCCATACTTGTGTGCCTATTTTTCCTTATCCAAGCCAATGGGAACTCCCCAAATTTACTCATTTCCAAAGTAAAGAGGACCCAAAATAGCATTTGCAAGCATTTAGACATGCTTGTTATTTAATAAGGCATGATGATGTGTTACTACTTCATACTTTCCCTATGTCTCTTTCATGTGCTACCTTGGATTGGTATAGCTCTATAACTCAATACTTCTTTTTCTCATTTACCCAACTCACACAAATATTCCTAGACCATTTCTCTATTAACATTTCTAAAAAGGTTTCTATTACAGACCTTTATTCTATCAGATAATTTGATGACAAGTCTATCATAGATTTTGTCACTCATTGGAGAGGCTTGATCAATCAACTCTCCTTCTCCTTACCCTAACCTCAGCATATTGAGCTCTTCTCAAGGGTATGTGCTAAACACATCTCATCCATGCTCTGATTATAAACTTTTCACACATTTGATGAGGCCTTTACATTGGCATGAAAATTTGAGATTTGGGCTATCGATAAAGGCAGAGTTAGGTTGCATAGTAAGAACCCCAATTCCAAATGAAATGACTCTTCTAAAACTTCTTCTAACCAAAAATTCTAAAGTCTCTACTAATGCGATGGTCATTAAGTCAACTTATTATACAACCAAAAACCAATTGACCTCCAAAAATATAACCAAGCAATTCCAACAGCAGTATAAACAAAGACAATACACTCCCATTGGGGAGTCATATACATCCATTTTGGAAAAACTATTACAACAAGGTGGCCTAACCCTTCCTCAAATCAAACCTCCTATACAGTTTCAGCCCTCCCATCCTATTCCAACTTGGTACAAGGAAGAATATTTTTTTGGCTACCATCAAGTTAAAGGCCAAAATTCTAATAGTTGTAAGACACTCAAAAACATTGTTCAAGACATGATTTATAGGGGTAATCTCATCTTGGATAATCCTAATGCACCCAATAATAAAAATATGGACATGTTCAAACAGAATTTTCCTAACCGTTCACCTAATAAAAATATTATTCAAAACATAACTAACTCAGGTGATCATAATATCCATATGGTTAATATGGTTTTTCCTGTACCTTTAGTTCAACCTCCCTGTTAATAGGAGATACCCATTTTATTGAATCCTCCCCCACAGTTAGTGGCATTTATTTTGCCTATTCTTCCTTCTCAATTAGAAGAGCCTATTTCACCTATTCCACTCCCTTGTGAGGAATATCCTCCTTTACCGCTTCTTTTGCCACTAGAGGAACTTGTATTTCCAATTCCTTTTGTACCAATATTACCTATCCTCTTACCACTTGAAGACCACACCCTACCCATTCCTCAACCACATGTTGAAGGGAACATCATTCCTATGTTATACCCTATTTAAGAACCCTCTTTTCCTACCTCTCCTCTACCAATAGAGAGTAGTACCCCATCCACTCCACCTTTGCACCTAAAAGAGTCAACATTATCTACTTGAGAGATCTATTGCACCTAATCCAATTGTACCACTTTTACCCCTTATTTTACCTATAAAGGATCATAATTTGCCTATTCTTCACCTACACATTGAGGGAGAAATTATACCTATGCTCTACCCCCTTGAAGGACCCTCTTCACCTACCTCTCCTCCACCCATGGAAGACCATGCCTCTTCTCCTATCTCTGTTGAAGAAGACCCTATGGCGGCCCTTTCTCATCTTTGGCCTAAATTAGTAGAGACCAATAATTTCCCTCTTTCTCAAACACCTCAAACTTCTAAATATGCAACCGTAAAGCCTATGTTAACTACATACCCTTCTCATAGTTGGTGAAAAATCTAGAATTCATTGACACCACAAAGCTAGATCATGTGGTATTTTGGGACCAGCTTAACACTCCTTAGCCAACACAACAAGTGTCAACATTTATTGCCAACCCTCTCACTACCATTTACACAAATTTCTTTGATAATGTTATAGCTTCTCCACCAAAATCACCAGACAAAACCCTCACCTTTGCAAGCATTTGCCACATTAAAGTAGACTAGATCTTTGGGCATATGACCCATCTCTAATCTAATTCATCCATAGGTGAAATTAGATTTAACTCCCTAACCACAAGTTGGAGTTTCATGGCCTGAACTATAGAAAAATGTTAAGCTCCCTAGCTCTCACTAATCCTTCACTCTTCAACCCTCAACTTTACCATCAATTTTGGGACCACACCCTTCTACTCTAGTTAGAGTATCACTGACCCAAGTGAAACACAAGGTTAAGTTACCTCCACTACTACCTTTCCCACTTGGTATGCCTTTCACATCTAACACCATGATACCTAACACCAAAAAAGTGTAAACAAAACACGTAACTCCCCCACCACCAAATTAGTCACCTCATAAATTCACCCTTGTGACTCCTAAACAAAGGAAGGTGTCCACTCCTATTATCATAACAAGTGCAAGCCCACCCATAGGCTCTTAGAGTTTTTTTCTACATCATTTGTTGTAATATTTTATAATAAATCTTCCTCTCATTAAGCCTTATAGTTCTCTTGGAATGAAGCCATCTTGGTTTAATGGTACATAAGTGTGTTTATATCATCATTCACTTGGACATGACATTGAGAGTTGTAAATCCCTCATAACAGTCATTTGGCAAAACTTTGATGTCGACACTCTCTTTAATGATATTCTTATCAACCTTCCTATTATTTTACCTCTAACATCCACAATGCCTCCTACTATTCCACCTAAATTCAAACCCAAATATGTGGTTGTATCCCCTTTACCACCTCTTTCACCTATATTTTAAATTAGCATAGTTAATGTGGCCACACGATCACAAAACCAAAAAGATAAAGGTAAGCAAAAACCCATGGATCCTTGGGCTCATCCCTTTTCCAAAGAAACTCCTCCTTCAAATCTCAAAGTCTCCATCTTAGGGGTCTTGAAATTGACATCTTCAGATGTTATTCAAAGTTCAATGGTGAAACAACATCACCAAACTCCTATGAAAATGTCCTTGTATGAGTTAATCCAAAACTCATACCAACATCATCAAGCTTTCATTAGTGCCTTTCAAGTGATTTCCTTCAGTAATTTGAAAATTCCACTATAACATCCTAAAGATCAAGATTCTACCTTTTTTATTACTACATTTATTGATCAAACTCACATAAAAAGAGTCATGATCGATGGGGGAGATAGTATTAATATTATTTTCACCCATAACTAAAAACAACTAGCTCTTCTTGATAATTGCATGTCTCAAACCGATATGGTACTCTGCTCCTTTAACAATACCACAACTACTATAGTGGGCACTATTATCTTACATATCTGTGTAGGTCCCCACACTATTCTAGAGCTCTTATATGTTTTAGAAGGAGAGTTTACATATAACATACTTCTTGGATGACCTTAGATACATGCTATGGCATGTGTACCATCAACTTTGCACCGTTGTGTCAAGTTTGAGCATGATAGACAAGTGCATGTTATACCCACTGACCGAACTCCATTTAAAACATGAAACATGACTTATAGTCCCAATGATGTTCTCTTTCCATTAAAGACATCATCTTCCCTACATAATACTTTTAAAGATTCCACAAGCTCCACTCCCATGGTTACATAGATACTAGCAACACACATCCTTGACAAAGATCCCATAGAGGAAAATTTTCAATGTTTGTCACTCAGGGAATATCATTTTTTGACACTCAACATGTTTTATACTCCGAAAGCATATGGAAATATTCACATGCACACAAATTATTATCCTTGTATTGGGATGGTCATCCCTTATGGGCCCCCTAACCTTTGAACTAATTTCACATATGGGGGAATTGATCAAGATCTCACTTTTGGCAATCCATCTTCTCCACCATAACCATTTACCTATGAGTTCTCCTTCCTAAGTAACCCTATATTTGCACACATGTATCTCTATAGGTGTGCCTAGAAAGGATTTAGTTTGGGTTGTTATGAACATGGCGTCTATATGCCTACTGAATATCCTACTAGCAACACCATTGAAAAATACCAGAAAGAGGCATGGAGTAGGTTATAATGAACCAACTAAACTCACTAAAACTTCCCACGTACTAGTTATTAAAGATTCAATCTCTCCTTCCTCACCTTCTTCTCCACCATAACCTATCGAATCAGAGGTATCTATACCTCCTAATTTTTTTTTCAATAAATGACATCTATTTGGGGCCTCTCACCTATCACTAGGGTAAGGAAACAAGGTTCCTTCCTCTTTTTCATTTTAAAATAATTGATGAAGACTCTCACACTATTAACACTATCCAATTTCATGATAATGATGTTATTCTCACATACATGGGTGCAGATGATTCTTATATCTAATTATCACTCACATTTGAAACACAATCTATGTTAAATGAATCACTCATTGACATCTACCTACCCTCTCATGATAATCCTTGCATCCTTAAGATTAGCCAATCTTTGGATTCCTCTAAGAAAGATGATTATGATACATTTCTTAATAACTATAGCAAAGCCTTTATTTAGTTTTATGATGACATGCCTGGCATTGAACCCTTTGTCATCACCCATAACTTTGTCATTAATAGAGATGTTAAACCTATAAATCAAAATCTTTAGAAGATGCATCCTCATATTTCTCTCCTTGTAAGAGAAGAGCTCCAATGCCTCCTTTATATTAAATTTATCCAACCCATCAACTACTCACAATGGATTTCCAATATCATTCCTATCACAAAAGCAACTAGGGGAATTTCCATTTTCACTGACTATCATGATTTAAACCTCACTTTTCCAAAAAATGACTTCCTATTACCAGATATCAACCAACTTATTGATATAATGACCATCCATGAGATGCTATCAATTATATATGGATTCTCTAGATATAATCAAATCCTAGTTGCTCCTAAGGATCATCATAAGACAACCTTCATTATCCCATGGGGGACATTCTATTATTGGGTCATGTGTTTTGGTCTAAAGAATGCTGGTGCCACCTATCAACACACCATGACTTACATCTTCCATTATCTCCTACAAAAAATTATGGAAGATTACATGGACGAATTACTCAGCAAGTCTAAACTTCACCAAGATCACTTGATGATTCTCCAAATCATATTTTCTTGTCTCCTCCAATATAACATTTGACTAAACCCAAAGAAATGTGTCTTTGGTGTTATTTATGGTAAGCTCTTAGGTTTTATCATTTATCTCTATGCTATTTAGGTTGACCTTGCTAAGGTTAGATCAATCCTAGAGATGCCTCCACCTACTAATATCAATCAAATCTATAGCTTGCAAGGTAAACTTTAGTCAATCTACTGTTTCATCTTCCAAGTCTCAGATCATTGCCAACCCTTTCACCATTTCCTCAAAAAAGATGTCTTCTTCCATTGGAATATATATTGCTATGAATATTTTGATGCACTCAAACAATATATTCTTTCCCCACCATTTCTTATTCCACCTAAGGAAGATCAACCTTTCTACCTTTATATCTTTAAAATAGACCATTCTCTATGTGTTATGATTGCACATCGTGATGATCAACATTGAGAACAAGTGATTTACTATATAAGCCACACACTTATTGATTATGAGAATCGATATACCCATACCCAAAAACTTTACCTTGCATTGATATTTATAACCTCCAAGCTCCACCATTATCTTCTAAATCACAAAACCTATGTAGTCACACATACTAATCCCCTTAAATATATGCATTCTAATCCATATCACAACCAACGTGTATATTGGTAGCTCATGCTCCTTCATGAATTTGACTTAGAGTTTATTCAATAAAATTATATCAAGGGGCAAACAATTGCTGACTAGTTAGTTACTGCCCCTTTACCTAATAGTCAACCTTCAAACCTTGAAATCCCTGATGAATCCATCACAACATTTTCCACCAATGTAATCTCCTATCAAATGATGATGTTATTTGATGGTTCTAAATGTCAACATGGTGGGGGTGTGGGGGTCATTCTAATTCCTCTAGATGGTGAGCCTATGCCTTTGTCATTTAAACTAGATTTTGAATGCATTAATAATATGGCTGAATATGAGGCTTTGATCTTAGGACTTCAAATATCTCTCTTCTTGGATATCAAATCCATAACTATTTTTGGTGATTCTTAGCTAGTGGTTAACCAAGTTAATGGATCCTACCTATGAAAAAATGAAATTCTAAATTGGTATAGACATCATGTAGATATGCTCTTGGGATCATTTAATTCTTATCTTTTATTAACTATTACTCTATCTATAAACAAGTTTGTTGACACAGTGGCTTCATTTGATTCACAAATACCCTCTTCATCCTCTTCCTCAAAAATCTATGTCACCATGCATCCTTTAACATTACCCTCTTATGTATCAACTAACATCCTCTTTATCATAAATGTAACCTCCAACACACATGACTTATGGTACAATCAACTCACGAATTACATCTCCTTTTCTATTACTCCTTTTGATCTCTCTAATAATGTTAAACATGCATTCATAAAACATGTTGCTCATTACACTATGTTAGGGGAACTTCTCTACAAGAAAGGTTTTGATGGTCCCCTTCATAGATGCCTCACTAGTACTGATACTCCTTTCGCTATTAAGGAAGTCCATGATGGGATTTGTGGTGGATTTTTCTATGGTCACATAGTTATCAAGCATATCCTTTAACTTAGTTATTATTGGTCAACACTCCATTAAGACTACGTTGATTATGTTTGACATTACATCAAATGTCAATATCCCTCATGTTTTGAGTCATGCCTTATAAGTCTTCAAATACTTTTGGCCCTTCTCCCAGTGGGGCTTGGAGTTAATAGGGGAGATTAACCATCATTCATCCCTCCATCATCACTCTATCATTATTGCCACTGAATACTTCACCAAGTGGGTCAAGGCTTTTCCTCTCATCTCTACTAAAGCTAAAAAAATTATTGACTCTATCAGCCATCACATCATCTATCATTTTGGTGTTCCACATATAATTATAATATATAACGGTAAATACTTCAAAAATAAGACTATTCAAAGTCTTTATGATACATTTGTAATCAAATTAAGCTTCTCATCACCATACTCTCCACAAGAAAATGGATAGGTAGAAGCTTCTAACAAAACATTGACCAAAATTCTCATGAAGGTAGTTAATGATATGGGAAAGGATAGGAACAAAAACATTCCCTTTGCTTTATGGGTTTACCACACTAGCATTTAAACCTCTACAGGTGCCACCCCCTTTTTCCTTGGTCTATGGGATGGAGGCTATTTTTCCTCTTGAGGTCCATATTCCTTCTCTTCATATTTCTCTAAGAGACATACTTACTAATGATGACTTTCACCAAGAATGTTTGGCTCAACTCAAATTTCTTGATGAGCATTGTCTCATAGCCCTCAAACACATCCAAATATATCAAGATCATATCAACTGCACTTATAACAAAAAACTCAAAGAGTGAGATTTCAATATTGGATATCTCATCTTAAAAGAAAATCAACATGTGACAAACATGGAGAAAAGCAAATGGGGTAAGTTTGCTCCTAATTGACTTGGACCCTATATCATAACTCACACTTATGGATTAGAAAATTATCATTTGTCTTCTCTTGAAGGAAGGCCAAAACATGAGCCTTTAAATGCCTTACACCTTTGACCATTCTATTGTTAACCAAGCTCATCCCTTGAGCATCCCTATTACATTCATCTCCCTTCCTCTTCACCCTTACTCCTACACAATTAGTTAACTTACAAAGGGATATGGTTTTTCCCTCAAATTGAAAAAATCCTAAGCCTCCATAGTCTTGTCAATGACTAAAAGCAAAAAAAAATGGGATATGTGACAAAGTATAAACTTTCAAGTCATGCTTCTCAATGTAGACTGCTCCCTTGAAGGACAACTATTTAAAATTAAAAAAAATGCTTATACCACTCCCTTGAAGGATGGATAAGCCAAGCTTTGTTCTCAAAGGGAAATATAAATAAAAATATTCTAATATTTATTAGCTTTATATGACCTTAACACATACAAAATCCCATTGTAGGCTTCTCGTATTGATCAACTTGCAATATATATATATAAAAAAGACCTTTAAGTCATGGTCTTGCCTATAGTAGTTCTTAGGTCACCCACAACAAGGGGATATCATCCCCACTTCATAGGTTATACTACTCAAATATTTTCCCTCATTTTATCCCTTTTCCCTCATACTCTTTCAAGGGACTGTGAAGCTCACTTAACATAAGATGAACATGACCCTTCTCTAAAAAACACAATGGTCTAATGATGTAAGGCATGAAAGAGGATAATTTTCTTGAGCCTATTTGTGTTTTGATTATGGTCTTTACTAGTACATGAGTATTTTGCCTCTTTATTTTCCCATCTAAATCACATGTCAATCTCTCTATTGAGATAAAATACCAACATCATAAAAACTCTATCAAAGCCTACTCCATTTATTTTACGTATACACCATCACAAATATGGAAAATCTATAAAATAAAATAACATAACCAACTCATTCATTTTATGTATACACCATCACAAATATGGAAAAATGCTAAGATGAAGATAACAAACCAACTATGCAGATACCGTCACACATATGGAAAATACTATTACACCTCAACTAACATGCTCAACATTAACATCAAATTAACATAGCATAAAATCATCATCTACATTAATATCATCATCAAAATCACAATAAATGCATCTCAAAATCATATTAGATAAACATATCATTCATATATATATATATATATATATATGTATATATGATCACAAAAAATGTACATCATCACAATATTATCTCTCTCAAAATATACATCTCTCATCTTCATCTCGTAGGCTTGTGTGTGTGTGTGTATCAAAATAAACTTTGGCACTCAGAGTATATGAGGCTCTCTATGTGGTCATGAAGAATTGGTGTCATCACCACTCTCTACTCATCTACATCTACATGAGCTAAAATCCATGACCCATCTCATTGATCTCTCCTACTCTCTACGCTCAAAGTACCTCTAAATCTATATAAAATCCATGATGTCCCTCTCATAATAGGCAATCTCATCAAGGGTAGTATTATAACTCACTAGAGATATAGTCTATGGTGGTCCCATAACACCTACTATCATCCTAGCCTATACTGGTCCCTATGGTGGAGGAGGAGGAGCAACCTAACCTACTGCTTTCAAACTATCCCTCTCTATTATTAGTGTAGTCAAATAAAATTATGGTGCTTCAACCTAGCCCTATAGTGCTTCAACCTAGCCCTATAGTGCCCCGACTTGGGCCTACAACATCACCACCTAACCCTGTAAGGCTAATACCTATGCATGTGTTGTATCTCTATCCTTCACTATTGTATCTCATGCTTGTATAGTTGCATCTCTCTCTCACCAACCCTTGTAAATCTAGTGGTGGCCTCTTGACCTCCATCATGGGATGTAAACCTATCCACCAAGATGTATATACCACTATGTACCCTAGATATCCAACACCTAGCCCTATCGGTAGCTCCTCAAAATCTCTCCCATCTATCTCTTGGGGTAATGGTAAGCATGCCTCTATGTTATACCTCTTATATCGAGGGAAGGCAGGTGGCATATCATGTAGTAGGTTGAACTACCTCCTAATTCATACCATGGGTACCATTTCCAACTCACTAGCTCATCTCCCCCTAACCCATAATGATATCTACAATCCAACTAGCTATTGTGCCTATCCTCTAAATATGGGGTATGTAAGGTAGGGTATCCACAAAATATCTATAGGGATTAAATCCTCCATCATGCACCTATAATATGCAATATCATGTACTACACCATCTACTCAAGTCTGTGACATGCCCTCTATCTACCATCTAAAATTAACCTTGAAGTTGGCTAGAATCATGGTAGGTAACCCCAATGGTCGTGGCACCATGATATGATTGTATGCCCAATAGTTTAGTAAATCGTTGACACACAAACTATATCACCATCATACTCTCAAACCCCAGAGCTCTCTATATAATTGAGTGAAAAACACTAAACCCTATGCAAAAATAGTCCACTGCTCAACCATTTATGCTATCACACCCATCAATGTAGTCAAAAATTTGACACCATCTACATTTGGTAACGCATACAATGTGATCCCTATCATCATCAAGATACTCAATCGATGCTACTCCTCATCAACTATATACAGTGGCTCATAAGTGAAACTCATTGAATGATAGGTCACCTCGCTAACATGCTAACCATATAATGAAACCATCTACTTATCATGTTCCTCTCTCAAGCATGTAAAGAGAACCTTGCCCTAGAGTGGAAACCATAATATCCTATATACATCCTATTGGGTCACTATCAACTCCCTGATTGGCAGATGGAAGGTGTTGGTGGTGTGATCCCACCTCTCAATCAAAACTATCATAAGGCTCATATCTTTGGAAACTTTGTAATAACATTACAGTCCTCCTAATCTCATGGTTACCATGTACTCCCACTCATCTAGAGTGACATCCCTCCTCATACATGTCAAAAGCCTTGGTAGATGATCTTGTAATGTCAGTTCCATCATTGTCTGCATCCATACACACACAACTCAAGTCACATACTTTCTAATATAACATACCACTACCTTTTTCCCTTCTCTCTGGGAAAAATACATTGGTCTAAGGCCCTCAATTGGACTATGTAAGTATCACTCAATCGACATGAGGTCATCTAAGGTTAGATCAACCATATACCCACCTAACTATTTTCCCTACTCTCCCCTCTCTACCTTAGGCTTCACTACCTCTCTCTCTCTACCCTAAGCTTCACTGACTCTCTCTATCTCTCTCTAACCTAGACCTAACTACCTATCACAACTCTAGAACTCATAGCCTATATCCCTAACCATTGATCCTATGCCGTATCTTTTAAGCCTTAGGTCTCTTGACCTATCTCAACCCCTTTTTTTAAACACAATTTTAACGATACCTTAGATATTTTTCCTTAGGTTTTGGGAGACCTACATTGGCCTAAGGCCCTAAAATAGGATATGTAGGCAACACTCAATTAACATGGGTTCTTCTGAGGCTAGCTTGACCATTAGGCTAATTGACTACTTCTATTTGAGATATAAACTAACCCTCTCTCTTATTTTCTAGATCTTCACAATCAATGACATCGATCTAACATGATGACATTGGTGCTTGGTGTCAGATGACATCAATAGACACCTACCAAAATTAGTACCATGTTAGCCAACATTGGTGGACCATGCCAATGTCAGTGATTGGTTTGGCCCTAGGGTTGAATGATGCATCCTAAAAAAATTAGTTCAAATTTTTACATAACGACTACCCAAATCCTTCCCAACATACCCTAAACCTACCCTACCCAATTTCCTACCCTTCTACTAAAATTTTATCTTCCCCCCACCTCTAATTTAACCTACCAAACTAAAATAACCAAATCAAGTTTCAAATCCAATCGCAGAGACTCTTACCTCATCTCTCTATCTCCTTTGAGATAGTATAACTAGCTCTTGTAGTAGCACACCTCCTGATGGGTTACCTCCTAACTTGACCATCTTAATCATAATCAAATCTCTATTTTTACCCAATAAAATGTTGAAAATGAGTTTTTTGGGCTACTAAACCTCCTTTTTTCAAGTTTAGTCAGTCATTGATGTTAACTCCTTGACCTAATCTAATAACATCGATATCCTTGACCTAATCCACCAACATTGGCACTTAAGCCCACTGATATCAAAAAAATTTCCTTAAGCCAATGATGTCAAAAATATTTACTACTGACATTAGTGATGTCATCAATGTTGACACCATTTAATTAAATGTTCCCACCATCCACTATAACTCTTTAGACTCTACTCATGATCCAGGGAAATTCGGAAATCACATATATACCCCTAACCATGACCACCAACTTGGAGATCACATATATCTCCCCAACCTTGAAAACCATAATTTGAGATCACTTAAATCTCCACCCATGATGAATTTTCTTAGAGATCACAAATATCTCATCGATCATTGACCCTTTTACACCAACCTTGTGTTGCTTATCTTGATCGCTTATGTTATTATACTATAGTTGTCTATTATACACACACATGTATATTATGTGTTTTGGATGGAAAAAAATCTCATCTTATCACCTACAACCTTTTATGTTTTCTATGGGCACTTCCTACCTTAGATACCTAATACACATTGACCATTGGATCTATAACTTTGATTGTTTTGACCTATCTGCTATCACTTACAAGCTATGTTTTGGTTATTTCTATCTGAGTCCTCCTTAACCTTATATATTCTTAACTTTTTTGACTATAGCTCAAATTAGTATGTGCATATTCATTGATAACATGTTATCCCCCACTCACCTAATTACCTTTTTATCAAACTGGTACCTGATTCTAGTTTCTCCTTCATTGATTCCCATTTTGAGGGGGGATTCCTCATCTAATACTTGGAGCATCTAACTCTTATTTTGTCTTGCAAATTATCAGTAAAAATTACAAGACAAAAATGGGAAAATGTAGATACCAAAATTATTTCACACACACTTGTGTAACTCCCTATGTCGAAAACCCCCTTTAGCCCATTTTTAATAATAAAAATTAGCCTCCCTAACCCATGCTTTTACTCCTCACACATTTAATTAATTTAAAATACATATATTAAGTTAAATATAAATCCTTTATGCCACCTTACCTAGACACCTTTCCCTAAGATTGATTCTCACCTAATGTGTCACCTCAAGATTTAGTACCCTCACCCTAACTACCCAAGACTTATTCTCACCTTAAAATTAAATTCCTAACCAACTAATCCCTTATTAACCTCCTATTTTTAATATTTTTTAATGGATGCCACACTTGGCATGAGGATTAATATAAAGGAGGCCAAAAATAGTAGTTTTACATATTTTAAGGCCACCAATGTTGATCAACCCACGGTCGATGTCAGTGGGATCACTGACATCAGTTATATAAGCCAAACTCTAACTTGATGTTTAGGTCAGTAAAAATAAAGAAAACTTATTCTTATTTGCATCCAAACTTTTAGAAATCAACTTTTGACATCTTGACTTACTTTTATCAAGCATAAGTCAACCCAAATTAGGAACCAAGCTCTAGAGGACCAGCAACACCCACTTATTTTCTCTATTCAAGGCATCAATTTAGATTACTTGATAGGAGCCATTCATCTAGAACTTATCATTCAATCACCACTATAGCTAAGTATATCACTTATTCTATAGGTCTTTTATGCTATAATGTTTCTATTACTTTACATCTACTATTTACTACTTTACCCATTCCTGACCAAACCCCATAAGGGAGTTATAAAACTTCTATACTCATTTCTACATTTAACATAACACACCAAACCTCTGACTAGATCCATCTAAACCATACTCTCTCTCTCTCTCTCTCTCTCTCTCTCTCTCTCTCTCTCTCTCTCTCTCTCTCTCTCTCTCTCTCTCTCTCTCTCTCTCTCTAAAATCTCACCAACCACCTAGACTTGACTAAAACCACTTCTTAGACTTGAAAAAGCCTTTTGTAGACTCTTAGGCAATTATTTCCCCTACCAACCTCGACAACCTAACTAACATCAATTACCTTCCCCACTGACCTTGATAGCATAACCAATATTGATCACACCCTTACTAACCTTGATAGCTTGACCGATGTCAGTGAATGTGGATTTCCTAACCTTTCCAAAACATACCCAAACAACTTCCAAAATATAAACAAAACATACCACCTGTAGTCTATTACTTTATGCTACACTTAGATTGAAAATAATGATAACATTATCTCTTTTTACTCTCTTTTTGCCTCTATTTTAGTTATTTACTATTCTTTTATCTATCAAAAGTGGATTTTCATCTCTATGGAAGTTTAACACTTCCTAAAACAAGTGCATAGCTTGGTAGCCCACTCAAATACTTACTAACAAACTATGCACTTTTTTATTTATAGGTAGTCCTCCCTAGCCAAAGAGGAACACTCAAAACATCTAGATATGGTGTGCAAACCAATCTAAGTTCATTATAATCAATTATCCCTATCATTCTTCTCTATTTTTCTTTAGACTTGAAATAGACAAAATTTAGCAAAAAACCTAGACAATAGAGAACTCAACAAATACACCATCTAAGATAAGTTTCCTATTATAGTAATTGATGATTTTATAGATCCATTTCATGGTGATATTTATTTTACCAAGTTAGATCTTTACTTTGGATATCATTATATTTTCATCCATAATGAGGACATACCTAAAATAGCTTTCAGAACTCATGAAGGTTATTATGAATTTATAATCATGCCTTTTAGACTCATAAATACACCATAGACAGTTCAAAGTTTGATGAATACTATTTTTAGACCATTTTAAAAAAAAATTACTAGTGTTTTTTTATGATATCATCATCTATAGAAAAAATTGGGACAAACATTTGGAACATGTGAAACAGGTGCTTTTAGTTCTTGAATAACATGAGATTTATGCCAAACCTTCCAAATGATATTTTGGTGTCCAAGAAGTAGAGTAATTGGGTGATATCGTTTCACATGAAGGAGTGAAATTTGATCCTAAGAAAATCCAAGTGATGATGGAGTGGTAGCTTCCCAATACCCTCATGAACATTTATATATTTTTGGGGCTAACTATTTACTATCGTAGGTTTATCAAAAATTATGGTAGCATTGTAGCCCCACTCACGTTTTTGATGAAAAATACTCATTTCAGTGGATTGATTTAGCTACCAAGGCATTTGAATATTTTAAAATGGTTAAGTTCACAACTCTAATTTTGGGTATTCCTAATTTCTCAATTTTTTTTTCTGAAGTGTGACACAATAACATGGGAGTTGTATTCACAAAATAAGGTAGATGTCATGTCCCCTTTTTCGTGGACATTGACAGACTTGATGGTTAGCCTATTATATGACCTTCGTAGGCTAATAGGATGGATAGAGGGGCATAATGGAGCTTGGCTTGACTTTGATTCACAGAATTTCTACATTTGGTTTTCATTCAGGTTATTTTAGATGCATTAGGCCTGAGCTCCTACTTTTTAGGGATATTTGATATGCAGCGGAACACCTTTATTTTGGTATGGTCATGTACGAAATCACTCCCTGATTCACCTGCTTCGATCGGTTTGAGGATCTGACGTATATTGAGGGAGATATTAATATTTGATTGATTTAATAAAATATTAATTATTTGGTCTCATTAATAATTAATTATTAATTATTAATTATTTGGTCTAATTTTAAATTAGAAACCCTAATGCTAATTTAAGAAAACCCTAATTAGGGCAAGCATATCTTTTGAGGGTATAAGGGTTTCACATGGAGGCCATTATGGATTATGCATAGATTATTGATTATTGAAAATTGAAGAAATTCTTCTGTGAAGATTGAGCCAAGGGTTCCAAGATTCCATTACAGTGGAGAACGTCAACTCTTCATTGTGTGCGATTTAGAGGCTATGAAATATAAGCTGATTTATTGCTGAATTGAGAGATAGCTTCATCCAGAAGTTATCACAGAGGTACAGATTTGAGAGATAGCTTCATCCAGAAGTTATCACAGAATTTCAGGTGTGAGAGATAACTTCACATAGAAGTTATTACAGATATTTCAGGTATTTATCTTTATTTAGTTTTTGATCCAATAAATTATATAGATAGAGATATTCTGTATTAGAATAGTATATCTTTAGATCAGGTTGTTCAGCAATCAGGGGTTAAGAATAGACAGGTTGGCGGCCATACTAAGTCCGTACAGGTCAGTACAGATCCATGCAAATACCGACACCAGCAGACAGAGATCCCCAGTGACTGACATCGGCCGTCTGAGGACCGACGTCGGCAGATAAGGGCCCACAGAGACTGACGTCGGTAGTATATCGACCGACGCCGGTGACTGTGTGTTCAACACAGTAGGCCGAGACTTCTAGAATTGCAAGTTAATTCCCAGTTTGCATAATTTCAGGGCTTTAAGACCATATCTGTAATATTCTTTGGTTTGCACAAGAAAGGACATCTATTGTAATCAGCTGGATGAATGATAAGATCTGTGATTTGTTTATGCATGTTTGAATCTATTCTGCAAATTATATCTTGTTCAAAGCTTTATATGTTTCTATATTCCCTGATTGAAGGGGATATTACAGTTGTTCAGAGTTTTGTAGGAAGAAAAAAGAGCCCCTAAGTAAGGGACATCATAGTGGTATCAGAGCTTTATTTGCTATATATCAGAGTTGTGTAGAGACAAAAAGAGGCCCTAAGTAAGGGACATCACAGTGGTATCAGAGCCAATGTCTTGCCATCCTGTTGGGTAGCTTGGGTAGCAGTATGGCTTTAACAGATGTCAAAGATTTGGAAGAAAGAATGCACAATGCGAAGAAGAAGCTAGATAATCCATTCCAGCAAGCAGATGACATTCTAAACACTTTGGAGGAGTTAGAAATTTATTTGAGCAAGGTGGAGCAATTAAATTCTTATGAGATGCAAACATCGTTATCTCCAGCGTTTGATTCATTGGTGAAGCCCCGATTACTGAGACATCATGATGAGGTGGTAAGACTTGCAGCCCTCTCTTGCATTAGTGAAATCATGAGGATCATAGCTGGCTTTGATTTTTATGATGATCAGATTATGAGAGAGGTACTTTATGCCATGGTAAAAAGCTTCGAAAAGTTGGATAACATTAGAGACCCTCATTTCTCAAGGAGGGCAAGATTACTTGAAACATTTTCAAGGTATGGGTTTGAAAACATTATGATGTTAGTAGGTTGTATTGGTGAAATTCGCATGATGTTTAATATATTTTGGAATATTTTAGATGAGTTTCATTCTAGCAATATATTGGCATCAATGCACTCTATTATGTTCACAATCTTGTTTGAGGAGGAGGATAAAATTTATAAACTTTTGGCAGAAGATTTATGGTATGTCTGGACAAAAGGGAGAAATGTCTCACCTAGAGCTTGTATGTGGTTAAAGAATTTAATTAATAGGCCCAAGGATCGTAGTGCTTTCCCTATGACATGCAGCCACTTGCATGATGAGTTTGACAATCATGTTGATCCATTATAGGGAGATATTAACACATATTCAGGTGATGATTTATCTACATTATCTTCACAGGCAGGAGTAGTTGAGGATGTTGTGGATGAGCTTTGTCTTAAGGTGAGTCTAACTTAAGAGTTAGACAGTGAGGATGAGTCTGATGCTTGCATTCAGAGTGTGGAGGTGTACTTAGATGTTAGTACACTGAGTGTTGGTGATGAGTATGATTCTATAGCTGCTTATGAGGAGCATGTGGTTGAGGCTCACACACATATTCAGGACTTGGGAGTACCTGATTCTGAGGAGTTTGGGATACCAGTGGAGTCGAGTCTCCAGATTGATTCTTCTCACACATTTGACAGTATGGTACAGTTGGTTGTGCCACCGTTACAGAGGGATCAGTTATGGGATGGATTAACACCATCTTTTGTAGATGGAATTTGCAGTTGCCAATTACACAGCCTACAGTATCAACACATCCAGGGCAGTTGTGATTTTAGAGATTGGTTGAGTGGTGTTCGCCAATTTGATTATGGATTCCTCTTGGTTTTACTTCTGATGATATTGCAGGTACTCACATTGATTCACAGCAGTGCCGAGCATAACTACATTTGGGATCCAGGTGGATCGAGTAGTTCATTATTTTGAGATTGCTTGGGGATAAGCAATTTCTGGAGGGGCAGATTGTCATGTCCCCTTTTTCGTGGACATTGACAGACTTGATGGTTAGCCTATTATACAACCTTCGTAGGCTAATAGGATGGATAGAGGGGCATAATGGAGCTTGGCTTGACTTTGATTCACAGAATTTCTACATTTGGTTTTCATTCAATTTATTTCAGATGCATTAGGCCTGAGCTCCTACTTTTTAGGGATATTTGATATGCAGCAGAACACCTTTATTTTGGTATGGTCATGTGCGGAATCACTCCCTAATTCACCTGCTTCGATCGGTTTGAGGATCTGACGTATATTGAGGGAGATATTAATATTTGATTGATTTAATCAAATATTAATTATTTGGTCTCATTAATAATTAATTATTAATTATTAATTATTTGGTCTAATTTTAAATTAGAAACCCTAATGCTAATTTAAGAAAACCCTAATTAGGGCAAGCATATCTTTTGAGGGTATAAGGGTTTCACATGGAGGCCATTATGGATTATGCATAGATTATTGATTATTGAAAATTGAAGAAATTCTTCTATGAAGACTGAGCCAAGGGTTCCAGGATTCCATTGCAGTGGAGAACGTCAACTCTTCATTGTGTGTGATTTAGAGGCTGTGAAATATCAACTGATTTATTACCAAATTGAGAGATAGCTTCATCCAGAAGTTATCACAGAGGTACAGATTTGAGAGATAGCTTCATCCAGAAGTTATCACAGAATTTCAGGTTTGAGAGATAACTTCACACAGAAGTTATTACAGATATTTCAGGTATTTATCTTTATTTAGTTTTTGATCCAATAAATTATACAGATAGAGATATTCTGTATTAGAATAGTATATCTTCAAATTAGGTTGTTCAGCAATCAGGGGTTAAGAACAAACAAGTTGGCAGCCGTACTAAGTCCGTATAGGTCCGTACAGATCCACACAAATACTGACACCGGCAGACAGAGATCCCCAGTGACCGACATCAGCCGTCTGAGGACCGACGTCGGCAGATAAGGGCCCACAGAGATCGATGTCGGCAGTATATTGACTGACACCGGTGACTGTGTGTTCGACACAGCAGGCCGAGACTTCCAGAATTGCAAGTTTATTCCCAGTTTGCATAATTTTAGGGCTTTAAGACCATATCTGTAATATTCTTTGGTTTGCACAAGAAAGGACATCTATTGTAATCAGCTGGATGAATGATAAGATCTGTGATTTGTTTATGCATGTTTGAATCTATTCTGCAAATTGTATCTTGTTCAGAGCTTTATATGTTTCTATATTCCCTGATTGAAGGGGATATTACAGTTGTTTAGAGTTTTGTAGGAAGAAAAAAGAGCCCCTAAGTAAGGGACATCACAGTGGTATCAGAGCTTTATTTGCTATATATCAGAGTTGTGTAGAGACAAAAAGAGGCCCTAAGTAAGGGACATCACAGTAGACCACTAGAATTTGAAATTCACCAAATGAAAGGAAAAAATAGGCTCAAACCAATATATTAGAAAGGGATGATGGATATTTTACATGCAATGAAACATTGAATACCTTATATGATGGGTCGTCACTTTCAAGTAAAGACTAATCATGATAGCCTCAAATATTTTTTAGAACAATGCTTGTCATCTTAAGAAAAATAACAATGGATGACTATAATGTTATGCTATGATTTTGAAAAAATGTATATGAAAGGAAAGGATAATGTGGTGGCATATGCCCTCTCTTGGAATGATGAATCATTTGAGGCATTTTTATGTGCCAAGACCATGTAGTGGTAGATTGGCTAGAGGAAGCAAGATTAGAATGGGAGAATGACAATGCTACCAAGGATTTGATTCACAATCTTTAGCATGGTTCTAATGAATCTAAAAAATTTACATGGATTGGGAATACATTATGGTATAAATATATACTATACCTTTGTAATCATTCTCTCCTCAAACATAAAATTCTTAAGGGACTTCATGCCTCTCCACTTGGAGGTCACTCAATATTTTTGAAAACATATAATATAATCAAGAAATATTTATTTTGGAAAGGACTCAATGGGCATGTTAAGAAATATGTCAATGAATGCATGGTATGCAAAAAAAATAAAGGTGAAAAAATTAAGACCCTAGGTATTTTGTAGCCTTTATCCATCCCTAGCTAGCATTATGAAGAAGTTTCCTTGGATTTCATTACGACGTTACCATATTTTTAGGGTAAAACTATTATCATGGTAGTTATGGATCAACTCACCAAGTATGCTCATTTCTCCTCCTTATCACAACCATTTGTTTCTAGTATAGTAGATTATACTTTTCTCAATACATTTTAAAAATTGCATAGCACTCCAAATATCATTGTAAGTGACCAAAATCCCATATTTAATAGTAATTTTTGGACAAAATTATTTGCATGTTTGGGTACCCAGTTGGCTCATAGGTCATCCTATCATCCTCAATCTAATGGAAAAATAGAGGTAGTCAACATATGTCTCAAAACGTATATTCATTATTTTTTTTATGACAAATAGGATAAATGGGTCCATTGGATGCCACTTGTAGAATGGGTTTACGGTTGGTTTAGGGGTTTTTAGGTGCTAAAAAAGAATTTGTATTAGGAATCAGTACATGAATTAACATTGGGGCCTACCCCCTCACTTCACACACTATAGTGATAAGGGTGTCAAGTGATTAGCCAATATATACTAATCTCTAGAGTTTATACTCAACCAAAGAGCTGAGTTGGTTCTCCCCTTGGTAATGACCTTCAAGTAGGATTGTTGGGAAAGGACAAGGTGACGACTAGGTGATGAAATCCTAGTTGGGCCTCTTCTCAAGTTTGTTTGATGTTTAATTGATGAAAGTGGTATGCTTTATTTTGTGTAACAAAAGTGATTCTATGATAAGATTACTTTGATTTAAGTTAAACTATGTGAGATAAACTTACAAAAAATCAATGTATGCACTTGATTTTAAACCCAAAAGAGATTTTGATTTCATTAATGAGTATAGATAAAGAGAAGAGCATACAGATGTAAAGAAAAGAAACCCAAATTAAAGATTTAAGGTCCCACCGAGCATGCCAGAATGTTTCAATGAATTTCAATTTATATTTCTAAAGGAAGAAGAAGAAACTAAATACGGGCATGTCTAAAAAACCTATTAGATTACATATGCATTCAATTAGATGATTATGTATAAATCCTCTTTGGCTTGGGAGGATGACCTATAAATAAGATAATACTAAAGTAAATGGTTGGTTAGATAGATAGTTGAGTGGATTGCCTAACATTAGCTATATCTCAAAATCAAGAGATTCTTTGGGGGCTATCAATCCACACATTTTTAACAATTAATTTTATAAATAAAATATAAAGTACTTGCATCAATAATCAAAAGGTAATAAAATTAAACACAAGAAATGCTTGCTAAATAAATAGACTATAAATGACTAATACAAT
The DNA here is from genome assembly GCA_037957365.1 of Torreya grandis. Classification (NCBI taxonomy): domain Eukaryota; kingdom Viridiplantae; phylum Streptophyta; class Pinopsida; order Cupressales; family Taxaceae; genus Torreya; species Torreya grandis. The sequence continues at coordinate 2,795,765 of JARHVA010001872.1, forward strand.
GATAAGAAAATCAATACTAGTGTTAAATGGCTTGGGTCTATTTCAAAAAATTAGATAGGGGTATATGAATAGGTAGGGACATATAAAATTAGATTTAGGTAAGGGTAGGTAGGTAGATATAGATTGATATTATTTCCTACCACGGTGACCATTAGCAATTGATGTGACTGTCGATGGTTAAGGTGAGCGTCAGTGGTCAAGCTGACCATCAATGATTGGCCAGACTATTAGTGGTTGGGACAACCATTGATGGTTATTATGTGTAGGTCTAGGTTGGAAAATGGTTAGATTGATGGGAACACAAATTTGGTTTCTAAGAGATGGGTTGGTGTTAGGTTGAATGTGAAAGGTAAATAAAATAATTGCATACTGGAAAGAAAATACTTATCTTGAAAAAAGTTGATTGAGTGGATTCTTGAGGTGGTTGATCTATTAATCAAGTTTGATGTTATTCTATTAGAGTAATGGTACTTGACATTTTGGTAGAGTGGTGGTGATAAGTTGGCTCTCTGATGTGATGGTTGGATTGTTAGATTTTTGATGATGAGTAACTTACAAAATAAAGGAACTGTAGATGCACAAGCTCTTGATAATAATTATAGATGATTTTCACCTCCCTATTCTTCGCTTCTTATAGGCAAGGCAAGAGAGTTGGAACAAGATGTTAAGTAGGCCTTATAATTTTAACTCATGCATGCAATGGCTTGCACATAAAATTAGTCAAGCTATTTTTAGAAAAAAGGGTGGGTGGTTTACATGTTGGTGGTTAAATAAGTGCACGCTAACCATCGATGATCAAGGTGACTATTGATGGTCATCATAACTATCAATGGTCAAGGGTGAAGGTAATAAAGTGGGTAAAATATAGGTTAAGCCAATTGAGAAAATTAACCATAGTTTAGGCTCAATTAGGGTTCGAAGGGTCAAATTGGTCCCAAGGGGGTCCTAAGGTGGTCTAGGGGAATTTTAACATTTACAATTATGGTGTGTAGATTTTTGGTGCCTAAAATCATATTTATTTTTTGTAATAGGTTATATCCTTGAGTTATGCTTGCTAATCTACCCCATTGAGGCATAATGAATATTATCAGGATCAAATCTACCCTACTAAAGAAAAATTATTATTGAATCATAGTCATCAAAATGATTATAACTACATTTTTTCAAATCATTATTTTGACTCACCTATCCTACTAGGGCATGTGCCTTTGAAACTGATTATAAATATGTTTGGGAAAATTAGTGTCTCAACCTTTGTTATTAATTATAACCACCTTTGGTAAAATTAGTACTTTTAAATCAATGAGGTCAAGCATTATCTTGATTGGATTAATCTCATCCATGGGTTAATTTATATCTTCTTCTTGATTATTTTTGAGGTACCATCCATCAATCATATGCATCAACCACTCCCTTAAGGGGAATCATCATAGGATTCCCAAAATTTGTTTGGAGAATCACTCTTTAACCATTATCTTATTTTTCTTCTTAATAGCTTTTTCATAATCTGAAAAGACTTTAGTTTTCCTATGTCTGGCAACACCTCCTCAAATAGGTGGAAAATTTAGACACTCATTTCTGGCCACTTCCGTGTCTAAATGGACATCGAACTAATTTCTTACAATCAAATGCAAATTTATCTAGAAATTGTTGAATCAACCTAATTCCCTAAGAATTTTAATGTATACATTCTGTGACACATTATTAAATGCCTAATTTTGGTAATGCACTACATCATATCATTCAATTTGCTAAAAAGTACCCAAACTTAGTAATTTTTTTTGTAAATGACCCTTTAATCAATTAACCAAATTCTTTTATTATCACATCCTATCCCATCAAATTCACATCACATTAATTTAGTTAATTAAGAGAAATTAATTATCTAATATTCTTATTAAAATGAGCTTAGATGGAATGCACATATTATAAATATAGAAAAATCAATATTTTTTATATATCCTCATCATCCAAGCAACTTGCAATTTAATATTAAAATAACATGGCAAGGCCTACCTCATCTTACAAAGCTTACATCTTACAAAGTTTATCCTCTTCTTACATGCCCCATGTTCCTCATCATGAAGGATGTAGGAGACATTTTATACTTTTGATTCTCATCTCAATATGGATGGTTCATATCCCTTTCAAAAGTCTATATATTGGAGGATCTTCCTCCAATTTAGAAAATCTTTAGTAGTTCAATATTATTATGCTAAAATACCTTCAAATATCTTCATTATAGTGTTACCATGCCAACATGCCAAGCCAAATAAAGCTAAGTGAAGATGTCAAGGAGAAGTGGAGAAATGGAACTTTAGTGACAAAGATTTATTGAGCACAAGTTGAGCGAGCCATTCAACAAGACATTTAGAAGCTCTAAGGAAGGTAAAAGAGTGTTTTTTAATGTTTTTGATGTGTTTGATTGTTACTAATATTTCCCTAGTATCTAGGTTAGAGGTATTAGGATTTAGTGTGTTTTTATGAGTTTTATTTCTTATACTAATAAAATACTAATATCCCCTCTTGGATTCCTTGTTCATACTTCCTAGTAGACTTGGGTGCTTTAACAAATGTAAAACCTAATTTTATTTCTAAGAAATTAGGTTTGGTTCCCATGAAGTTAGACAAGGTCATAGTCCAACTAGATAAATATGAGGTCAAAGTAGTTGATAGGTTGTTCAATAGACACATTCAATTACAATCAGATCCAAGAATCTAGTAATTCATAGATATATAAGTTGTGGACATATTTTAAGCATATATAATGCTACTTAGTAGATATTCGTCTAAATATTTGAATAGATATATGGACATTGACTTCTCTCATATGTGGATACCCTATAGGGTAGACAAAGAGACTAAAATGAATAACATAATCACTAAATATAGCATGATAAATGAGAAATTAAACTAATTAGATTCTGACATAAGGATATACATCCTAGAAACCAATCCTACTAAAAGAAAGAATGATGATGATGTATATTTTCCTAGGCTATGTTCATTATATGTGGATGGAACTTGCTCTAATCAAGGTTTTAGATATGGTGTATTACTTATTGATCCCTAAGGTAGGAAACATCTAATTGCTTATGGGTTATAATACTAATGCACCAATAATACTATATAATAGGAGGCATTGGTCCTAGGATTATTATTTGAATTAAATCATAGGGCAAATAGCTAAAATTATTCAATGATTTAGAGATTGTAATGAACCAGATAATGAGTAATTTTAAGTTTAAGTTGTCATACCTTACAAGGTATAAGCATAGATAATTTGATTTAATATACATGTTTAAGGCATTCAATGTCATCCCCATCCCTAGGGAAGATAAACAAAATGTTGATTTAATATCGTCCTTAGCTGTAAGCTTAACCCCCCTTGAAAAAACTAAATTTAAAAAAAAATTCATTGAATCAGTCCCTTGTCCATCTATCCCTAATAATGTATAAAATTTATAGGTCTTTGAAGATGACCAACATATCATTGAATTCATTTATCATTTTGAGGTATATGAATCCCAAATAATTGATGATGTAAAGAGGGATAGTTTTAGATTTGAACTTGATCAATAAGGAATCATGAACATCCAAGGGAATTTAATCCCAAAGGATATGATCTTCCTTGATTAGGTAGTTACCATATTTAGTTATATACCCTCAATTAATAAAATGAAACTTGCAGATCAAAAATACTATATTATCAACTTGGGTTCTCTAGAAAAGCATTAAACTATCAATCTAGGTCCATATTAGATAGACATAGAAATAAAATGGCTTTCAATCTTGTTACTTAGATATTATTATGTTATTTCTTGGGACTATGGAGACCTCAAAGTCTTCAAATTCTTCTTAATCCTAGTAAAATACCATTTAACTAGAGGTAGAGGCATGTGACCCAATCCTAGAATAATTGATACATAAAGAAGTTCACAAAATATTCTCAAATAGAATAATTTTTATATTTTTCCATTCTACTTGGGTATCAAATAGAGTGCACATAAAAAATAAGAATGGAGAGATTAGACTATGCATATACTTACTAAACCTAAATAAAGATTTAGATAAAGATAATTATCCATTATCTTCCCTCAATGAATTGATCCAAATTTTAAGTGGATACCAGATGATGTCCTTCTTGGATAAATTCTTGGGATATAATTAGGTTTTGGTTAGTTTAAAATATAGAACCAAAACTACTTTTACATTAAAATGGGGCACATTTGCCTACAAAAGATTGTTAGATTGATGTTTCAAAGAGATATGGATTTCAACTTTGAAATTTTAATTGGTAAGTTTACATGGATTTTTTAATTGTATTTCTAAAATACATGTTAGATCACATCCACCATTTTTAAAAGTTTAAAATATGTATAAGTCAAGGCATCTCTTTAAATCCAAAGAAGAATGTGTTTGGTCTCACTAAATGTAAGCTTCTCAGTCATATCATCATGAAATAAGGTATTTCTATTGATCCATGATGATTTTAAGTAATATTTAAATTCCCTCAATCTAATAGTAAAAGATAATCAAAAATCATTTTTATCAGTGCTTTTTTGTTTGCAAGTTCATTTCTAGATTTGTCAAATTTGTGAAGACTCTAAATGCTATGATAAAATAGGATGGTAAATTGGAGTTATGCGATGAATGAAAGAGATAATTTTAGGACAAAATATTCCATCATTCAAGATCTAGTGCTAATAAATCTAAAGTATGCCGAAGGTTTCTAGATCTACACCATTTCCTCCAAGCACACCATTTATAGCTATCTCACATAGATATTAGATGGAGAAGAGTGCCCCATCACTTTCATGAGCACTAATCTAAAGGATGTGTAATTAAAGTATTCCATGTTTGGTAAACAGGCATACACCTTGGTCAATGATATGAAAAAAGTTGGGTAATATATTCCTTAAAAAAAATTACACATAATTATGTCAGACCTAACTGTCAAGATCTTATAGGGGTAGAATAAGCTAGGGGAGAACAAAGGTAAATGGATGACCATTCATGAAGAATATAAATTTTAAATTAATCCTACCAATATGGACTGACTTTAAGGTTTTACTCAAATGATAACTAATATCAATCCATGTATCATTATGCATTAAGTATACCAAGATCAAATAATATATTAGAATTGGTACATCTTAATTATTTATTACCTTCTTTATGGAAAAACACCTCTTAGGTTAAACAAAATTCAAAAGAGAGATCTCATGTTGAGACTATCATAATATCTACTAAATAAAGGAGTTATCTTAAAGAAAAATCATGAATAAATTTATTTTAGATGCCTATCATAAGCCGAGGCCAAATACATCATGGCTCATCTCCATGAGAAGTTAGGCATTAGTCATCTTGTAGTAAGTACATTGGGGCAAAAAATACAACAGACAAACTATTATTATCCAACCCTATTTAAATATGTACATGCACATGTTATAACATGCCATAAATGTTATGTCTTTAATAAGAGAGAGATTCAAGTTGAAATGCCATTATATTCAATTTATAGAAAGGATGTTATTTTCCCAGTGGGGGATAGATTTTGTAGGAGTATTTAATCGTAACTCCTCAACATTCCATAAGTTTGCTCTCATGTCCACACACTATTTCATAAGATGGACTAAATTAGTGGAAACAAATAATAGAATGACAAATGAAGTAATAAAGTTCATGGAAAATAGTGTGACCATTCAATTTTCTACCCTAGACTCATTAGTTTGTTATAATGACCCTACATTTAAGTCTATATAATTCATTGAGTGGGTATATGATAATGGAATGGACTTGAGATATTCATCCAATTAATAGTTGAAAGGGAATAGATTGACATAATCAACCAAAAAAAACTTGATTTAATCCATTAAAAAGTATGTAGTGAAGAAACCTCAAGAGTGGCATTCACTTTTGAAGTTTCCCTTTGGGCTAACCACACTAGTTATAAGCATGCACTTAAGATCTCACCATTTCTATTAGTCTAAGGACTAGATATAGTTCTACATATTACATTCAATCTACCCACCTACATGTTCATCCAAGAGTACAAAGAAGGTAACAAGAAAGTAAATTCTAGACAATTTCACTTTATCTAATTAGAAGAAGCCTGAGAGGAAGCATTGTTGAATTTTAGAAAGCATCAAAGCATTATTAAGGGATAGTTTGACAAGAAATCCAAGGTGAAGTCCTTTAATATTTTATATCTATTATAATTATAGGAAAAAACCATGATAATAAGGTCCAACATTCTAATTTTGATCCATTATGGATTGGTCTATACCAAATATCTAAGTTGATAGGACATAATGCTATTCATCTCAAGGATCTAGTGTGGAATGATCTTATATTTCCTATGAATGAACAATTATTGAAAAACTACATCTTATTTATTATGTCTAATGTAATTTTTTAATGAATCATGAGTGACAAGTTGGTGATGTATATATTTAAGTAGATTTGGTTTAGTTTCTCACTTCCCATCGATTTGATTTATTTAGTTTAGATTCCCTATTTTTCTAGAGTAGTTTTGTTTTAGTTGTGTGTCTTCATTGTTCATTGTTCTTTTTTTTGTCTCTTTTTGGCATTTTATGTTCAACCTTTGATCTAAAGTGATAGTCTACCCTGAACATGACATTGAATGACAAACAATATTATAACCTCAATTGAGATAAAATAATGAGTATATAGAGAAGGTATGATGGAATCCATTCATTCATTGTATCAATGGGCCACTCCATAAAAGGGTGGATGAAGCATGGAAGGTAAAGTTTATACTTTAGAGGCCTAAATGAGAGTTTTTATTTCAAAATAACTCAAATCTTATAGTAGTTTTTGACATTTCAGATTTTTAAGGCTAAAAATTTGTAACAAGAACAAGTGAATTTTAGAACTACATTTTATTGTAAGAAACCATCAAATTGCACTTAATTGAACATCCTGAAGTAATGATAAAACATTGAGTGAATCTAATATCATCTGGGTATCTATATTTGTGTGAACATCATCTTACCCATGCCTTATTACATTTTCAAAGAGAGAATATATAATAATAATTGAGTTAAATATGTGAAATTAAATGTCTTTTCTCAAAAGGGTGATTCATGTCACCTCTATCACAAGCTTTCCTTCTTGGATAGTAGTGGATCAAGGCCTTGAGTGGAACCATTATATCTATTGGGCTTATAAATGCTTGGCTAGAATCAAAGCAAAGCATTGCCCATGCCATTCCTTCCTAACCCATCTAGCTAATAAATCCCCTTTCATAATTTCTAATGCTCAACTTGATCCAAACTTGTCTATGTGAAACCTAAATGAATTTCATGAAAAATTATCTCTACACACACACATTGATGGTATTTTTATCGATATGAATCTTAATATGTTACTTATTCCAAATGACTTTGGTGACTTAATTTTCTATATATGTCTAAGCGTTTTCTTAAATTTTATGTTTTGTGTAGGAATGAAGGCTTGTAGCTTAGATTCTAAATGTTGATCATCATTTCATTCATGAAAGTCACCATTTGTAGTGACCAACATGCCCCATCTTTAATTTTCATATGGGAACCCTTTTTTTATGTTATGCCTATGGTTTGTAGTTGTTTGGATGTGAAAATATGAAATGAATATGTGCTTCATTTATTAAAAGAATCTTGGATAATAATAAATTTTTATTGTGAATTATTTTTTAAAAAAGCTCATTTATGACCATTTTGATTCAAATACCTATGTTTTATTAAAATCTATTTAGTCTTAGTTTATCTTATACTTATAGTCTTAAATATATATATAAAGCTTACTTTTAGACCATTTTGTTCTATGTTTATATAATTTATCTAGATTTTCAGAGTTTCTACAAATGTCCCCTTAGCAACTTGGTGCATGGTTCCATTTTAAAATGGCTAAGTCTTTTCAATGTTTCACCCTTTAACTTAGTTGATTTCATTTAAATGGATAGATATAGTTATAAAATTATTATACTAGCTTTAATTTGGCAATGTTGGATTTTCATTTTGTGTTAATTTTCATGCTTTCATTCAATTTTTTACCTTAGTAATTTTTTAACCTTCACCTTTTCTATTTGTTTTCAAAATACTTAGCCATTTACTTTTATAAATTTCAAATTACTGATTGGGCCTTTATTTATCTTGTTCATAGGTGCCTAAAGTGTTCTTTATGTTATAAAGAGATCTATCACATCTTTTGACAGTCTTGACCCCTTCACAAATTCTTTTCAAATGTATCCATTTCTTCAAGTGATTCTCAGAGCCATGTGACATCTTTCCACTCCTCCATGGGAGTTAAATAATTCAACAAGACTCTAAGCAAGTGAATTAGTGGGATTGCATTATGCGGCATGATCTTAAATATCCACTATCCTAAAACCATCCATACAATTCAAAAATCCTCTATTTGAGTGTATTAAAGGGATTATACCATATGGCATGATCCTAGACCTGCTACCCTGGGGTGGTCTCTATAGTCCTGATACATATATAAGCTTCGAGTTAGTAGGATGTCATAACATGGAAACGTATCTATACTATCAGAGTGGATGCTAAGATATATGGATCAAGTGATTACATAATTTTTTTATAGAAACAAGTCAATCATGTACACAACATAATAACTACAAGAACATGGAATCACATACACAATAATATTGCATAAATAAGATAAGAACCAAAACCAATATTATATAGAATAATATCTCACCATGAGATATGTACAGATAGGATTTCATGAGTAACTCCCCCAAGAAATTTAGTAAGAGAGAAAATAATAGAAGATTAACTCCCATACCCAAAATAGCCAATCAAGGCATTTAGTTCCTATTCATCTAGTCAAAATGTAACTCTAAATACACCTAAGAAATCTTATCTATGAAATTGGGAAAAATCTAAGTGAGGGAAAAAATCCTATAATAAATAAATATGGTAAAAAATAAAACCCCTACTATAATACCCCCCACCCCATAAGCACATCTTATGTGGGTAGTGTAAAAAATTGGGTCTCGATAACTAGGCCTGATCAAGTACCCAATACAAAGTAATCTCCCATATGATAGAGAAAGGGATAAATCCCATAAGATAAACTCCCCCATGAAAAGAGAGACATAGAATAAGTGAAAATTCTATAATCACCCCCACCCTCCCTAAATATGATGCTGTTGTTGATGTAGACCACACCCTAATAAGATCTCATAGATTAATGAACTTGCTCTCAGTGAAGGGTTTGGTAAAGATATCTATAAATTTTTATGAAGACAAAAAATCTCATGTCAATGACCTGAGCATGAATAAGTGCACAAATAAAATTCATGTGAATGTCAATATATTTGGTTTAATGGTAGTAAATATATTCATACATATCTCTATAGTAATCTAGTTGCTATAATAGATGATTGTGGGCTACCTAAAAGGAATGCCAAACTCAGATAGAATCCCCTGAATCCAAATAACCTCAGTAACTATGTACACAACTCCCATGTATTCTACCTCTTTGGATGGTACAAAAATATTATTTTACTTATTTATATACTAATTGATAGGAATATAACCCAAATAAAAGACACAACCTAAAGTGGGCTTGCGATTTTGAGTATTGCCAACCCAATCTAAATCTATAAAACCAACCAAGTAAACCTCTATGCCAAATATATAATGAATCCTAAGTCTATAATATCCATAAATTTAGTGAAAAATTCTCTTATATATTTTATAGTGAATCTCATGGGGTTCCTATATGAATCTAGAGACAAGTTCTACTTCATATGAAATATTAAGCCTTCAATGAGTCAGATAAAGAAGGTTGCCAATAATATATTGATACCAAGTGATTTGACCAAAGGTGTAGAATAGTCATCCTTAAGTTTGAATCCTATTAAAAAGGGAGTCAAAAATTGCTTACAATTAACCATGTGAAACCAAGCCAAAATATTGAGAGCATACTTGGTCTATGTAAGTGAAATCTCTGAATTAAACTGTAAAATCTTAATGGAAAGGAAGTAATGTAGAAGACCCAAGTTTTTCATATCAAATAAATCTTGTAGAGATGTCTTCACCACTATAATAGAATATGATGAACTCCTAATTATCAAAATATCATCAACATGAAGGAACAATATTCGTAAAGAATCATCCCATCGTAAAATTTATACATTGGGGTTTAAATGACACCTGGTGAAACCTAAGTTAAGGATGAAGGAATCCATTTTGGTGTACCAAGCTCGAGGGGATTATTTGAGGCCATAGATGGATTTACTAAGTCTTAAAATTAAGGATAAATCAAGAATAAATCAAGATGGTTACTCCATGTAGATCTCTTCATCAAGATATTTGTTAATAAAATCACTTTTCACATCCATCTGGTGCACATCCTAGCCATGTGTTATAGCTACAACTAGTGTGAGTTGGATCAAAGTCATCTTTGAAATAGATTAAAAGGTTTATGAGTAGTCAATTATGGATACCTCTTAAAAACCCTTGGTGACCAATCATGACTTATACTTATTAACCCACCCATTTTTTGTAAACTTGGTTTGATATATCCACCCACGTCGAACCATCTTCCTTCCCTTAGGAAATGAAGTCAAATCCCAAGTGTTATTTTTTATAAAGGAAGAAAATTCTTCTTACATAACACTATCCCATTTAGGTTGTGCATGAACCCTCTCAAAATTTCTATAGATCTGAAACTAAACTAAATAAAGCATGTGGACCACTTTGATAATCTACACAAGCACATATATCATCTACTAGATCTCATACTCAAGTGTTTGCACTCTAAAGTGTCTTCTTGGCACAAAGTAGCTGAGATGTGGGTAAGTTAGGTGTTGACTCCACATTCTTTGAAACATGACTAGAGGTTGATGTATAATACTTTCCATCATTAATTTCATTTTCATAACTAGATTAATAATAATAATAATAATAATAATAACAATAATAAAAATAATAATAATAATAATAATAATAATAATAATAATAATAATAATAATAACAATAATAATAATAATAATAATAATAATAATAATAATAATAATAATAATAATAATGACCCTAGCTTAGGATCTTGCACTAGATGATCTGAGTCGAAAGAATCATAAAGTCTAAGTAAATCCATTGAAGGATAAAATGTGTCAAGTTTTGATTCTTTAGAAATCTCGTAAGTGAACACCTCTCTATATGAACAACTCATGCGTGGTTGGATGTCCAAGGCAATACCCTTTGACACCATTTGGATAACCTAAAAATATGCAAATATTGCACTGAGGTTCCATATATTTGCATATCTTCTTGGGTATATGTGCCATAGATAGAGATATGAAAACCCTAAGGTGATAAACATCAGGTTTCCTTCCATGCCAAGCTTCAAATGGTGTTATGCCTTTCAAAGATTTATGAGGAACCCTATTTTGAATATGAAAAGCATAATTAATGGCTTCAGCCCAATATTAAAGTGCCAAGGACTTATAGTGAATCATACAGCTAGACATTTATTTCAAGTACATGTTCTTGCATTCTACAAATATGTTATATGAAGGAATATAAGTAATTATCCACTACAAATCAATCCCCTTTATGGTGAAAATTGCTCAAATATATTGCTAACATATTCACCTCCATTGTCAGTTCAAATAACCTTGATGGATATCTTAGATTATTTCTCCACAATTGCCTTTAAGTCTTAAAAATATTCAAACACTTTAGAGTTTTAATTAATAAAGTATACCCATGTATATATTGATAAATCATCAATGAAAGTGAGAATATAATTAACCCTAGTAAAATATAGACTAGGAAAAGGCCCAGATACATCACTATACACCAAATCTAATGCTTGTGAATCCCTCCAAGGATTACCTTTGTCAAATTTTGATTTGAGATGATTTCCAAGAGAGAAACCCTTAAAAAGTACCTTAGATAATTATACTTGAGGAAATCCTATGACCATGTTATTTTTGCTAATTTGTTCAAGGTAGCAGTAATTAAGGTGGATAAACCTTTCATGTCATAATTTATTAACTCCATTTAAATGAGTCAACAATGTTATCGAAGAAGAATTAGGTACAAAATGTGATAAGGTGTATAACATAGGTTGGTGATTTTCCCTACCCACTGCCACTATAGAATCATTATGCAATTCCCTGATGCTAACTAAATCTAGTAAAAACTCAATCCTCATGCTTTTGTTAATATGAGTGATTTTATACATTTATAGGAGATTGATTAGAACAGAAGGTAAACTTAGAAAATTATTGGATTTTCCTCCTTCCATTTAAACAGACCCTCTCCCTATAAAGGGTAAAAAATCATCATCACCCAAACTGATAGATGACATGTTACAAGGATCTAAAGAAGAAAACTCAACTAGTGAAGATCCCATGTGGTGTAAAGAACAGGAGTCAATAACCCATGGAGATGTTGAAGCTAAAAATTATATAATAGCCTTTCCCTCTTCTCTCTTTCTCCCCTTTCCCTTTGCCTTAGTATAATATTGGGTAGATGAATTCTATTTGATGGACTTAGGAACAACTATGTTGTTTTTCTCTAGGATATGAGTTAGGTGGCCTATTTGCTTCTTAATGCACTTGATTTCATCATGCCTATTTTTATTATAGTAGGCACACTTAACCTTTTATTTATTATTTCAATTTTAAGAGGAGGATTTAGTGTTTTTTTTGGTAAAGGTTGATTCTTTCTTCTTCTCTTGATCCTTATTCATCTTATTCTTCTCTTTGTTTGAAGTCTTTGTTTTCCCATTACCAATAATTAGGAATTGAGGTTTTATGGAATTCAATGTTCCCATATGGATCAACTTGTATTGATATTTGCTTAAGTTGAGAATGAAATCATATAAAGAGGGAATTTTCCATGCAGTGCCCAAATCTCTTGTAGTGGCATGGAAAGTAGAGACATACGAAATAATTGAGACCTAGTTCAGAGAGTATATACAGAATAAGTTGGTCATCTTATTTATCTATCCCTCATTATTTCAAATACAATCTCAAGGGCTTGAATTTAGTGAAAAAATCTTGAAGGTCATCAAAGTTTCAATGACTTAGGCTAATGAGTTCATTTTCAATCTTACGACCTCTCATCACATCTTTCTTCCCAAATAGTTTACCTAGAATGGTCCATACATCATGAGGTGATTTGGTAGGCTCTATGTGAAATAATAAATTAGGTGATACAAAAAGACATAATATCCCATAGGATCCATCACTATAGTTATACCACATAACTCTTGATGCGTCTGTGCTAGGTTTAATTTTAGCACCCATGGTTATCGTATACAAACCCTTACTCAAAATTATTGTCATCTTGATTTTCCATTCATAATAGTTAAAGGATTTTAGTGGGTTTATTGAACTTGAATCCATTAGTTTAGAATTTTTTTGTAGTATTAATGTAATTTGAATTTGTTTCATAAATGAAATTTCAAGTAGAATGCAAAATATGACCCAAAAAAGTACAATAAACCCCCCTGAACTAGGAAATGGTTAACCCCCCAAATGTTTCAAATGCATGTTCAAAATAATTTAAACTTGAAAAATAGTGCATATTGGGCAACAATTATAATGATTCAAAAGACAAGATTTGAAAACAAAATAGAATGTTAGACTTAGATGATAATGTATCCAAGGAAGTAAGTATAATGTATGTAAGTGAAAAAATTAATAACACTTTATTTTTAAATATTTACCATAATATATTATTTTTTATAAAACAATAAAAAATATCCACTAAAACTATTAAACTTGACCAATCCTCTTATGAATTACTTATGCATCAAATAAAAGTAGTTTATTTGTCCTTGTTTTAAATCAAGCTATTAAAAAAAAATTAATATGCTAAAAACATTAGGGCAAACTTGAATATACTTAGCTTATTTTGGAAGAAACTTCCAAGACTTTGAAATTATAGGATACATTTGTGATGATTCTTGACTAACTCATGCATGAATCACATATGTTGGGTGTGGTCGAAGGCCTAACTAGGGGGTTGTAGGTGGTCAAGCTATAACCTCCATGCTACACCTGAAGGATATTTTTGGTGAGGTATTTAGGCTAAGATGACTTATTTTAGCATAGAGGCTACATGGAATTTTAATTTTAACTAGTTGGTAATGACATTAATCTTAACAAGTGAAAATTTTTTAGCCAAGGGATGCCTAGAAGAAATGCAAAATTAGGTTCAAACACATAGAACCAGCTAAGGCTGAACACAGGCTAATACCAAACAAAGGACACAAGACCTAAGACTGTATGGAGTCATGTAGTTTTTTTGTATAAAAATTCACCTAAAAACACATAACACGTAGTCAAAAATAAACCATATAAACTATGTTAATGCATGCCAATGAACTAGTTCTATAAAAAAATTAAATTCACTAAAGACAGAAAACTCCCACAAATGGATTGTGAAAACTAGATTTTCTTTTCAAATAATAAATCTCATGATTTAAAGTGAAACTAACAATAATAAAAATATTAGATAATTGAATCCTAGAGTGGCTCATCTACCATATTGGAGTGGATGCCAAGATCTCTAGATCAATTGAATACACATGTTTTTGATAGGAATGAGTCAATAATGTACACAACACAATAGATATAATAAAATTAAATCACAAACACAATAATATTTCATAAATAAGATAAGATCCAAAACCAATCTTCCATTGAATAATATCTCACCAAGAGAGATGTATAGATAGGAGTGCATGAGTAAATACCTAAAGAAAGGTGGTCAGAGAGACAATAATATAAGATTAACTCCCATACCCAAAATAGCTAGTCAAGGGAGTTAATTCCTATTCATCTAGTCAAAATGTAACTCCAATTAAACCTAAGCAAGCTTATCCATGAAATTAGGAAAAATCCAAGTGAGGGAAAAATAACCATAATAAATAAATATGGGAGAAAATGAAACCCATAATATAATATCCTCTTCATAGACAAGGCACAATAAAAGCATAAACAAAGCCTAGGTAAAGTGATAGGCTACTACGTGGCAAGGATATCAACCTTGGGAATTGAAAGAGGGATGATGACCAAATACGTAAGTATAGTCACCAAATAATCCCAAGGACCAATATTTATGGTTGCTTGGCCCACTAAGGCCTTCAAAATCCATAAATGGTTTGTGTGTCTAGTTTACATGACATAATCAAATTATGAGAGGCTCCTAACTAACTCAAAGATCTAGAAGAAATATAATTCAAGATGAGTAATGGGGAAATACACTCGAGAATCCTATAGTTAGATTGAATCAACACATCCATTTAATAAATTTGTGAATTTAATGTTAAAGTGTATATAGGGCATGGTGGGATGGTAGTTCCAATAAAATACCAATGACAATCTACTACCAATATTTAAATTTGATTACTATTAGCCCTTAAAATTGAATGTAAAATAATTAGTATGGCATGAGTTATCACATGACATGCAAGTGATAATGAGTTAGAAGAGACAAAGAACATAAAGGATAAATATTTACCTTGAAGAGGCATGGCTCCTAACTTATAATGATTCTCAAGCCAGTGGATTTGTCAAAATCCCAACTATATTTCCAATCATTGAATGTTATAACACCCTACTAGTGGATTGGGTGAGCTTCATAGATAAATATGTCTATATAATGGATACTATTTTCTATTGTAAAATTGCATCAAATTTAATATTATATAGGATCCAACATAATTCTTAGGTTTATTAATATTATCTATTTTTTTAATATCATACCCAAAAGATTTTATAAGTGTCATGTTACATTAATTATTTTCATAAAATTTTATAATATCTACATTGGGGTGTTTCTTGCTATCTATGTGAGTGATAAGAATCAAAGGATTTAGATAGGATTAATGTTTCTTAGTTGCCTCCTTTAAAACCAAACTTGTGACATTATCATTTTTAGTTGTGTTGTTTTATGAAATTCCTTGCTAAGAAACCTTTCTTAAGGCCAATTTTTTTCTTGGCATGTGCCTCTTCTTGAAATCTTTATTTTAGTAACTCTTGGCATAGTTACTTCTTTTCTTTATCTATTTTTTATTTATGTAACCACTATTTTTTTAAAAAAAAAATCCACTTTTTTATTTTTCCTTTTTCAATTATTCTTTCTGTAATTTTACTTTTTATAAATATTCCTTTTTTAGTTGTTATTTATGAAGTTATTCTTTATGTAATTGTTCATTTTTCAATCTTTTCTTTTGTCCTTTTTACTCATTTTCCTTATAAGATGGATTCAAAATTTGATTAAATTACTTAAATTTATAAGGCATGGTAAAATATATTGGTGTCTTAATGGATGTATTGAAATGTAAGATTAAAATTATAAAAAAAATAATATTTATTTTTTTATAAAGGCCAAAAGTTTATCCATGTGATGTCCATGTGTTCTATGATAAAAATGTTAAAATTTGGATATCTTAGTAGGAAAAATATGTTTTTAAAATATAATTAATTATAATCAATCAATTAAATATGAATAAATTATAGAAATTGATGTATAAAAATATACAATAAAATATTGGCAAAGTTAAAAGTTGAAAGTAAGATAAAACAATGAGTTGCAAGAGTAGAAATGTGTAATTAGGTTAAAACTTATTGTAATTAGTTAAAATATAATTTGAAATGTAAAATATTTAAATATGATATATTAAGTAAAATAATATATAAGCTAGTAAATACATACACATACATAATTTATAGAAGAAGTAAATTACTAAAAATAGAAAAATATTCTCACAAACAAATTAATTCAAAATGAAAATAATTTATGTGTGTTGTGACTTATTTAAATTACATAAAATCATAGATTCATTATAAAATAAATATTTTAGTAATAATTGGAAAAGGTTTTATAATGTGGACAAGGTCAAAATGTGATATTGTCTACTATTTCAACTTTGTACAGATGGACTGTGCACTAGATCTGGAAATCTATGTTTGATCACCTCTATCTATATGTGACATGTTTATGTGTAGATGCTCAATTTTATGGATGGAAGACCTATACAATTTCTTTTTTAGTTTTTCCAAAGCACACAAAAGAGATCGATTATAAAAGGGAGGAAATGTTGGATGTGGGAATGATCGAGATATTCCTAGAAAACCATTTGTTAAATGAATGCTACCTACATATCCTGAAGGCCTCAAGAAAATGTAGCTATCCATATATGGAAGATCATGTGTTTAAATGTAGAAATATTTTGATTAGAATGTTTTACAAGTGATGCCATTAAACTAAAATAAAATAATGTTAGTCTTAGCTAAGGAATGTGGTATTACAATAGAATTGAAATAACATTACTAACTCAAAAGCTAAATGCTTGATAAATAATAAAATAGATTATTTTTTAGTGAATTATAGATAGATAAAAATGATTTTTAATGTGTGAGTCTTGATTTAATTTTATAGGTGAATATCTTGAATATTTTAAATAACTGACCTATTGGCTTGTGTAGGAAAACTGTTATAAATCATGTTGATTTGAAAAGATGATGGTTAAAGACTATGAACAAGGACACACTACATGACAATGCCACAGTGTGCATTTATTTGATAGTGTGATCTTGTCCAATAGGGACATAACTTTTTGAAACCAAATTGATAGTGAAGTACATGTTGAACATGATTAAAAAGGGATAGATTATGGAAGTCTTGGAGATGTACACAATAATTATGAGAAGTTTAAGGTCTTCTTAGATATTATGGGTTATCATATTTTCATATTTACCAAGCAAGGTAAGGATGTAAAGTAAAATCACTGTAAATCATTTCCTAATTAAATTTAACTTTCTACATCCCCCCTTTACTCTAGTTATTTATAAAATGACTAGACTAAATGAAATGTGATACCTGTATGTCTATAAACACTTTGCAGTTGTTATGGAGACATGCATTCAACCTTGTTGAGGTATGTGGAGAAGTGTTGAACCTATGGTAAATTGAGAGTGTTCAAGTCTCAATTTGAAGGATGTCTGATGATGCTTCAATTGGAAAATTATATTCTCCAATACTCATAAAATACATTGTAATGAATTTGAAGAGGTGGGAACCAACAAAGTGGTCACTAAAGTGAAACCAAGACATAGATTTTTAATAATATCATATGTTACTCACTTATTGAACTAGAAAGAAGAGGTGGGAAGTGTAGACATCCAATTCCTAACACTATTTGTGTTGAAATTTTTAATTTTACATAATTTCACTCAAAAACCTAATTTAAGCGAAAATCATTAAAAACACATTAAATGGTTCAATATTTTAGTATACAAGTAAAAATTTAGGCCAATGTATCCATAAATGGGTCAATAAATTTTATGTGATGCTTAACTTTGATCAATTCATTTCAAGCCAAAATGATGATTTCACCTTTTTATGCTATAGATCACTCTTTTTATCCAATTCATTAGTACATGTCATGTAAATTTGTTATTTTGTGTTGGAAACATCCTAAATGGGAATATAATTCCAATTAATTTAACATCACCTTCCAATTCTTCTCGAGTCAAATTATGACTCAATAATATGAATTTTTGAACATTTTGATTAATTGAGCACCAATTTCCAAATAATTGCTCAAAAATTGATTAATCTTATTTAAGGATAATTAAGTCAAATCAAGAGCTTAAGTCTATTTTACATGAAATTTATTGATTATTACATTATTGAAAATTTATTCTCAATATATGCACCACCTAGTGACATCATCTATGTGGTGGCATCCATAAGCCATAAATGCATAAAATATCTAGATTATGGGCACCCATGCCTAATTAATGTTCCTTCCTCCCAAAAAATTATCAGGATATTTATGGATTTAATTCAAAATATTAGATTAATTCATAGCCACACATCTCAATCTTGAGATGGATGATCATGGTTGATCTTATCCCATTTGGAAAATCTATAAATAGAAGGGCATAAAACATCTTTTTAAAGCTATTTTTTGTAAACTTATAATGTAGAATTGTCTCCATAACCTTTTATGTTGATCAGTGTGTTTTATTTTCAAGATTCATTTGATAGGATAGATTAGATATTTCTTTTATTGAGCCTATGTTATGCATAGTTTTCTTGAGCCAATGGAGGAGAAAAGTAGTCATTGTTGACAAAGATAAGAGCATTAGATTAAGGGGAGAACATGCTTGGAGCTGCTCTTGAGTGGTGGAATTAATTTGGGAAGGTAATTGGTATTGAATTATTTTAATTTATTCTTAATCATAATTACCAAACCCTGTTGGAATAGGTTGGATTTGTTTGTTGAGTTATTTATGCATTTTCATGGATTTATTGAGTAATTATTGACTAATAACCTTTATAATCCATCCTACATCTTGGCATGCCCGATGGGACTCATAGAGTCCATTTCAAGAAGGAATATATAATGGAAATTTTAAATTTACATTTTAGTCATTAAAAATTCCTTTAATAGTATTTTTTATGCTTACTTTCCCTTGTTTTTGTGCACATATAGATTACACAATGACCACCGATGGTTATTAGTGACCGTCGATGTTTAGGGCCAGCTACCCATGGTTGGATTGTAAGGGAAACATAGCCTAAAAATTTTCATTTTGATAATTTTCCCAAGTTTGTTTTTAACGATTTGGGTTTTCTAAGTCTTTGGTCTAAACATAGTGTTGATCCATATTCCTAACTTCTAGAGATTTTATCCTAACATCTTTTTTGAAGCATAAAATTAATGCCTCTAGATCTATAGGTAACCATCAATGGTTAATTTTTGACCTACCATGGTTGTTTATCAATTGATAATGATCTGTAGGCATTGGTAATGGTCAATAGTAATCATTGATGGTCATTATGTTTTCTAGAAAACATAGACCCGAGAGCATAAAATCCAAAGTTACTTGTTTCAAATGTAAAAAATATTCAAAGCTAAATGAGACTCTAATTTTTTATCTATGACCCATGAGGAAAGTGAACATTGGATCTTAATTACGTCTTTTTAACCTCTTTTTGGTGATTAAAAATAACTAGAAACATTCCTTTGGTGATTAAGAGGAAAAATTTACATGTTTATGTTGAATATTTTATGATTGTTTTTCAAAAGTATTTGCATCTTAAGGCCAAAGGGACAAATAAAATAATCAAACACTTCATTTCAGTGCTCTAAAACCAAACTCACTTCAAAGTTTTATTTTGAATAAGTCATCTATCATTTCATGTTTTAAAATTGTTTGAGAAAAAAGGAATTTGTGCATGTAATCTCTCCCCCCATCCCTTATAGGGAACTTGTGGGATAAAAAGTTCCATTTTCATTGAAAATTGTGTCTTAATCCAAAGACATAAAAAGGATGTTTTTAAGGCTCTCCCTAAGACCCACATGGCTTGGGTGATCTAGAAACAGCCTTAGAGCCTTTTTACATAGGTTTTCATTTCATGCATTTTGGCTTGTGAGGGGGACATCACTACCTACAATGGGTACATTATGAGTGTTTGGAGTACCTACACTTCATTGAACAAGGATACATTATGTTGCCCAGGTGAAAATCAATCTTTTCCTTGTTCAAACTTGTCATCTTAAACATTATGTCATATCATCTATTTGGTGAATTTTTGCTTCCCATTTGAGTCTAAACCATTTTCCCAATTATATTTAAGTCGTTAATTAATAGTTTAAATTCAAAGTTATACTTTTATAAGTTCTTAAGGTTGATGTGTTAAATTGGATTCACTATTTTCACTTGACTTGAGGGAGCTTGGGTTCAATTTCCAATTTGGATTGAAGGACATTTATAGAATTATTATCACATCAATCATCATTGGTAGACTTAAGTCATCTTGTATGTCACTCACACTTTAATTCCTAGAACACATTTTATACTACCATTCCTATTACCACGTGACGATGTTGTGCTACCCATTTATTCCTAGTTTTATACTTAGGAATTATTGCATTTTTTCACATCTTGATTTTCTTGGTTTACATTATATCCTTCCTAATATGAAGTTATTTTTTTTTTTCTAGTAGCAGCTCATTTAAGTTAAATTATATTTTATGGTATTGATGTATCACAAAAATCTATACTTTGGTGTAATAGTTTTCACCTTGTATATTTGAATTATCATATCCTCTTCTATTTCATATGATTTTAAATTTACCCAAAGGTTGAGTAATTTCATGAAAATAATTATTATAATTTTGTGTGGTTTCATGCCACCCTCCTTTTATAGTCTCTTTGTTACCTTAGTCATTTGTTTAGAAGAAATATCAAAATCCATACCTTGTTTAAATGTTTTCATAACATTGATCCAAATCTAGTCAAACATATAGAACAACCCTTTTTAGACACAACTCAAAGGTTCACTCATAGTGGGGTCCCTTATGGCCCTAGTTATGAGGATGATAATTTTTATAATGGTCAAGACAATTTTATTGTCTTTGAGGACATTATTATAATAGTAGGATCTGAGGAAGAATATTGAATACCAAGAGAACCAAGATGAATCAATCTTTAGGTTGATAGAATCTAGTGTTAGACTAACCTTGTATTTTCATATGGAGTAATTACACACCTTAGTTAGAGAAGGAGAAAAAAAACAAGAGAAAAATTTCCCAAACTTTGCGTAATTAAACATACCTTCTTATTTTAACAAGGGAAAATAAATAATTTTAGATTCAAAACCAACCAATCAAGATCTTGTCACCAAGATTAATAAAATAAGTCAATAGTATGTCAATTAGTTTATTGTGGACTTAAATGACTCTCTATTTACTACTTCAATCCACATAAATGATTATAAAGAATAATTAAATGTGATTTAACCTACACAATCGACATTGATTGAGAACACAATAATGTTTGATCAAGGTTTTTTTAAATGAACAAAACAAGGGACAAGAGGTTGTGCAAAATGTTTCACTAGAAATATAAGGCACATTATTTAATCATTAAGAACCACTTATCACTTTAAAATGCATAAACCCAAGAATTTTATTTGAATTGAAGAGATCCATCAAGACAATATGGCTAGTTCATCTAAACGAACATGTACAATGGTAAATAGATAAATAACTCCCCAAAACAATCATAACATAATTGATTCAAGGAAACAAATTCCTAGGAATTGATCACTTACCTACTCGGCTCAAGGAGTGAACCAAAAACAAATTGAGGGTCATAGGGTTTATATCCCTACCAAATCCATGCAAAAATAGGGGAACATACCATCCCAATAGCATTAGGGGAACATACCACCCCAACAACATTATGTTCCACCCACAAATGCACCAAACATGCATTAGTGAAAGTTCATGAAATAAATTGTGACATGATTGGAGATGAATAATAGAGTTAATAAATATAGTTTTAATAAGATATTCCCATATCATTTTGATCTATTTATTATCTAAGTCCCATTTTCATCTCATTTTGAGGCACCAAAGTTTGATAAATATAAAGGAAAGGGGTACCCATGTGAACACATTCATCCATTTTTCATTTTATACCAAGAGGTTAATTATAGTAGAATGTAATTAAATTATTCCCATGAAGTTTAGTGGGGTAAGATTTAGATTGGATACTTAAGTTAACCAAAGGATCAGTTGTATATTGGAACAACATGTTATAAAATTTTGTCAACCATTTTTCAGACAACATTGAACATGAATTGACCATTGTTGACTTGTGTAAATCGAAAAAACATGATGGGGAGAGTTAGGTTCATATCTATAGATATTGAGAGCATTAGTGGGTTGTTTTCAACATAATTTTCTAGACAAATAGTTGGTATATATATTTGTACAGTACTTACACCCTGAGGTGGCACATAATCTATGGCTAGATTGTGCTAACTCATTTGAGGATATCATAAAAAAGGGTGTAAATATTGAGAAGGATATTATTACAAAAGGCCTTGTCAAGATTTTTATGTAGGGTCAAATGTAAAATTATACACCATCATCTAGCCAGATAGTTGTGTAAGAGAAACCAAAGGGTTTCAACAAGAATAAAAACATGGTTGGTAATGGTGTGATATAAACAAGACATGTAAAATGGTGTAGGCCCCACTAACCCTCAATGTATAATTAGTTATTCCTAATCCACCATCTAATTTGTAGAGACAACCTCCATAGAGATCAAACCACTGTGGTTTCAAGGTCTTTAGTAAATTGAGAAAACCAATTAAAATAGTGTTCCAAAATCTCATAGCATGTTGGATAATTAATCTTAATTTGGGTCCTTCTTAATTTTATAGGCTTATCCTAAGTCTTAGTTATGTGTGCATTTATTATGTTTGTAAATGCATTTTTATTCCTACCTTTATGAGGTGTCACTCACGTCCATAATCCACTTTTTATATTTTGAGTTACTTACATGTAACTCTCCCTTCCCCACATGACACACACTTCCATCTCTATAAAATATCCCTTCCTCTCCTATTTTTCTCACTAGAATCTCTATCTCTCTCTTCTCTTGTGCTCTTGATTCAATCTTGTACTTGTTGGAGATTTTGGTTTCAATCCTTTTAATAAGATCATGTTTGTGTTTTTTGATACATTTGGTTTCTCACTTTAAAAATATATCTCATTTATGATTTTATCTATAATAGGTAATATTATTTATTTATTTCATAAAAATTTTCACTCTTTAATGTCTTTATTAAATGTCTTAGCATAATTCCTAATATGGTATAAGAGCTAGATTCATCTATTTGATATTTTTTTGAATGTGTAGATTTTAGATAATTTTTGGTTTTTTTCTTGACTATTTTAAATGCCTTCTTAATCTCATTCAAAATGGTGATATTAGTTTCATTACATGTGTCACCTTAATCATTAAGCATTTCATTTCATGGATAAATAGTCCCACTTTTGAAAGTTTTCAAATAAAAAAATCATTGTCTTTTTCTGTGAAAGATTCTCTTTTTTTTTCCAAAAAGATTAGTATCTCAAGTGTTAATTTTTTGGAATCTTGGTTAACAAATAAATTAAGGAAAGTTTTTTTTAAATAAAAAACACGTGTTTTATATTTTTTCTCAAAGACTTTTAAAAATATAAAAAACTTGTCAATTCATATTAAAAAAAAGTCTTTTTCATTCCAACATGGAATGATTTACTAAAATTCAAAACTTTTAAAAACTTTTATAAGATTTTTAATACCACCACTTTTCATGTGGATAGTTTCATAGAACAATTTTTTATATATTTCAAAATATTTAAATCTCATAAAATACTTTTTAAGTATTTATTTTGGCTATTTGAAATTTAGCTTTGAATGTATTTAGTTTTTTGGTTTATCAAAGATTAATTTATTTAAGTACTTTGGTTTGGTTCTTTTGGTTGTATTTTTTTTACAAATTAATTTACCTAATCATCAAGTAAATAAATTTTTACAAGCAAGTTGATTCTTAATGAGTTATTGATTTTTTTCAAGAACATGCATAATGGTTCTCAAACTAACCACATCTTAGATTTTAAAAATGAAGAAATTGTTTAACTTAAACATGAAATTCACTATAAAAATGATACAATTTATACATTGCATAATTATATTTTCACACTTAAAAATAATTTTCAAAACCAAATGACAAACACGCAATTTTCTATTGACTCGTTAAATTCAAAATGTGATTCTTTTGTACATGATAACATATCTAATTATGATGGATCTAATTGTGCCCCTAAACACACTCAAACTCATTAAAACACTCATTAAACTAACCCTAGATTAAAAATAATGCATTATATGCGTTATGTGGGTAGTGGGTTTGGTAATTGTGAAACAAATATTCTTGAAATTCTTTTGCCTACTTTCAGTGGAAATTCTAAAGGTCTAGGTTACGTTGATTTTATTGATTCATATGATTCTAATTCAAAATAAAATTTTAATTGTTCTCCTCATTGAAGGACTTATAATGCAACTTATTTTGATTATACTTCTTCTAATTCTCATGTTTTTGTTAAAAATGCTAAACCTTCTGCACATTGTGGAAAATACGAGCATCACATATCCAAATGTTGGAAATTGCATCCTTGTAAATCTTGTGGTAAATCTATGCATGATATATTATATTATTTGAAAATTACTAAATCTCCTACCTCTAAGGGTAAAAATATATAGATTCACAAATAAAATGAATATTATAAAGACTTTGATATGTCTTCTTGTGACAATTCTTCTAATGCTTCATGTATAATATCTTTTACAAGTGACATATCTTATTTGTCTCCATTTTAAATTAAAATAAATATTGTATGAAATACTTGATTTTTGTTTCAAATGATATATGATTTATTTAGAGATTTTGTGATTAACTTCTTTTCATATAGGTAATTGCACTTTATGATGGAAGTTGTCTTTGCTCAAAATTTCTATTTTTATTATTTTATATATGTAGATTGTATTTTGATGGCACATTAGTGACTTAACTTGAAATATTGGTGTTAGATTGTTTATTTTTCATGTTTATGGATCATTATTCATTTTGGTTGGTATTTATTCAAGGGTAGATCGACCACCTTGTCTGAAAAGGATTCTTGGAGATTATCAATGACTACACTTTCTTCCTTGTGACTGTTGGTGGCACCCTTTCTTCTTTATTATCTCAATATATTTTATAATTCCTCTTGAAGGAAGTTTATATTAAGGGGGAGTATTGTGTAATCTCAACTCCCTTCTTTGTTTGTAAATATTTTCTCCACTTTTGTAACCCCAAATTAAACTTAAGGGTGAGTGTTAGAGAATTAATCTTAATTTGGCTCATTCCTAAATTTATAAGCTTATACTAAGTCTTAGTTATGTGCATATTTATTATATTTGTAAATGCATTTTTATTCCTACTTTTATAAGGTCACTCACCTCCCTAATCCACTTGTTGGATTTAGAGTTACTTACATGTAATTCTCCTTCCCCACATGGCACACACTTCTTGTATACACATAATATTTTCACACTTTTATAGATTATTAACACTTTACATCTTGTAGGAACCCATCGAGACTCAATATCTCTGAGTGCACACCCTAAGGGGTATACTGGAAAAGGGGTGGGTATACCTTTGGTGCTTCATAGGATTGTTGGCCCTTTTTGTCACATTATTACCAATCCAAATAGTTCCTAAAACCTTTCCATAAGTTTTTTCTCTTCCATTGCATAGTCTTATCGTATTTTTTCTCCTTTTATCCTTTATTTCCTTACTTGGAACCCTTTTGACATGTTCAACATACTAGGTTGACCTGGTTGACCTTGTACAATTTGTGGATTTTTTCTCTCTTTTTGTTTGTTAGCCTCTTGGCTGACCTAACACAAACCTAGTGAGTTAGCCCAATAACATGCTAGGTAGACTGGGTCAACCTAGCACAGCCAACATTCTTGAAAATGTTTAGGGTAACATACCACTATAAATATAAGGTCATTTAGATCATTATTATAATATGCAATCAATAGTTATTATTCACTCATGCTTCTTCACAATCTACTCTTCCACCATTCTACTTGAGGAGACTTAGTTTAGGTTTCTTATTTTGGATAATCTAGTCTTTTGAATAGGTCTTAGATGTTTTGTCCTAACAAAGTTATCCTTATGAGCCACAACAACATCTTACAAAGCCCTTTTGGCCAAGGTAGAGATTGAGTCTCGACAGGTTCACATTTAGGGAAGTATATTCTAACTTTGTTCTCGTCTCTTTTAGTAGATATAAGTAGTATAAGTGTTGGCATGAATAATATTACTCTTCATATTCCATGTATTAAGGTATTACTCATACTCACTTTATTTGAATTTCCTTATACTTGTTTTGATTTCTTTGCTTTACTAACCCCCACTTTTTGCCACAATATTTAGTGTGCACTATATTAGATTTAATTTTCATGTTATTAGATTAGTGAAATTTTAAATCACATGACTCTTTTAGGTTTGTTATGTGATTGTGTTAGACTATAGGCTTCGAAACCCTATCTCACATGGTGTGTTATGAAAAGTGATCCCATAATCGAGTTTAGAGGATCCTCACAGTATTCATAATCCTACTTAACAATTGTATACCCCCAAATCAAAACTATAGGTGTGTTCTATCCTATCTGATCCAAGATTGATTTATGGACATGATGCATTTTTTATTGTATACAATCTAGTGAACCTGACATGATTCAAACCCTTAAAATATTTATTTCACTTATTTCATTTCTATTCATTATTATTTTTATCATATTTTTACTATGTTAGATCGAACCTATAGACCTAATTTATTTATCTTTATGCACAAGTTTGTAAGAATAGGTAATTGGCTTGACCAACTCAACCTAGTATAGGTTGCAAAACTTGTAAAATTTTGTTCAAGATAACTAGCTCAACTAACTCAAATAAATTTAGTTTTTACCAATTTTAATACTTCCTGTTCAATTAACTAGGTTGACCAAGTCAACCTAGTTCATCTTTAACACTTTTCTAGTAGGTTTCTATATTGCTCGATCAATCAGCTTGACCTAGTTTGTAGGATTTTGACAATTTTCTCCAAGGTTTTTCATCATTAATCTTCTTTGTTTTTATCTCTAAATCATTCAAGTCAATTTTTATTTCTCTATATCTTTTTATTTATGTAATTTACATTCATAGTTTGCAGTCTTTAATACTACCCCTGCATAGTCAACAAGGTCAACCCAATTGCCCTAGTTCTATGTTTTATGTGTTCTGAAATAGCTAGATCCACCTAACCAACATAGTTCATTTTCATATTTTTTTTCCATAGTACAGTTTTGACCCTGTCAACCCTATTTTATATGATTATCTATATAGTTTCTCAACTATACCTTGTTTTAAAGTTGGAATGAACCATATATGTTAATCACATCTTTATTTTCATCTTATTGCATGATTAGAATAGCTCAAATATTCTAATTATGGGATTTTCAATTAATTTTTTAGTTGTAGTATTTCTATTATTTTGCACACATGGCCAAACCACATAAACATCAACACACATTTAAAAATTTGACTAACCAAGACAACCTACTTAGATTTCATCACCAAAGGGGAAGTTGACTTGATGCTCTAATCAAGTATAAAAATGGCTAATGGTATATTTTGGCTAAGCACCCAATACCCTTATCATTGTGGTAAGTGAAGGGGGTAGGCCTGAATACTAAGGTTGTATCATTGCCACTATAGTCCTTTTCATCCTAAACTTACTTGAAACTATCCTTAGATTACTATCTAGTACCTTTCTTATATTCAATCTCCCTTTACACTTAAAATCATTCTTAATAATCTAATCAAACATTTTAGGTTGACCAAGTAGCTAGATTTACTTTCAAGTAATTTTCTTTCTCTTTGATCAATTGTGTGTGCAAAATCTTGTTAAGCACAGGATACACTGAGAGGGGGGGTGAATCAGTATATCATATACCCTATAAAACTTTCCCTTAATCAAACATTCAAGATATGCAATAAAACTCAAACAATAAACACCACACAATATAGAGAGAGACACCAGATATAATGTGGAAACCCAATGTGGGAAAAACCACGAAGAACAATCTCAAGTATATGAATGAGCACCAACCCAAACAACATTCAAGAGCACCAACTTGTAAGAACACCAAACCGTTCACTGAGCACCAACCCACAAGAGGACTAACCCCTTTGCTGAGCACCAACCCCTTTGTTGAGCACCAACACAACAAAAATTCATGATCACCAACCCACAAAAGCACCAACCCCTTTACCGAGCACCAACCTAGCAACAATTCATGAGCACCAACCCATAAGAGCACCAACCCCTTTGTTGAGCACCAACCCAACAACAATTTGTGAGCACAAACCCACAGGAGCACCAACCCCTTTGAGTATACCACACAACTATCTCTCAATGTTGCTATCTCAACAAATTATAGTTCATTACAACATCTCTTTCCTCTCTCACACCTTTGCTCTTCTGAGCTAGATATAACAAATACAAATCATATTCATCTCTCACAATTACTCTTCTATGCTAGATATTACAATATCAAATCAACTTATATCTTCCATATATTACAAATGGCTTCTCAAGCCTTTATTTATAGCTTTCCAAATGACCTTTGGCCTTTCCCCTTTGTGAGCATTCAATCCTCATGGAAAATGGTGCCAAACTTGTATGACCCTTCATATCCTTGCCTTTGAAAAGTCATGTGGTGACCCTTCATGAGCAAAAATGTCCTTCTCTCTTTTGTCCTTATCTTAGTGACTTCATATTCCTCAAAGTGTCCCTTCATGAGAAATTGTGCCCTTCCTCTTTTGTCTTCACTTGGTGAATCTTGGAATTCCCCAAGATGACTCTTCATGGGAAAATGCATTCCATCCTTATTTTGTCTTTACCCCATGGCTCTTTGACTTCTCCATGGGCCCTTCTTTTGTCTCATTTGCGACCAAAAATATATTCGTTAATATTAAATAAATATTAACAGACATTAGCCAATATATATTTATTACAAACATTATTAAATGCAATGGGGCCTTTATCACCAATAATGCTAGACCTTTGACATCAATGATAATATTTCCAACAATCTCCTCCTTTGTCATTGATGGCAACCTCAATCTTGAAACTACCACAACCTGTCACCTACACATACTATCATCTAAAAACATACAATAACTCCCCCTTATTTTAACAACCTATACCTATTTCTGCACCTTTACCTATACCTGTTATTCTCCCCCTTTAACATTAATAGCAAAGGGCCTACCTAGAGCTAACACTTAGCTTCCCCTCAATTGATGCTGAACCTCAATGGTAGGAAGTAAAGGAAATTACTTCCAACTTCTCTCACAACTCAAATGTGTCTTTTGGTAGTGCCTTTGTGAAAATATCTGCAATCTACTTTGTAGTACTAATATATTCTATCTTAACCTATTGATCTGCAACCTGCTCTTTCAAGAAGTGATATCTAATGGGAATATGTTTTGTTCTTGAATGAATTACTAGATTTTTTGAAATATTTATAGCACTTGTGTTATCACAAAAAATGGAAATAGGTTCATCATAGTTTACCTTGATATCTTCCAATGTTTGCTTCATCCAAAGTAGTTGAGTACAACACAATACTACTGTAATATATTCAGCTTCATCTATAGAAAATGATACGAAGTTTTGCTTCTTGCTTAGCCATCACACTAAGCTATCACCAAGGAAGAAAGATCCTCCACTTGTACTCTTTCTGTCATCTAAGCACCCTTCCCAATCTGAATCTATATAAGCAACTAAAGTGAAATATTTACGTGTGGGATACCATAATCCATAATCCAATGTCCCCTTGATATATCTGAATATTCTTTTCACCAATTGAACATGACTATCTCTTGGAGATGACTAATATCTTGCAACCATACCTACTGCATGCATGATGTCTAGTCTCGATGCTATCAAATATAAAAGACTACAAATCATAGATCTATACAAAGATTGATCTATAACAGGTGAATCTTCATCCTTGCTCACCTTATTTCCTATACACATAGGTGTGTCAACTAGTGCACAATCCTCAAAACCAAACTTCTTCAACATTTCCTTGGCATATTTATTTTGAGATATGAAAATTCCTTTATTTGATTAAAATATTTACAACCCTAAGAAAAATGATAATTATCCAATCATAGACATCTCAAATTCTTTTTGCATTCTATTAGAAAATTATTTTGTCATCTTTTCAATATTTCCTCCAAAAATGATATCATCAACATATACCACAATAATCAATTGATGCTCACCTTCTATTTCGATGTAAAGATTACTATCAACAAATCCTCTCTTGAATCCTTAATCTTGCAGGTACTTATAAAGTCTTACATACCAAGCTCTGGGAGCTTATTTTAATCCATACAATGCTTCTTCAATTTGCATACATGGTTACTAATATTCAATAGAATAAACCCCTTAGGCTACTCAATATAGACCTCTTCTTCAAGATTCCCATTTAGGAAGGTAGATTTGACATCAATCTGAAACACTTTGAAATTTTTAAACATTGCATATGTAAGAAACATTATAATAGCCTCTAACCTTGCCACTAGTGCAAATGTTTCTTCAAAATCTATTCCCTCAATCTGAGCATATCCTTTACATACTAATCTTGTTTTATTTCTGGTCACTTCTCCATTTTCATTCAACTTATTTCTATAAACCCATTTTGTTCGTATCACATTGTGATCTTTTGGTCTAGGCACTAATTCCCAAGTATCATTCTTTTCTGTTTGATTTAATTCTTCATCCATAGTCTTAACCCAATGATCATCATGTCTAGCTTTTGAAAAATTTCTAGGCTAAATTTTAGATAACAAAGAGAATAATATTAACTTCTTCAGATTCACTTACCATCATTCTTCTATTTCAAATTCCTTATTTTATATCCTCGATGATGTCACTTTCATTATGATTTTTTTGAACATATTTGGATGGAGTCTTGGTGCCCTTTTTCTCCTTTTCCTTTTCCTCATCTTCATCTAATTCTTTAAAGCCTTCCTCTTCAATGATTTCAGGAATGTCTATTGGATCATTGATTCTTTCTGTTCCATCTTCTTCTATCCTGACACTTGCACTTTCAAAAAAATTCTTGGTTCTTTTTTTATAACATTTATAAGCTTTACTTTTGCAAGAATAACCAAGAAATATACCTTCATCTGCTCTGGATTCAAACTTACCAAGTTTTTCATTGGTTCTCTTTATGAAGCATTTTCTACCAATTTTTTTGAAATAATCAACTGTTGGTTTGTCTTTCCATAGCTCATGAGGAGTCTTGTCACTGTTGACTCTTAATAAAGCTCTATTATGAATATGCACTACTATACCAATTGCCTCTCTCCAATATTTATTTTCTATCTTGGATTCATTTAGCATTTTCCTCGCTATTTCTTGAACTGTTCTATTTTTCCATTTAACTACTCCATTTTGTTGTGGAGTTCTGGCTGTTGAATACTATCTCTTTATTCCATTATATTCACAAAACTCAATAAATTGATCTGACATGAATTCTCCTCCTCGATCTGATCTTAGACACTTAATCTTCAGATTAGTTTCATTCTCAATAAAATCTTTGAATGCCTTGAACTGTCTAAAAGCTTCTAATTTTTTATTTAAAAACATTATCTAAGTCATACGTGAAAAATTGTCAATAAGAAACATGAAATATTTATCACCTTGAGTACTTTGAGTCCTCATAGGTCCACATAGATCAGTGTGAACAAGCTCTAGCATCTAAGTGGTCAAGTACTCTTTTGTTTTGAACCGCCTTCTAGACTGCTTCCCATGCTGACAAGGTCCACAAAGTGTGTTAGATGGCTTTGTGATATTTGGAAGATTTATGACTTCTTGATTTTGTATATTTTGACAAGATTGTCAAAATTTATGTGCCCCATTCTCCTGTGCCATATCCAACTTTCTTCAATCTGACTCAAACAACATTTTTGACCTTTGATGTCTGATAGCATATATAAGTTATTACCTAATCTCTGAGCATCTACAACCGATACATCTAAATCTTTTCTTCTAATTTCAAAACCTTATACATAAAACTTTAGTGTGTCCCCCTGATCACATATTTGACTTACACTCAAAATATTATGCTTAAGACCTTCTACATATAAAACATTTTCAGTTTTATTTCTACCATTATCTAAACTTAGTGTATCTTTTCTAGCAATTCTGGCAGTAGTATTGTCCCCAAATTTCACTGTGCCACCATTGATCTTCTTCAAGGTTATGAAATTGCTCTTGTCTCTTGTCATGTGCCTCAAACATCTTCTATCAATAAACCATGGCTTTTATTCATTTCTTGCATGAAAATCTGTCTGGACCAACATAAAACCTTTATGTTGTTTCTTATGCCATGTCTGAACCTTTTTCTTGATGAATGGAGCCTTGAAACTCTGGTCTTTCTTGATGAGTCAAACATGCTTCTACAATACCAAGCTATGTGTTTGAATTTGTTACACTTGTAACAAATTATGGTCTCTTTATCAAAGCTTGATAGAGGAGTAAAAGAGTTATAGCTTCTGCTTGACTCTACATGACCTTCTTTTTCCTTATATTTGAGATTGTTAGCTCTTTTTCTACATTCTAATTTCTTATGACCATATCCATTACAATAAAAATAATAACCATAAAAATAGGACCTATTTGTGAATCTCTGAACTGATTTCCTTTTATAGTTTTGTTCCTTCCAGCCTTCTTTGTCCTCTGTATTCTTCACTTCTTCCCTTCTTGTTTCCTCATTTGTAAGAGCTTCAACATAGCTCTTCTTCTTTTCAAAACTGATACCTATCTTATATGATATTTCCTTTTGGCTCTCTAATATCTTATTTAGCATATTAGTGTTATTCTCAAATTTTGAATCATTGACTATTTTATTATTGACTGCTTTCTCAGTCTCTTCTTTTAAAGAGGCAATTTCAGTAACATACCTTTCACATTCTTTTCTTTTTATTTCAAACTATGCCGTTAGATCTTCTTCATTCTTCTTGGTTTCTTCAAAGTGTGCTTGTAGATCTTCAATTATCTCATTTGACTCCTTTTCATTTTTCTCGATCTGGCACTTCAATCTTTGATTTTTCTTTTCAACAACTTTCAACTCT
This sequence comes from Torreya grandis, assembly GCA_037957365.1. Taxonomy (NCBI): domain Eukaryota; kingdom Viridiplantae; phylum Streptophyta; class Pinopsida; order Cupressales; family Taxaceae; genus Torreya; species Torreya grandis. Next base: position 2,829,361 of record JARHVA010001872.1, read on the forward strand.
TCTAAGGCACACATGAGTTCTCCTTCCATATTTACTTTAGCTTCATCATCATCTTCTTCTTGATCAACTATTCTTTTGCTTCCAGAGGCACCTTTATGTATGGCCATCTTGTGTTTTCTTGATCTACCTTCAACCTGTAAAACTTTTTCAGAAAGGAACCTGCTCTGATACCAATTGTTAAGCATGAGATATATTGAGAGGGGGGGTGAATCAATATATCATATACCTTATAAAACTTTCCCTTAATCAAATTTAAATTAAGCAAACATTCAAGATATGTAATAAAACTCAAACAATAAACACCACACAAGATAGAGAGAGACACCAGATATAATGTGGAAACCCAATGTGGAAAAAACCACAGAGAACAATCTCAAGTATATGAATGAGCACCAACCCAAACAAAATTCGCAAGCACCAACTTTTAGGATCACCAACCCATTTACTGAGCACTAACCCAACAAATATTCATGAGTACCAACCCATAGGAGCATCGACCACTTTGCCGAGCACCAACCCAACAATAATTCATGAGCACCAACCCATAGAAGCACCAACCCCTTTGCTGAGCACCAACCCAACAAGAATTTATGAGCACCAACCCATAAGAGCACCAACCCCTTTTCTGAGTAGCAACCCAAAAACAATTTGTGAGCACCAACCCATAGGAGCACCAACCCATAAGAGCACCAACCCCTTTGCCAAGCACCAACCCCTTTGCCAAGCACTAACCCAACAACAATTTGTGAGCACCAACTCATAGGAGCACTAACCCCTTTGTGTATACCACACAACTATCTCCCAATGTTGTTATCTCAACAAATGATAGTTCATTACAACATCTCTTTCCTCTCTCTCACCTTTGCTCTTCCAAGCTAGATATAACAAATACAAATCATATTCATCTCTCACAATTACTCTTCTAAGCTAGATATTACAATATCAAATCAAACTCTATCTCCCATATATTACAAATGGCTTCTCAAGCCTTTATTTATATCTTTCCAAATGACCTTTGGCCTTCCCCCTTTATGACCCTTCAATCCTCATGGAAAATGGCACCAAACTTGTATGACCCTTCATATCCTTGCCTTTGAAAAGTCATGTGGTGACCCTTCATGAGAAAAAACCTCCTTCCCTCTTTTGTCCTTATCTTGGTGACTTTTCATATTCCTCAAAGTGTCCCTTCATGAGAAATTTTGCCCTTCCTCTTTTTTCTTCACTTGGTGACTCTTGAAATTCCTCAAGATGACTCTTCATGGGAAAATGCGTCCCATTCTTCTTTTGTCTTTACCCCATGGCTCTTTGACTTCTCCATGTGCCCTTCTTTTGTCTCATATACAACCAAAAAATATTTGTTAATATTAAATAAATATTAACACACATTAGCCAAGATATATTTATTACAAACATTATTAAATGCAATGGGCCTTTATCACCAATAATGCTAGACCTTTGACATCAATGAAAATATTTCCATCAAAGCTTGCATTAGCCAACATTAGTACAAGATTTTTCTTTATGTGCATCAATTGGATTGGTGAACATCAATTCAATTGACTATGTATTTCCTTTTTGCACTTACTTTCTTAGATTAACTACAAATTATCTTGTTTCATTTTTAAACTTGTTATCAATCTTTTCCTCTTCCCTATTGACTATACTAGGTTGACCTAGTCAACCTTGTACTTTTTATGTATTTTTTGCACTACACTAGATCAACATGATTGGCCTAATACAATCTACAAGCCCTATTTCTTGCACTAGGTTAATCTGGTCAACCTAGTTATGTTTCCTACTTTTCCTATTTTTCAATCTAATTTCCCATTTCTCTAGTTTTGCATCTTGTTCATCTATGTTCAGACAAACTAAGGTTTCCTAGCAAAATATTTTTGGACAAATTAAATCCATTTAGATATTATATGGGATGTTCATTCCTTCCTCTCTTTTCCTCCCCAAAGAACAAAAACTCTTAGGGCACTTCTTCTCCTACATGTTTGAAATGTAACATGGTGCAAATAATACCTCAAGATGAAGTTTATGGATCTAATCCTTTCCATACTTATCAAGACACTTCACAAGCTCTCCAAACCAATGTGGGAGTGATTGATATAAATATTCTTAATAATCCTAGTAATAACCCTCCCCCTAACACTAATTTGGGGAATGCTCAAACCAACACTAACTCACCTCCTGAAGCAACCCAACTCTTAGCTCAAGTCATTCAACAAATGAACATCATGTAAAACTCTAATGCCAACCAAATGATGCAACTTCAAAAATAATTAATCAATGTGGCTAATCAACCTTCTACTATTCATCCTCAAGCTAATCCTAATTATATTCCTCCACCTCTTAAGGATGCCTAAGGTAATGTTATTCCTCAACCCATAATGAATAACAAGATTATTCAAACCTTTCAAAATGATTTTTTATCTCCCTTCATTATATCCATTTATATTGGTACCATAACTCCAACTATCGCATATGATGGGACTAAAGACCCTACTTCATTCCTCAAAGCCTTTGATAACCTTTACAAAGAGTGGATCCAATCTAATCAATTTTTCTCAACTAAACTATTAGTCAAAAATTTCAATAGTAATGTATTAGAATGGTATAATCAACTTCCTCAACTTTGGCAACTTGAAGATTTGGTTAATCTTTGGGTTAAAGAGTTTCAACATAATGACCTTCCTAGAAATTGTCCGTCACTTTATAAATTCTAAACAATCTCTTAATGAATTGTCAGGATCTAAGAAGCACCATTGATTACCAAACAACTAAACATGCAGAATTTAACCATAAGTCACAAGTAACTAGAATTCAGAAATAACATAGAATATGAGAGACAATACCCAATTGTATTAATACTCTTCCAGAAGGAAATACAACAAAGAAGATGCCACAGTCTTCTTCCTTACACACCTCTAGGGCTCCCACACCTCTAGGGCATAAACAGTAAATCTCTTCAAGAGCTCACTCTCTCTCTTACGGTCCCAACACACAACTCAAACATAGAGTTGGTGTTCACCTCCAACCAGTCAATAATAACCCTACTTCCAGTACACCGAGTATACACACATACTCAACTGAGTACACAACACACTCCAAGTAGATCTCCCATGAACTTGCAACAACCTGCAACTCAAATGATCTTACTTTGGAAGGATCTAGCTTGCCTTCCTCTTTTCTCTCCAACTGAGTACACACTGTACTCCAAGTAGATCTCCCCTAATATTGCTCCTTGTTGTGTTGCTGACCTCCCTAATCTTGTACACCTACAAACCTAGATCTTGCACACACATACACCTGTAAATCAATGATCTTACTTACCATGTAGATCTCCAAACGTGGCCTTGCACACCTACCAACCAAGATCCTACATACATGAAGAATCCTTCTGATTATCCAAACCAGCACCCATACTTGGCACTGTGGCACTAGGAGGAACACACCTTGCTCTCTTCACTCTGAAGGAGCTAATTTTTTCTCTCTTACTCTCTAGCACAAATTACAATACAACCCATGAGTCTATTATATAGATCTCATGCAAACAATAATTAGACATCCAATTACAATAATTAGATCCGTATCTCAAGTATAAAAATTGGCCTCTTAACATGCAAACAACTAGTTTGTTAACTAACTATTCGTGAACTGGTAGTTCTGGAACCGCACAGGCGACTACCGTCGATCCCTGTCTGCCTGGAGGTGACTGATGCCAGTCGATCCATGACCGATGTTGGCCGATTAGACCGACATCAATTGCTCTACAACTCAACAACCTCTCAGCAACCTCCTCCATGTCTGCATCAAAAAAGCTTTTAGCTCCACAACTTAACAATCTCCCACTTGGAGATAAATAGATGCACTGTACCTGTACCTGTACACCGTCTAATTTGTTTCTTGGCTTGTATCCTTATTCAAGCTCAATCTTGAAGACCAACCACCACACATCTTATGGTGTAACACCTGTCATCCAAGTAACCTACCACATCCAAATTACTTGACCTTGCATAGCATGAATCCCTATTTTTGGGCCTTCTCAGATACCTGAGAACCCACTGAACCGCTTTTCAGTGCTTCCTTCCCAGATTGACTACAAACTTTCTGACATCACCCACTGCTTGGGCAAACTCAAGGAGTAGACATGTACTCAACCTCATCATGTGATTGGGGACCCTATTTTGTGAACTATCCATCCATAGGTGTGCTACCCTATTCTGCATCCTGTACTACCTTCACACAATCATCATGTGACAACATCAACTTGTGATCTCCCTGTCTCTAGGATTACTCATGCCAAAGAATTTTGCTGCTCCCAAATCCTTCATGGCAAACCACTGAACTACACTTACCTTTAGCTCAGCAAAACCTTGTATGTATGAACCTAATACAAGCATACCATCCACATACAATAATAGGATAATGTTGCAATCATCATCCAACCTGATAAGATAAACACAATGGTTACACTGACATTGACTAAAGCCCTGCTTTGTCATCCACCTGTCAAAACCTGTACCACTATCTTGAAGCTTCCTCAAGACCATATGACCTGGCCTTTCATCTCAAGTATCCACTCTCTCTATTCTTTAACTAAGGAATCCATTCATCTTTTAGTGCTTTCTTTCGGCTGGCAACCCTACCAAATCTCCCGTTTGGTTCTGCATCCTAGGAATCAAATTCCTCATTCATGCCATGCTCCCACTATTTCTTGAATCCTTCTTGCTCTATAGTAAGAAATGAGTATAAAGAAGAGGAACAACAAATTTGAGGCTTACTTACCCTTTCAGTCCTCCATATGGGCGTTGGAGACTCCTTGACAGCTTGCTGTCTACCCAAAATCCATTCCAGTGATCGACCTCGATCACCACACAGTCTGCATCTGACCGACGTCAGTTCCATGTGACTATCCACAACGCTGATGCTAGTTATCCCATCGATGTCTATCTCCACCTACCTAACACCACTGACTCCTTTTGTCTACACATGACCGACATCAGTACCTGTCTATTTGACGTCGATTACCCATGACCGACATTGGTACCTGTGTTTGCTTATGAGTGATGACTTTTTACCCACAAGCTTTCTTTGAATCAAACCCATGTCCAAACTACCCTCCTCAGAAGTATCTAGCCCCATCCACTGATCTCTATCCATCATCTCCTCTAAGAACACCAAGGCTTTCCAGTTCTTAAGTTTATCAAATACATCAGTCTTCCTTTTCCTGCAATAAATCCAATCCTTTCTTGTAGCATCCCACTACTTACAAAATTCTTGATCTATGCTCTCCAAAGCTGAACTCTTACCATTTGTCTTAAGAACATCCATTCCCTTCTCACTTATGTGACCAAGCCTATAAAGCCACACCTGTACAATAGAAGTGGAATCAGTAATACAAGCAAGTAGATAAATAACACCTGCTTTCTTACCACATGCTAATTCAAATGCACCCTTGGAAACATTCCAAGAATCTAATGTGAGAGTTACTATGCATATCTCATCACCCAACCTTCTTGTAGAAATTAGCGGCATCTCTAGGACTGGGACCTGCATGACCTCCTTCAACACCCGTGTGTTGGTCATCTGCAATTTCAGCTGCACTTCCCCTTTGCCAATACTTTGACAAGGCTCACCAACCCCTCTATTTCAGGTTGCATGGAAAGAGTTAACAAAATATATAAACCAAGATTATACTTTATCCAAGGAACATCCCAGAGCATCATGTGCAACAACACCTGCAACATCTGCATCTTCAGTTCCTTCATGCTGATTTGCTACCAACCAACAATATTGTGTTACCTGCTCTTTCTTTCCATAACACCATAATTGACCATTTATGTCTTTGAATTCCTCCATTCTTAGTTTACTTTATTCTACGATTGCTATACTCCCACTCAATTAGAAACCCCTGAGAGTGACCTATAACCAAACACAAACCTGCTCCATGCAACCTTAGCTCTGATACCACTGGTCAGGATCTAGGAAGCACCATTGATTACCAAGCAACTAAACATGCAGAATTTAACCAGAAGTCACAAGTAACTAGAATTTAGAAATAACACAAAATATGGGAGACAATACCCAATTGTATTAATACTCTTATAGAAGGAAATACAACAAAGAAGATGCCATAGTCTTCTTCCTTACACACCTCTAGGGCTCCCACACCTCTAGGGCATAAAAAGTAAATCTCTTCAAGAGCTCACACTCTCTCTTATAGTCCCAACACATAACTCAAAAATAGAGTTGGTGTTCACCTCTAACCAGTCAGTAATAACCCTACTACCAGTACACCGAGTATACACACATACTCAACCGAGTACACAACGCACTCCAAGTAGATCTCCCATGAACTTGCAACAACCTGCAACTCAAATGATCTTACTTTGGAAGGATCTAACTTGCCTTCCTCTTTGCTCTCCAACTGAGTACACACCATACTCCAAGTAGATCTCCCCTAATATTGCTCCCTGTTGTGTTGCTAACCTCTCTGATCTTTCACACCTGTAAATCAATCTGGTTCTACACACCTGCAAACCTAGATCTCGTACACACATACACCTACAAATAAATGATCTTACTTACCATGTAGATCTCTAAATGTGGCCTTGCACACCTATTGACCAAGATCCTACATACATGAAGAATTCTTCTGATTCTCCAAACCAGCACCCATACTTGGCATTGTGGCATTAGGAGGAACACACCTTGCTCTCTTCACTTTGAAGGAGCTAATTTTTTCTCTATTACTCTCTAGCACAAATTACAATACATCCCATGAGTCTATTATATAGATCTCATGCAAATAATAATTAGACATCCAATTAAAATAATTAGATCCATAGCTCAAGTCTAAAATTGGCCTCTTAACATGCAAACAACTAGTTCGTTAACTAATTATCCGTGAATTGGTAGTTCTAGAACCACACAGGCGATCGACGTCAGTCCCTATCTGCCTAGAGGTGACCGACACTGGCCAATCCATGACTGACATCGATTTCTCTTCTCATTGTATATGAATGATGTCGGCTGATTAGATCGACGTCAGTTGCTCTACAACTTAACAACCTCTCAGCAATCTCCTCCATGTCTTCATCAGTGAAGCTTTTAGCTCCACAACCCAACATGAATTAGCTCATGAATTTATTAAAAGATTGAAATATTTAGATCATAAAGCCAATCATAATATGATTGATAATAATTTATTCAAATTCTTTATTACTGCTCTTACTCCCTTTCTTAAATATAAGGTTCAAACCTTTACTCCTCAAACTCTTAATGAAGTTGTTGACCAAGATAAACATCAACAATTTCTTATGAAGTAATTCAAACCCCACCATAAAATTCTTAAATGTTGTTTTCAAACATCTAATTCTATCACTAGTAATACTTCCCAAACCAAGCCTAGAGTTGTTAAATCTAATGTTCTTTTACCATCTCATACACCTCTTTTAGTTCAACAAATGCAACAATTTTTACCTCCCTCAAATCCTTTCTTTTATCCCAATGCTCCTCCTAAGTGGTATGATCCCAATCTATTCTAATGGTTCCACACTAACATTAGGCATTCTAATGAATATTTTAAAGGGTTCACTTAGTGTGCCCTTTATTATATGCTTGGTGACGTATATAATCATGAGGCTATGATCAAACTTCATCATCATGAGTATGCTACTGCATCTCAAAAATAACAAAACTTTAAAGCCTCTTCTTCTAATAATCCAATATCTTATTCAAATAATAATGAATCAAATGTAAAGGATGTTTGTGCCATCAATGTCAATTATGAATTATATTATAATAAATCTCAATATGTCAACACTGTTAAGGTTAATTACCATCATAAACCAGCTCACAAAGATCCTGTTACCAATCCTAAGAAACCATATTTAGAATAATAATTGTCTAAAGATAAAAATACCACTCAAGATGATTTGGAAGCACCTAAGGAACAAATTCCTCCTTCTGATCCTCCCACCACATCTATACCTCCTAAAACCAATTTACCCTCTAAACATCATGTTGGTTATTTTAAATCACATTAGAATTTTCTTGAAGAACTCAACTCTATGCCTTGTAAAATTCCTCTTATGGAGTTGGTTCACACTTCACCTTATAATCCTAAATTTCTTATGTAAAAACTTCAAGAAATTAAAGATCCATATTCCAAAGATGAAGAACCATATTCTATTGATTCTCAACCAACTAGTGTCAATACCATTGAGACTATGTGTCTTTATTCCAAGCCTTCCATTGAATTTCTTGAAGAGGACACGATCAATGATGAAATTATTTTTTGCACTGATGATCTACCTCTATCAAAGTATCCATTAATACCACCCTTAACCAAAAATTTCTAGTTGACAAAGGTTTTGGTATTAACGTTACATCCTAATGGCTCATTCAAGAACTTGGTTATAACAAAGATCATCTTAAACAAACCCATATTAATTTTTGTGGCTTAGAAAATATTAATCAAAAGCCACTTGGTTGCATTTGGCTTCCATTGACCATTGGACCGAAGATTGTTAGAACCAAGCTTATGGTCCTTGATCTTGCTTTATCTTATAACATTCTTCTTGGTCATCCATCAACTCATTGGATGAGGGCCATCACCTCTTCTAGTAGTCAGTGTATTAAATTATTACATAATAGAAAATGTTACAAATATAAAAATAATCCCAATCCATGGATCATCCAACTTCCTAATCCTAAGCTTCAATATCAAATTCCTACAATTTCTTAAATCAATAGTGATCCTTTACCTAAGTTTATCAACATGAATATTAATCCTTCTCTATTACTCTGATATCATACTATTCCTATCATGGATGATATTACCAACTTTCCCCCTCCATGCAATGATCAGGATCCATATTTACTTGAAGATGCCTTCACTTTCGATGATTCTAGAGTGGATATATTATTCCAATATATTCTCACCATGTCCCTTCATACATTTATAAACATTATAAATTCACCTTCTGAAACTCCCCTTGATTCTCAAGAATGTATATTTCTCCAACATATGATGATGGCTATATCATAGCCCAAGCTCACTCTAGAGACTTGGATGTCTAGAATTATCAAAATATTTTATCCCAAATTCATGCCTTCAATAAAGATGTACATATTATATCTACACATCATGACTTATATTCTAAGGGCCATGTACCTCTTACAAATCCTCTTCTTATCGATACTCCTTAGGTGGTAGAACAACTTACACCTTACAAACCTACAAATGCTCCTACATCTTCTCTACCTGGTATGGATCCTATCATTTCTTCAAATTCTTCTCCCAGCATTGAATATATCCATGTTCCCATCTCTTTGAATCAATCTTCTTCATCTACTTATGAAATTATACTATATGCCAAGGTAATCAATGTCCATCAAATTAATTTTGAATATGATCAACATGGCAACAAAATTTTAGATCTTGAATTAGATGTTGAATATTATGGTCCTCTTCCTACCTTGCCTAATGATGAAGCTATGATTGAGTTGATTCATGCCCAAGAACCACAACTTCCTTGGTAGCATTATAAAATTGAAAATTTCAATAATAAAAATACTTGATTTAACAACTTTGGCACTATCATTGATCCTAAAACAAATCCAATTTATGCCTTGACTAAAGTACCTTAACATTTTAAAGATGGAAATGCCATGATTATCAAATTAAAAACTATATCAAATATGGTACCCCATCTTCTCCTCAACCAATCATAATTTCTTTAGAATTCTCACCATCTAAGCATGATAACTTTAGCCTATTATTTGATAAATATAAAGAGGAATTATCCTAGTCATACTAAGACATGCCTGGCATTAGCCCTAGTATTGTGGTTCATAACATCATCACTTATTTTTATGTTAATATAATGTGTCAAAATAAACACAAATTCCCACCTGAAGTTACTAATATATGTCATAAGGAAATCATTAAACTACTAGATGACAAATTCATTAAACTAGTGGATTATTATGAATGGGTTTCTAAAATTATTCTTGTTATAAATAAGGTCACTATGGTCATCCACATTTGTATTTATTTTTTCAACCTTAATCTTGCTTGTCCTAAGGAAAACTTCCCCTTACCTTCAATATATGCCATCATCAATTCCATGGCTGGTTACAAAATCTTATCTCTTATGGATGGTCTATCAAGATATAATCAGATTCATATCACTCTTTAGGACCTACATAAGACTAATTTCACCATGGATGGGGCACCTATTATTACATCAAAATTCCCTTCAGACTTAAAAACTTCAAAACTACCTACCAACATGTTATGACACACATTTTTCATGATCTCATCCATAAAATTATTGAAACTAGCGTGTATGATCTTATTGATAAATACAAACATCATAAGAACCATCTATTCGATCTTGCTATCATATTTGACTATCTCCTTAAATAAAAAGTTAGACTAAATCCTTTCAAATGTTTCTTTGGAGTCACATCTGGAGCTATATCCATTAAAGACTATTTTCATAGCTTTACTACCGATCTTGAAGCTAATAGTCTTAAAGAAACTTCCCCTCTCTCTATTAATACTAAATGAAAATTAGTTATCGAAGAGCTCCTTAAAATTAATGTTGAATTACATGAGGATACTTGGGCCCTCCACTTTCATGGTGATAAATGCCTTCAAGGAGATGGGGTAGGTTGTATTCTCACTAGTCTTCTCAGTAAGATCATTCCTTTATATTTTTATTCACCTTTGATGCCACCAATAATATGGCCAAATAAAAATCTCTTATCTTAAGAATGAGAGCTGATCTTGATCTTGACATCTAATATCTTCATGTTTTAGGACATTATCAGATCATTTGTCATCAAATTAATTGTGATTATCAATGTAAAAGTGAGAACCTTATTACCTATCATCAAATTATGACCATTTTTGTTAAGGAATTTATTTATTTCACTATTGATCCTATTCCTCAAGACCAAAATTACATTTTTAATTCTCTTACCTCTTCATCTTCTCTCTTTAATCCTCATCAAGTTCTTTCTGATCCTTCATTTATTATTCAAATCAAAAAATCTCCATCATCTATTTAACCACCTAATTCACTTATATGTCACATCAAGGCTGTGACTATTATATAGATTCCTTTTTATCAAGATATCATTCAATACATGTAACATCAAACTTATCTTCCTGATCTAGACTATCATAAAAAGACACACATTCATAAACAATATTTCAAGTATGTATTTCGACATAACATCCTTTACTATCATAATGTCAAAGGTACCTTGCTCTATTTTTTTATGAAAGATGAGGTCCCTCCTCTTCTCAATCAAGAACATGGAGATATTTTTAGTGGTGACTATAACAAACATGCTACAACATGTAAATGACTATGTATGGGTTACTTTTTGCATACTCTTGAAAAAGATACAATTGAATTTGATAAAAAGTGAAATCCTTGTTAAATTCATAATGATATTATTCATTCACCTCTTATTGAGATTGAAATTATCAAATATCCTTGGCCATTTTCCACATGGGGATTAAATCTCATTGGTAAACTCACTCATTCCCAAGATGGACACATCTTTATCATTACTGCTACGAAGTACTTTACCAAATGGGAAGAAGCCATACCCCTTATTAATGTTACTAGTCTTACCATTTCCAAATTCATTCTTAACCAAATTATTTATCACTTTGGCATTCCAAATACCATTATTTTATACAATGGTGATACTTTCAAAAATAAACATGTTAAACAACTTTGTACCAAATTTAAGATCAATCATAAGTTTTCTATGCCTTATCATCCACAATGCAATGATCAAGTTGAGGCTAATGATAAAATTATAAAAAAAAGTCTCTAAAATACAATTCATGAAACCCACATGGATTGGCATATGCATCTTTACCCTACACTTTGGGTCTATCAAACTAGCATTCATACTTCCACTAGGGCAACTCCATTTTCATTAGTCTATGGTTCTGAGTCATTCCTTCCATTAGAAGTTGAGATTACCTCTCTACATATATCTATTAATATAATTATACCTAATGAAAAATTATGTGAAGTTCACCTTCATGCCCTTGATCTTCTTTATGAATGTCATCTTTTTACATTACAACATAACTGCCAATATAGGGCTTGCATTGCCAGACAATATAACAAACGTGTTAAAGTCTACAATTTTAATGTTGGTTTTCTTGTCCTTAAATTATATTACACCCATGATAAAGAAGGTAAATATTCCTAAAAATGGTGGGGCCCATATTTAGTTAAAAACATTCTTGGTCCAAGCATTTATCATCTTCAAACTAATGAAGGTTGTGTTTTCAAAGAGTCCACAATGCTCAATTCCTTAAAAAGTACTTTGCATAAACATTTCCCTCTTTTCATGTTTACTATCTATATCTTTATAACTATTTTTTTAGGTTAATTAATCATGTGTCTCTCCCTCTACAATAGTTTCCTTCATTTCACAAACCTTTAGTCCTCCATTTTGTTCTTTTAGTTTCTTGATGTACCATAGTCTTCCTTATTTTCTTGTATTTCCTCTTATTTTTTGCACCCCTTGGGTTTTATTTTGTGATTTTATTCATAAGACCATGGATAGGACCTGACATCCCTCATAAAACCATTTTTAACTTATTTTCCTTCTCTTTTTGCTACTTTCTAATGTTGTTTTGGCATCCTTTGGGTTTCTCTTTATGAGGTGCTTTGGACAAAGGTTCCCTCACTTTTCCTTTTATCTAGCTTATTAGCACCCTTTTTGGTCTCTCTTTTATGAGTTACTTTGTAAGACTATGGATAGGACTCTACCCTCCTCATACAATTACCATTATTTTCATGTTCCTTATCCTTGTTCTCAACTTTAATTTTGCTTCTTTTGCTAGATAGAATTTGCAAGAAATCTATGTTAGCATGTTTTCCTCCGTTTCCCTCTTTCTTATGATAAGGAATCACACTTTTATATCATTATATCTATTATTTTTTCCCTTTGTCACATTTTTGTAATTTGAAGAAATTAAAATTGTTTCATGTGTCATTTCTCTTGATTTCCCCTTTCTCTCATCTCCTTATTGGATAAAACAAGGTCAAAGTCAGGATAACACTTTTATTTTACATAGATCTATGAGACTCTTAGATCCCATGTTATTTTAAGTTCTCTCTCTTAGCCACCTTATCCCAAGTTTTCAAATGAAAGTCATCTTTAGCAGCCATGTTTGGTTTTCCAAATACATATGGAAGATGAATAGAAAAGGCCATCAAAATAAAGTTAAAAGACAAATCATTTGAAAGAAAAGGAAATGATATCTAAAAGGTGAGATAAAAATATCAAAACTCAAAATAACACTAAAATACATGATTAAAATCATATCTCTTATCTCCAATCAAATCTCAAACTCCATAGGCAGCTTCACATAGAGTCGAAGTACTTTGGGGTGAGGTAGGATAGTAGATTGGAATAGGGGAATTAAAAAAAAATTGTATGGTGATACCTACTTTCTCAAATAAGTACCCAATATTTTTAATATATTGATGGCTCTGTAAGGGGTCCTAAAGAGTGGGGAAGACATCATGGGGAGGTAGGTCCCATTTAATTTTCATGTATATAGCCTTCATGGGATGATATATATACTCCATTTTTTACCCAAGACTTGTGTCTTTAAGACAAGTCCTTCATAGTTATTCAAGTTGAAATTCCTCTTGTTTTAACAAATTTAAATTGAATTTCTTGACTTTGATAAAGAGTTCTCTCTACCTAGGTTTTTCCTTCATTCTCCCCTTTACCAATTTCATTTTCCCACCTTGATATACAAATTATGATTTGGAATATATTTTTCCTCTTCTTTAAATTCCTTTTTCTTCATCTCTTAAAAACATGCTAGCACTACTTTGTTTTAGTTTTATCTATCCTTAGATCAAAACAACATGTTTAAGTAACTTTGGATCATTTTCTTTACCTCATATTACATTTACAAAACTTATTTTACTTTACTTTTTCCATTTATCATTATTTTGATGTCTTCTTGTTATGGAAACCTGAGTTCATACCTTTTTACCATTGTTGAGGGAGATGTGGCTTGTTACTACTCACTCAACAATGTTTTTTTCCTTTTTATGCATCCTTTTTCCATTGATGATTGAGATGTCGATTGTTACTACTCACTCATCAATGTTGTTTTAGAATTTTGTCTTTGTATTTAGTCTTTTTACCATTTATTTCATTTTGTTTTTTCATCATGTTTGACATGAATCCTTGGTTTGATTTGGTGAATTTTCTTTTCTTACTTAAGGATAGCTTATCTAAGTGTTTTAGTCTTTATTAACCTTGGCTTTTCAGTTAACTGATTTACTCTTATTTTTTTGACTTGGCAATTTGGTCTAACATAACACTATTACCCTAGCTTGACAAATTTCCAAAGTACATCCTATCCTCATACCACCAGTTGTCTTCACTTTTCTTGCATTTGTTTGTTTTTGTTATTTAGTTTTATATTCCTAGATTTTTCAAAATTAGTCTCTTCACCCTACATAATCAAAACTAACAACACAACAAAAATCCATCCCATGATAAAAGGTAAGTCAATGTATGCATTATATTTAATTTTTAGTTATTTACATTTTAGATTAGTTTCCCTTTTATTCATTTAATTTTAGTTATTTTACACTTTTAAAATACTACAATTCTTTTTATCATCAACATTGTGTGTGTCCTTATGTTCTTTCTCGAAGCACCATCCCCTATTATACCTTAGTGACACATGATGAGATTCTAGTGGGGCATATGTATACACATAATATTTTTACACTTTTATCCATTACTAATTCTTTACATATTGTAAGAACCCATCGAGACTTAATCTCTCTTAGTACATACCTTAAGGGGTGTATCAGGAAAAGGGTGGGTAGACCTTTGGTGATTTGAAGGATAGTTGTTCCTTTTTGCCACTTTATTACTAATCCAACTAGTTCTTAAAACCTTTTCGTAAGCTATTTCTCCTCCTTTGTGTTGGGTGAAAATTTTGTCACCAGCTAACTAATGGGAAAAATAGGTGTTTCCACCAAAGCATAAGGAGATTTATCAGCCAAATGTGCAAGTCGACCACATCAAAAGGGGACAAATCTCTCCTCTCATCAAGCGGAGATTCCCTATAAATATGAGGGGCTATATATATATATATATATATATATATATATATATATATATATATATATATATATATATATATAATATAAATAAGCTAAAAATAACACTCAAGGGTAGGACAACACCATCCATCTCTCTTTTTTCAGAGATGATGTTCACGAATCAAAGGAGAAATCCTGGTGAAATGATAGAAGGCACTTCTCTTCTTTTAGAAGTGTTTTTCAAAAAACAACATGAATCTTTTTGGTAGTGACAAGTATGTTAGGATCTTAGAGTACAATTGATTACTTTTGTATAAGCAAATAAACACGAAATTAAAACCAAAAGTAATAAGTAACTAGAAATCAGAAACAACAAATAATAGGAGATACAAGAAACAACCAATCTATATTAAACTTTTTCAGAAGGAAATACAATGAAGAAATCTCTCTCTCCTCACACCTCGTAGATGTACAATAATTCTCCCTCAAGAGTTCTCTCTCTCTCTCTCAATCAATTACAATCAACTCAATTACTAAATTGTACATGCTATGAGGGTCTAACCCTACTATATGGTATACTAAAACACTAGGGTTCATGAGCCATGCATTCACCACCCTTAGATCCACCTCTTAAATCAAAGGCTCAAATCTATTCACCTAAAAATAGCAATTCTAGAAATGCACAAAAGTCAGTGTCAGTCTAAAGATGACCTATGCTGGCCAACCCCTAACCGATGTCAGTTGGCTAGAAATGCACAAAATTCAGTTTCGGTCTAAAGATGGTTGATGTCAATCGACCCCTAATCGATGTCGATTGGTTCTGACTGATGCCAGTTATTGTGTAAGATTAGCAACCTCCACATTAGCTCATTAGTAAAGTTTTTAGCTCCACAACTCAATAATCTCCCACTTGGAGATAAATATCTACACCTGTACCTGTACAACAACATCCTCTAAACATCTCTGGCTTGTTTCTCCCTCTTCAAGTTCAATCTTGAAGACTAACAAAAGTTGAATGAAGATTCAACTTCTCCTTTGTTATCGGCTTTGTTAACATATCAGCAGGGTTCTTATCTGTATGGATCTTTTCCAGCTTCAACTATCCATCCTCCAATACCTATCTAATGAAGTGGTACCTAAGCTGTATATGTTTGGTTCTTGAATGAAAGGATGAATTCTTTACCAAATGAATTGCACTTTGACTATCACTATATAATCTGCAACTCTCTTGCTCCTTTCGCAACTCTTCCATGAACTGAGTCATGCAAATCATTTCCTTACTAGCCTCTATGACTGCAATGTATTTTGCCTCTGTAGTAGATAAGACAACAACCTTCTACAACTTTGAAATCTAGCTAACCGTCATTCCACCAACAGTGAACACATATCCTATGGTTTTTCTCCTACCATCCAAGTCACCTACCATATCTGAATCTACATACCCATGTAGAGAAGTGTTTGACCCTCCATAGCATAAATGCCTACTGCTGGTCCCTCTCAGATATCTGAGAATCCATTAAACTACTTTCCAGTGTTCCTTTCTTGGATTGGCCATAAACTTGCTGACAACTCCCACTGCTTGGGCAATATCTAGTCTAGTACATACCATTGCATACATCAAGCTCCCAACTGCTGAAGCATATGGAACTCTACTCATGTACTCAACCTCATCATGTGATTTAGGACACTGTTCTTTGCTCAACTTGAAGTGTCCAACCATAGGTGTGCTTACCAGTTTTGCATCCTACATATTGAACCTCTCCAACACCTTATTCACATAATCCTCTTGAGACAAAATCAAACTATGATTTTTCATGTCTCTCTTAATACTCATGCCAAGGATTTTCTTTGCTGCTCCTAAATCCTTCATGGCAAATGTGTGAGCTAATTTTACCTTAAGCTCAGTAATTTCCTGCATGTGTGAACTTGCAACAAGCATATCATCTACATACATTAATAGGATAATATAACTATCATTATCCAATTTGTTAAAATAAACACAATGGTTAGATTGACATTTACTAAAGCCATGCTCTATCATAAACCTATCAAACCTCAAATACCATTGTCTTAGAGCTTGATTAAGACCATATAAGCTCTTCTTCAACCTGCACATAAGTTTCTCCTTATCTTTGACCTCAAAACCTTCTAATTGATCCATATATATCTCTCCATCCAAATATCCATGAAGAAATGTTGTCTTAACATCAAGCTACTCAAGATGAAAATCCTCAATAGCAACTAAAGACAATACAGTCCGAATAGAAGTCATCTTTACTACAGGAGAAAAAAAATCACTAAAATCAATACCTAGTTTCAGTGTAAATCCCTTTACTACCAACCTGGCCTTATGTCTCATTTGTCCATTCTCTCCTTCCTTTAACATATATACCCATTGTTTTTTAGTGCTTTCTTTTCGGTTGGCAACTTAACCAAATCCCACATATGGTTCTCCTCCAAGTAATCAATTTCCTCATTCATGCCATGCTCCCACTATTTCTTAGATTTTACCTGCATTGCCTCATCAAAAATTTCTGGTTCTCCACCATCAGTGAGCAAAAAGTAGTATAAATAAGGGGAATAATGAATTGGAGGTTTAATTACCCTTTTAGACCTCCTTATGGGCATTTGAGACTCATTTATAGCTTGTTGTCCACCCAAATTTTCTTTTGACAGTGACCGATCCCAGTCATCTCTGATCGATACCAGTCTGTACCCGATTGATGTCAGTTCCTCTTGATCAATGTTGATTTCCACCTGACCGATGTCAGTCTCTGTGTTTTTCTATGAGTGATGACTTTTACCCATGAGCTCATTTTGGATCATAACCTCTTCCAAATCAAGATTGCCCTGCTCAAAATTATTCAGCCTCTTAAGCTGATCACTGTACATCACCTTCTCATTGAAAACTACATCATGGCTTCTAATAATTTTGTTAGTTTCTAAATTCAACAACCAGAATCTGAAATCTCCAAAACCATAACCAATAAAAGTGCACCACATAGATTTAGCATCCAACTTATTTCTATTTTCTTTATCAATGTGCACAAAAGCTTCAGAACCAAAAACTTTGAGAAATGAAAGATCTACCTTTTTACCTATCCAAGCCTCTTCTAGAATTCCACCATCTAGTGTAGTAGAAGGTCCTCTATTAATCAGGTAAACTGTAGTATCTATAGCTTCTTCCCAAAATTTTAAGGGCAAACCAACATGCAACCTCATACTCTATGCACACTCCATTATTGTTCTATTCATCTTTTTAGTAACTCTATTTTGCTGAGGTGTCCTTAGAACCGTCATTTCCCTATGTATTCCACTCATAGAATAGTAACTATTGAATTTATTAATACAGTACTCACCACCATTGTCATATCTAAGACACTTCAATCTCAAACCTGTTTCATTCTCAACTAAAGCTTTCCATTTCTTAAATGTGTCAAAAACATCAGATTTTCTCTTTATGCAATAAACCCATACCTTTCTTATAGCATCATCAATGAAAGAAACATAATACTATGATCCTCTAATAAGAGCTACCTGAGCTGGTCCCCACACATCTGTGTGAACAAGCTCTAGCTTGTGCTTCTTCTTTGTTGACCCAGTTTTGAGAAACCTCACTTTCTTCTGTTTCTGAAAAATACAATGCTCATAGAAATCTAGATCTATGCTTTTCAAATCTGAAAGCTTACCTTTTGACTTAAGAACATTCATTCCCTTCTCACTCATGTGACCAAGCCTACAGTGCCACAACTTTACATCTACATCTGAAGTAGATAAAATAGAAGGAGAATAATCAGTAATACAAGTAGATAGATAAAGTGTACTTACTCTCTTACCTTTTGTTAATACAAGTGCACCCTTGGAAACTTTCCAAGATTCAGCTGTGAGAGTTACTATGCAACCCTCATCACCCAACTTTCTTAGAGAAATCAGATTCCTCTTCAAGATGGGTACATGCATGACATCCTTCAACACCCATGTGTTTCCATTCTACAATTTTAGCTACACTTTTCCTTTGCCAACAATTTTACAAGGCTCATCATCCCCTAAATAAACTTTTCTAAAATCTCCATGGACATAATCATTGAAAAATTTTCTATTTGGGGTTACATGAAAAGAAACACCAATATATAAAACCCATGATTCTACTTTATTATCCAAAGAAAATATAAGAGCATCCTGTGCAACAATACCTATAACTTTTGCTTCTTTATTACCTTCATGATGATTTTCTTTGTTATCCTTCAACCAACAATCATTCTTTACATACCCTTTCTTTCCACAATTCTAGTAGGTTATTCTTCCATTTTTGGATTTGGATCTACTTCCCATCTTTGACCTTGATTTCCCTTGCTTGCCCTTCTCTCTTTTCCTTCCCCTACTTTCAACACTTAAAGCATCACCTAATGTTTCCCCTATGCTTTTCCAACGAATTTCTTCATTCAAGATTACACTAACAACATCACCAAATTTCAAGATATTTGAAGCAGATGCAATATTACTAACTACCATTACCAAACTATGCCAACTTTCAGGTAAAGAGCATAAGATTAAGAGAGCCTTAATTTCATCATCAAAAACTATTTTGACTAAATTTAACTGATTTACTATTGTATGGAAATCATTAAGCTGACTAGATACAGATCCACCTTCCTACATTTGCAAATTAAATAATTTCTTCATAAGATATACCTTATTCGAAGCTGAGGGTTTTTCATATAAATTTGTCAAAGTATCCATTAACTCTACCATTATCTTTGTCTGTGATAATTTGGAAAACATAGAAGCTGTTAGGCTCAACCTTATAGATCTAAGAGCCTTTCTATCAATAACATTCCATTCTTCATCTTCCATATCTATGGGCTTCCTTGAAACCCCACCCAATGGTAAATACAAATCTTTTTGATACAAATAATCTTCAATCTGCATCTTCCATAATTGATAATTCTTTCCATTAAATTTCTCCATTCTTAGTTTACTTTCTCTGCCATTGCTTTGCTCCCACTCAATCAAAAACCCTTGTGAGTGAATTCTGTAATCAACAAACACTAACACTAACCGGTGTAAGTTGGCTAGAAACACATAGAATTTGGTGTCGGTCTGAAGATGACTGATGCCAGTCAACCCCTAACTGATGTCGATTGGTTCTGACTGATGCTGATTACTGTGTAAGCCTAAAAACTTCCACATTAGCTCATTAGTAAAGCTTTTAGCTCCACAACTCAACAAAGTAAATGTAACAGGGTGCAATAACTAGTAGAATGAGGTGTAGCACAAATTCTCCACCTAAACTCCCAAAGAGTGAAATACGAAGGACAATGAAGGCACAAAGTCATCCCAAGATCCTTTACATAGAAATAAAAAATAGACAAACTAAAGACAATTGTGGTAACACAAAGTCTATCCACAATCGACTTCAGGACACCTTCCTGATTACTTCCACTAGTTCTACTTACTTAGTTAAATGGACAAGAACACATTAAGGAAATAGACATAAGAAAAATTTCCTCAACAACACAAGCTATTCCAACACAAAGTCTAAAAAGTCACTTGTTTTCTCATTCAAATAATGAAATATGATTAACAATCTGAGCTCAAAGTCTTAGTAATGCCTTTCAATTTGGGTAGTGTTTTGCTTCTGATAACAAAAAGATTTTCTTAAAACAATGAGAGCAATTATAATATATAGCACTAAAAGAAAGACTTGGGAGCTTTGTTTCATGGAAATGGCCCATGCTGCATTCAATTCTTTGAATGTATTCTATGAAAGAGCCATGCTGGAAAAGGTCATTGGCCTTAACTTTGGCATGTTAATTCTTCTCAAATGTCTCCTCCAAAGTATGGGCTGCCTAGTCCTCTTCCTGATATTTGTGCATCTTTCCACTTCACCTTTACTTAATGCATAAAAATAGGCCACATCTTTGAATGCTCACACTCTCTGATGTCCACCTAGTGGACTATTTCACCTACTAGAAATAACTCTCCTACAAATATTTCTAGTTTTCCTTTAGATGTTCTCTTTTTCCTTTCCATGTCTTGTCCTTCCTTGGTGATCTGAGCTCTCAGGCTATCTTCTCACTTTTAGATAGATCTTTTGGCTCCTTCTTTGGTTAGTCACTGAGTTTGTTTTTAGGTCTGTACCATATTTGAAAAACAACAAATATTTTATTTCCCTAAATTTGACATCTATAGGGATGTCACTGGTCGCTAGTCACTTGAACCACATTGAACCTCGAATCTTTGAACCATGAGAGTGCATCAGTTAAATGGTTTAATGGTTTAGGTGGTCCTATCAGCTCCTTGGTTCAATTGAATCCTTGGTTTAATTGGTTGAATCATCTCTTTGAACTTGTCTCTGGAATCTTCTACTTCCTTCCTTCGCTTGAAGCTTCCTTTTGAATTTTGAAATTTCTTGTACCTTTGAACCTTTGAACTTTGCACCATTTTAGTTCAAGGTTCAATGGTTCATTCTCTTTCTTTAAATATTTTGGTCCTTCAAACTTTATTGGACTCATTAAAACTTTGAACTTTGAACTCTTTTGGTTCAAGGTTCAACAGTTCAATCTTTATTCTTCGAAGTCTTCTTTTGTTTATGTCCTTTAAAGCCATTTCAAATTTTCAAAGTAGTTGAACTTCTTTGAACTCATTGAACCTTTGAACCATTTTGAAGTGGGGTTCAATGGTTCAATGGTTTAATGGTTCATTCCATTTGTTTAAAGCCTGACGATGGACCTTTTGGTTGAACCTTGATGTTGAACCAACCTTGAAATTGCCAAGTGTTTATAAGTTGTTCCTTTATGAGAGCCCACCTATTGAAGTTGTTGAACCCATTCAACCTATGAGTCCCTTGATTGAAAATTATTGAATAATTGAAGAACTTGAGCACTCAGAACATATTTTGAGAAGGGAAGAGATAATTTTTGCCTGTAAGACCAAAATAGTTGATATGTTGCCCCAAAAAATAAGTGACAAATTTTGGGAACAACAGCTAGCTCTAGTCGGGGAACTTCCATCGATTGTAAAAGAATTGAAGGGAGTAGAATCCAAATTCTCCAGTGCCTTTAAGTATACCATTGGGCTATAGAGTCAAGCTACCCAAAAATAAAGGTGCCAAAAAGAAATGAAAATGAAAATCACCAAATAGTTTTAAAGACTAAACAAATATACAAATGTATAATCAAACTTATTTCATACTTCAAGAATTGAAGTGCTTCAGATGTCACCCACTATGAGATAGTGAAAATGGCATTCTATCTTGATATATCAGCAAGAAACCATTTTTTCCCTAGAAGCGATGATTGGAAAATGGACCTCTCCACTAGGAATCAATTTTTTTGTGCATTCCTTTTGGTTCTTTCCTCTTTCCCCACAACAAGACTTGATTTATAGTCTAAAAATCATGGATCCTTGTTCTCTTGCAGAAGAGTTTCTTTTCTTGATTTTGACATGCTATAGCATGGTCCATTACCATAATTTATTACTCTTCTAGTTTAGTCTAACACATGATTTCATTTCCCCATCAGATACCTACCAATGATTGGCATTGTCAGGAACACTTGGTCAAAAGACCAGCTCGATAGTGTACTTCTTCTCTTCAAAGTCTTTATGAGCAATCCAGAGGTCATAGAGACAACCAATGAATCTCCATGACTATGAAGCTCTTTAGGCACTGTAGATATATTGAAAGCATCAAAACATTTAATATAGTCCCATACCAGATTATGGTAATGGCACAATATTTTGTTCTTGGTTTGACACAAGTTCCTCACCTAACAAACCATCAGCTCAACATCTCCTTTCACACGAAGAAGCTTGACACCTTTGTCTTCAGTAACCTTCAACCTGATTAATAGAGATTCATACTTGACAGTGTTATTGGTGTTGCTAAACTTTAACTTGTATGAAGAAGGAAAAATATCTCCTTGAGGAGATATCAACAAAATCCCACCTCTAGCACCGGTAGAAGAATTGCTACCATCAAATTCTAGGATCCAAACATCATAAAAAATTGATCTTTTATCAAATTTTTCTTCATTAGAGAGAGAATATCCTTTTTCATCTATACAGCACCCTACCAATTCTTCTAATGTCTTATTTGAATCAATTTTTAGATTGCCACCTATAGGACTTTCATCTAATGTAACAGGAATGTTTTAAGTAGACAAAAAATAATTAACCCTACCTGAAGACTCAAATAGAATGTAAACTTTAGGCACTGATGTTTGAGTGACAACATATTTTGCCTCCTTTTCAGGGAGCAACCTTTGCATGATGCATTTGATAGGGATCCTCACCTGGAATAGGTCCATGCTTAATTTTCCACCAATGTCCTTGCAAAAATTTCACCCAAGAAGGATGTTATATGAGGCTAGGATGTCAGCCACCAAGACTATCATTTTGATCCTTTTATTTGGGAATGCCACAAATGCAAATTGGGCATCCTTAATTTATCCCGATAGTGGCACTTATTATTTTTCAATGGAGAAACATCTCCCAAAAGTCTTGGTTAGTGTGAGTCCAAGAGATTCTACCACTTTGGCAGGCATGACATTGTTATACACACCTGAGTCTATGATGCAATTGTTCAATTGGTGTTCATTTATCAACAGGGAGACATAAAATGGTTCTATCCTCCTAGGAGCAGCATGAGGAGTAATGACAAGGTTATTCTAGGTGGATATGGGAGGCACCTTTGGAATAGATGGTCCTGTAGGGATGGTTTTATTATTTACACATTGAACCAACTTATCCAACTACTCAGGGTTGGATTACAGGAATTCAAATTTAGACATTTGAATTTTAGTTTTCTTGACATGGTTGATTATATCAAATGTCTGAAATGAATCAAGAATAGGGGAAGGTAGTTCATCCTTTTGGTTTTTATGAGGGGGTACTGATCTTTGAAATTGAAGTTAAAGGTGAAGGCATACTTGAGGTACTTACTTTTTTAGGGATCACTGGGTCCTTTGATTGAGAAGGCAGAGTGGTTCCCCACATAGCAATTGAAATTGTTGGTTGAGAATGCTCCTCTATTTTTTTCTTATCAGCTTGTTGGGTTGACTAGTTTTTAGACCAGGTGAACACATGGTATGATCTATCAAACGCTTCACCTTTCCATCTATGTTCATCTTGGTAATTGAAGAAACCAATGTTGGAGTCACCAACTGATTCATCTTGGTCTTCCACAAGAAGATTAGCCCCATCTTCCTAGTTCAACTCAGGTTGAAAAGAAAAATTCAATTCAGTTTCAAGGTATGCAACTACTAAGTTGGCTGGAGCTACTTCAATAGCAAGTTTCCCCTAAGTGGGAGGAAGATGATTTGGCTGCTCTTGATTCCTAATAGCATTGCCTTGGTATGACTAATTGGGGAATGTCCTCCTTAGTATATCTCGATATAAAGGAGGAGTAGACATCCCTTACACCATTTGATTTTTGAGAGCTAGCAACTCATTTGTCAGCTTTTGCACCATTAGATCAGTGGTGCTTGTAGATGGATATTCAGAGGATGAAGAAGATTTACCTTTGTTAAGATCTCTCCTTATCTTCCCCACCAAGATGAGATCATCTTCCACCTCAGTAGCCAAACCCTACATTGTAACAAGGTCTATGTGGCTAGCACGTCTCAATAGAAAACTCACTTCAAGCAGCTGAGAGTTGATGAAGAAGCATTTGAGATTCTTAGCTATTGGCTGAGCATTTATAGGAATCCTATTCCTTAGCTTGTCGAACTTGGTGATTAAATCCCTCATTGGTTCATGAGGCTCCATTTTCATTTGTGTGAGCTAAGCTAACAGGGCATGTGCATCTTTTGTAGGCTTGAATCTAGATTCAAACTTGGCTTTGAGGGTGTTCCAGTCAGTCATGGTCTAGGCCTATAAATGATAAAACTAGTTTGTAGCAGCACCTTGTAGAGTTTCTATGAGCAGCCTGACTGCTATATCTTTGTATTCCACACCTATCATGCCATAGGATATGCTAATGGCTACAATATTTTCATCAGGATGAACTCTCCCATCACCATAGAATTTAGGGAAATTCTTCCTAGAACTATGAGGTAGCTCATGTAGAGGTGGAGTTAGATTGAGTGGACCAAAAGAGTTACCCCAGGGGCCTTGAGCTGCCATTGTATGACTATGGAAAGGGGCAATAACAAATTTTAGTGGGGTATGTATGGGCAAAGCTCTGCTAACAGAGGAAAAATAAGCTTTACCTTGTATTGGTGACCTGGTGTTGGTAGGAGGAAGACTCCTAGTTCGTTGAAGGTGAGGTTGTGGAGGAAAGAAATCAAAATTGCTTTGCTACACCAACTCAAAAATAGGGTCAACAACACCTTGATCTTTCTGGCTTCTTATATAGTGTGAAGCTTTTAGATTGTAGAATAAAAATGGAAAAGAACTGGCCCTACTTTAGCTTGGATCTTGAGGCTCCAAATTGCTCATTCTTCCCCAATTGGCATAGAGCTGCTAGAGAATTGAATTTTGAAATGAAACGCTCGATCTCCAACATCTCTAGTTTTGTAGCTCAGAGTATATAATGGAAATGGATAAAGATATAATGATAATGGATAAGACACAAGTGATGCTTCAATTTGAATCTTGAGGCTACAAATTGCACAAAATTGTTGTGTCCCCAGCAAAGTTGTCAAAAATTGTTGGCGTGAAGCTGGTATTGTTCTTTCCTACTTCACGTCATTCCCCAGTGATATGAAATGTTTCAATTTGAACAAACTAAAAAAGGACTAGAAATGCTCATCAATCCCCAGTGGAGTTTCCAAAAACTATTGGCGTGAAGGTGAAGTAAAATGGTAATGGAAAAGGACTTATAATAGTAAAGAAAATGGATAAGGAAAAGAACTAAAATTGCTCATTCTTCCCCAGCAGAGTCACCAAAAACTATTGGGTGAATATTTTGTCACCAGCTAACTGATGGGAAAAATAGGTGTTTCCACCATAGCATAGGGAGATTTATCAGCCAAATGTGCAAGTCAAACACATCAAATGGGGACAAATCTCTCCTCTCATCAAGGGGAGGTTCCTTATAAATATGAGGGGCTATATATATATTAATATACTATTAATAAGCTAAAAATAACACTCAGTGGTAGGATAACACCATCCATCTCTCTTTTTTTAGAGATGATGTTCACAAATCAAAGGAAAAATCTTGGTGAAATGATAGAAGGCACTTCTCTTCTTTTAGAAGTGTCGTTCAACAAACAACATGAATCTTTCTGGTAGTGACAAGTAAATGTAATAGGGCACAATAACCAGCAGAATGAGAGTCTCTACCTCAACTGCCAAAGAATGAAATATGAAAGACAATGAGGGCACAAAGTCATCCCAAGATCCTTTACACAAAAATAGAAAATAGACAAACTAAAGATAATTGTGGAAATGCAAAGTCTCTCCATAGTTGGCTTCAAGACACCTTCCTAATTACTTCCACTAGTTCTACTTATTTAATTAAATGGACAAGAATGAATTCTAGAAATAGACATAATAACAATTTCCTCAATAACAGAAGCTATTCCAACACAAAGTCTGAAAATTCACTTGTTTTCTCATTCAAATAATGAAATATGATTAACAATCTAAGCTCAAAGTCTCAGTAATGCCTTTCAATTTGGGCAAAATTTTGCTTTTGATAACAAAAAGATCTCCTTAAAATAATAAGAGAGACGAAAATATATAGCGCTCTAAGAAAGACTTGGGTGCTTTGTTTCATGGAAATGTCCCATGCTACATTCAATGCCTTGAATGTATTTCCATGAAAGAGCTATGTTGGAATAGGTCATCGGCCTTAACTTTGGTGTGTTAATTCTTCTCAAATGTCTCCTCCAAATTATGGGCCACCTTGTCCTCTTCTTGATATTTGTGCAGCTATCCACTTTGCCTTTACTTAATGTAGAAAAATAGGACACATCATTGAATGCTCATGCTCTCTAACGTCCACCTAGTGGACTATTTCACCTACTAGAAATAACTCTCCTGTAGATATTTTTGGATTTCCTATGTTATTCTCTTTTTCCTCACCATGTCTTGTCTTTCCTTGGTGATCTGAGCTCTTGGGATATCTTCTCACTTTCAGATGGCTCTTTTGGCTCCTTCTTTGGCCAGTCACTAAGTTTGTATTCAGGTCCATGCCATGTTTGAAAAATAATAGACATTTTATTACCCTAAATTTTATGTCCATGAAGATGTCACTGGTCACTTGAACCACGTTGAACCTCAAACCTTTGAACCATGAGAGTTCATCGATTCAATGGTTCAACGGTTTGGGTAATCCTATCAACTCATTGGTTCAATCAGTTCCTTGGTTCAATCGATTGAACCATCTCCTCAAACTTGTCTCTGGAATCTTCCACTTCCTTCCTTTACTTGAAGCTTCCTTTTGAATTTTTAAATTCCTTGAACCTTTGAACCTTTGAAATTTGAACCATTTTGGTTCAAGGTTCAATGGTTCATTCTCTTTTTTTGAATCTTTTGGTCCTTTGAAGTTTATTGAAGTCATTTAACCTTTGAACTTTGAACTCTTTTGGTTCAAGGTTCAACAGTTCAATCTTTCTTCTTCTAAGTCTTCTTTCATTTAAGTCTTTTAAAGCCATTTGAACTTTTCAAAGTGGTTGAACTTCTTTCAACTCATTGAACCTTTGAACGATTTTGAAGTGGGGTTCAATGGTTTAATGGTTCAATGGTTCATTTTATTTATTTGAAGCTTGTCGATGGACCTTTTGGTTGAACCTCAATGTTGAACCAACCTTGAATTGCCAAGTGTTTGGATGTTGTTCCTTTATGAGATCCCACCTATTGAAGTTGTTGAACCCATTGAACATGCGAGTCCCTTGACTAAAAATTCTTGAATAATTGAATAACTTGAGTGTTTAGAACATTTTTTGAGAAGTGAAGAGAGAATTTTGTCCTACAAGACCAAAATAGTTGATATGTTGTCCCCAAAAACAAGTGACGGATTTTGGGAACAACACTTTGCATAGTCTTCTAGTATTTTTCATCTTTTTATCCTTCATTTGCTTGTTTAACACCCTTTTGACCTATTCAACATACTAGGTTGACTTGGTAAACCTTGTACAATTTCAAGACTTTTTATCTATTTTTCTTTGTTACCTTCCTGGTTGACCTAACACAGCCCTAGTAAATTAACCCAAAAAACATGCTAGGTCAATTAGGTCAACCTAGCACAACTGACATTCTTAAATAATTTAAGGGTAAGACAATCCTATAAATAGAAGGCCATTTCAGTCATTATTAGAATATGTAATCAAGAGTTATTATTTGCTCATGTTTCTTCACAATCTACTCTTCCACCATTCTACTTGAGGAGACTTAGATTAGGTTTCTTATTTTGGAGAATCTATTCTTGTGGATAGGTCTTGGATGCTTTTTCCTAACGAAGTTATCCTTATAAACCATAACAATGTCCTTCAAATCCCCTTTGGCCAAGGGAGAGGTTGAGTCTTGATAGGTTCACATATAAATAAGTATATTCTAACTTTGTTCTCATCTTTTTAAGTAGATAGAAGTAACATAAGTGTTGGCTAGAATAATATTACTCTTCATATTCCATGTATTAGGGTGTTAGTCATACTTTATTTGAAGTTCCTTATACATGTTTTTATTATTTTAATTTACTAACCCCCACTTTGTGCCACAAACTTTGGTGTGCACTAGATTATATTTACTTTTCTTGTTATTAAATTAGTGAAATATTAAATCATGTGACTCTTTTAGGGTTTTTATGATATTGTGTTAAAATAAATGCTTTGTAACCCTATCTTTCATGATGTGTTGTGAAAAGTGATCCCATAATAAGGTATAGTTGGTCCTCACATTTGTCATGCTCCTGCTTAATAATTATATGCTCTCTAATCAGAAGTGTAGGTGTGCTCTATCCCATCAGATCTAGGATTGATTTATGGAAATGATGCATTTGATATTACATACACTTCCCTCTATTTATAAGGGATTAGGACACAAGTGGAATAGACTTGGAAGGATTGTAATCTCATAATGGGGTTCTATGTAACTAATATTTTCCTCCTTTGTCTCTATAAAATATCCCTTCATCTCAACTTTTCTTCACTATAATTTCTAGTTCTCTCTTCTTCTCTTATGCTCTTGATTCAATCTTGTATTTGTTGGATATTTTGGTTGTAAGACTTATAATAATATCACATAGTTTTTTCTTTGATACATTCAATTTTCCACTTTAAAAATCTTTGTCTCATTTATGGTTTGCTTTATGAATGGTAATATTATTTATTTATTTCATTAAATTCTACACTCTTTAACATATTTATTAAATGATCTTGGCATAATTTCTAATATAGCATCTAATATGATTGTATGGTCAATAGCAAGACCATTTCATCAAGATCAACCAAAACCAAATTGGTACAAAGAGAATGAATGGTACAACTTTAATCATGTTTTTAGTCACAATACCTATTGTTACATCAAATTACAACATATTATTGAAGATATCATTGAGAGTGGTGAAGTTGAGATTAAATTGGCCCCTAATCAGGACACAAATTAGGATATGACAATCTATAAGGACCACTTTCCTTGAAATAATCAATTTAAACCAAAGAACAACTAAAACCAAGCATAAAAAAAAGTACAAAGGCATAATAAAAAAAAGAATTAGGGTCAAAATCATAATTATCATGAGTATAATCACCATCATAATACCCATACTAATAATTTGGGCTAAAACAACATCCCTTATGACTATAACAACATCATGGGATGCCTTTCTTTAACCCACATTACCATTGTTACTATCAAACCACATGAACCATCTCATGTTCCTTGTAGTATGGGACCCATCACTACAGGGTCAACACCCTCTTTCTAGTAATACCACATCATGTTCAATTTTTTTTTTGCAACTCCATTTGCATAAGTTACTATTTTTGGACAATGCCCTCCCTTTAATTATAATGGCTCTTTACCAACACAAAATTGTAGTAATGCAACTAGATGTCTGTGAGTCAGCCTCTAAGGCCCTTTGCCTTCATCTTCTGATTATATTGACTCTCTACCACCTCTAGGTTGTGCAGTCACAACTAGATGATCATGACTTACTCTTCAAGGCCCTTTACTTACATCTTCCATCTAACCCAATGTGAAAATTTTTACAATAGATATAAGGATGAATATTGTACCAACCAAAGTGAGACCATTTCACCCTAATGTTCGAAAGGCTTATAGTCTATCAGACTAATTGAGTAAAACCCCTACATAAATTTCCATTTTAGATATCTTGTAGATATTTGAAGTCCATAGAGCTATCTTAAATAATATTTTATAACAATCCAATATTCCTAATGATATAGATCCTAAATAGTTCTAGAACCTTGTGGGATATTTGTCTTCATTTTTTAAAGTAATGTTTGATTAAAAAGAAATATAAACTTGGACCAAGCCATAATAATGCACTATAAATTGAAGTAGTCATTGAAAATCATAAGATTAGGTGGGTTATTATAGACAATGGTTAGGGGATGAACATCATATATTTTAATTCGGTACATTAGGTTACACTACAAAAAACATTCATCTAGAGATGATCACCATCAAGGTTTACAATAATGTTGAAAGGGATTCTATTGGTACTATTTAGTTGACAATCATTGTTGGGTCCATTTCACATCATACATTGATGTATATTATGGACATTGAAATGACTTATAACATACTTCTTGGTCATCCTTAGATTCATGGAATACAAGTTAATCCATCCACCCTACATTAGTGCCTTAAGTTTCCCATGATGGGATTGAGGTTATAATTCTCGGTGATTAATAGCCTTACGAGTATTACAAACATATTGAAGCTGAGTTATGTAATTATAACTATTGTTTAGGTTTTAAATTCATTAAAAATAAGAACAAGGTTATAATTTTACATCCACTTCCATCCAATTATATTAATCCTAGTGATCTCACTTCCACTTCAATTGATGCATCTCCTAAAACTCTTTCAAAGTTTGTTGTTATTAAAGATGTGGGAATTTTCATGTATAGTCTTAAGGATGCCTTCCATGTCGAAATGTTTCCTAAAACACTAAAAACATTTGGTATACCTAAACCTTTAAAGAATCCTAATAGAACCATTATGATTTGGCAAACAAAGAATAAATGGAAAAAACCACCTATGGTTTTTGTACCTACTATTGCACCAAAGAAAGATCAGGAGGCTTTTACCAAGTGAGACTAGTTATATTCTAAAGGTCTTATTGATTTATTTTAGAAACCAAAGTATCCTATCCCTAATCAGAGCATGGATCATCTTGATTATATAATAAAGGGCCTTGACCCATGAGCATAAGGAATCTTGGAACCCTTCTAAGTAAGAGTACCTAATATGAATCATGGTCTCAGATTTATATCATTTGGGAGTGACCTTATAAATTCTTATAGTGATTTTTCTAAATTGACTAGCGATTAGACTCCTGATAGTAGTGTAGCATCCCATTATATCCTTTTTGATGACATTACTGACACATACCTATTTTATTCTAATGTTATTTTGATCTTAACTATTGGATCTTCCCATCCTAAAGTAAGAACCTATTCTAGTGGTGCTTCCCTTCATGAAATACAACACCATATTTTTACCATTAGAGATTCTAGTCCTGATGAAAACCCTCATTATTCCTTATGCTTTTTCCATCCTAAAATCATTGATTGGGACCAATAAAATTTAGTCATATGCCTCGATGAGTTTTAAAATGAAGAATAAATTACAAAATACATGGGCCTATGAGATGGATTACCTATTGGTGATCACAAATAAATATTTGATTTTTCATTATATCCTTCTACCTACTTTGGAGAGTAGACAAACTTTTTTGGTCATAATAAAAGTGAAACATCGAGATCTTCCAGTGAAAATCTCTTTGAGGTGCTCATCGATTAGGGAAAAAATAGGCAAGGTGAACCTGAGAACTTATGAGGATCCCAAAATTGTTTAACTTGGAGCTTCCCTTATTGAAGTAAAACATGAACATAATATATCCCTCCTAAGCAATTATACTAACATATTTTCTTGGGAATACTCTAACATTCTAGGTTTAGACCCATATTTGGTTTTGGATCACCGTGTTGTCCATCCTGATGCCAAACCAGTCAAGTAAAAATTGAGGAAGATACATCCATGCATTGCCCTATTAGTTAAAGAAAAATTGGAAAAGTTGTTAGGAGCAAGTTTCCTTAGACCACTAGACTATTTTGAATGTATTTCAAACATAGTCCTATTGAATAAAAATATCTTGAGTATACATATTTTTATTGATTTCATAGATAAAAATAAAGTGTGCCCAAAAGATGATTTTCCTTTGCCCAACATCAACATGATTTTCAACTCAATTGATGGGTATGAGATGTTGTCCTTGATGGATGGATTTTTTAGATATAATCAGATCAAGATAACCCAAGAAGATCAACAAAAAACTATGTTCACCACTATTTAGGGAACATTCTATTATCGAGTCATGTTATTTGGCTTGAATAACACTAGATCCATATATCAGCATGCCATGACTATCATCTTCCATGACATGATGCATGATATTTTTGAGGACTATGTTGATGATATACTATCAAAATCAAGAATAAGAGTTGGCCATCTCAATCAACATTCTACAAAGAATATTTGAGAGATTTTGTGAATATAAATTTTGATTGAATCTTAAGAAGTGTGCATTTGGTGTCATTTGAAGGAAATTTCTAAGTCTCCTTATATCAAAAAGAGGGATCGAATTTGACCTTGCCATGGTCAAGGCTATTGTGGAAATACCTCCACCCAACAATCTTAAATATCTACAAAGCCTAAAAGGAAAGATTCAATCTATATGTAGATTCATTTCTCAACTAACATATAAGTTTCACCTATTTACCCATTTCTTGAAGAAAGGGATCATGTTTCAATGGGATGAAGATTGTCAAATAGCATTTGCGAAGATCAAGATATATTTGGCCAATCTACTAGTCTTGAGACAACCAACACCTAGACGACCACTGCATCTTTACATATCAATAAAAAAGCATGCATAGGGGGCACTTTTGCCCCAACATGATGATCAAGGTAAAGAAAATGCAATATATTATTTAAGCTATAATATGGCGGATTATGAGCATAATTATACAACTATCAAGAAGGCATGTTTAGCTATGGTATTTATTACTCAAAAATTATGACATTATATGCTAAAAAACAAATCTATTATCATCACCAAGGTGGAACTCTCAAATTTTTTTTGTCCAAAGTAGCTCTTCACGGATGCATGGCTAAGTTGGTCATGATCCTAAGTGAATTTGACATTGAGTATTAGAATCATAAAGTGATCAAGGTACAGGTTATTGTTAATAAACTTGTAGAAGCCCCTATCATAGACACTCAACCTCTCACATTCAAATTTATAGATGATTCTATTATGGTGATAGAATAAGAACCAAGGGAACCTAATTAATGGAATCTATATTTTGATGGATCCTTTACATACCATGGATTTAGAGCTATCATATTTTTGATTACACCCCAAGGGGATTTGATTCATAAAACATTTCATATATAATTTCATTATATGAATAATATGGTTGAGTATGAGGCATTTATTATAGGTCTTTGCCTTGTTATACAGTGGGATATTCATAGCTTAAAACTATATGGTGATTCCCAGTTAATAATCAATCAAACCACTGATCAATATCAAGCTATAGAGAACAAGCTTGTTCCTTATAATCAAATTATTGATAATCTCAAAGATCATTTTAAATCTCTCCAATTTGAATACATTATAAGGGCCAACAACAAATTAGTTGATGTAATGGAAAAGATTGGTTCCATGATACAGATTGATAGTGGTGCTAAAGAGTATAAGTTTTTGATTAAAAGTATTCTTCAGACTACACATATTATATCATATTTAGAAAGGGTATGCACCATTTATAGTCCCAATCCCCCACTTGAATTACCATGGTTCCAAGATTTTTATAACTACTTCCATAATCACATTTTCCTAGCTGACCTATCCAATAATAGATAAAAACTCTTCTTTTGTTGTTTATCATGTTATACCTCCTTGGAAACATGCTTTATCATAAAGGCTATAACAGAATGATTCTTCATTATTTATCTTTTGGATAATCCAATCTAGCACTGAAGGAGGTTTATAAAGGAATGTGTGGGGCCTACACCAATGGTGTAGTCTTAGTAAAGAAGCTCCTCAGAATAGGCTATTATTGGCCAAATATGGAAATTGATGCTTGAAATTATGTAATGAGGTGTGTTCCTTACTAGTAATATAGAAATTTGATAAACACACCTTCTTTATTGCTATATCTAATCACAACACCATGACCATTATCAACTTGGGGCGTTGATCTCATCAAAAAAATAAACCCAACATATTCAGATGGCCATAAGCATATTTTAATTTATTCTAAGTATTTTACTAAGTGGATTGAGGCCATACCTCTCACTTATGTCACTAAGAAATACATATCCAAATTTATCTATTAACATATCATATGTCAATATGACATCCCAACTCACCTTATATCTAATAATTGTAGATCTTTTGTAAACCAAGATGTAAAATCTCTTTGTGTAAAGCTAAGGATCAAGCAAAAGAAATCTACCCAATATAACCTACAATGTAATAGAAAATATGAGGTATCAAATAAGACCATTGTATCCATTTTAAATAAGATTGTCAATGACACTAGCTGTAATTGGCACTTGTAAATCTTTCCTACCCTTTGGGTTGATAGAATTAGTAATTGAACCCCAACAAGGGCCACTTCATACTACCTTGTCTATGGCATAGAAAATATTATCTTGATTAAGATCAAGATATTATTATTGCAAGTATCACTAGAGTGAATTGAATATGATAAGGAATATAGGGTTTTAAAGATATAGGAACTAGAACTTCTTGATGGTAAGCATTTGGCTGCCCTAAAAAACTTACAAGCCTACCAAGTAGATTGTGGAGAAGTTGAAACAAGCACATTCTTCCTCAAGAGTTTTATATCAGTGATTTGGTCTTGAAATAAAAATAAAATAACATAAATGTTAAATTTAAGAACAAAGGTAAGTTTTAACCTAATTGGTTGGGACCATTTGTTATTAAGATGAACTATGGAGCAGGGGTATATCGACTAGCTAAACCCAATGGTGAAAAACTTCTAGAGGCCATGAACATTGTACACCTTAAGAGGTTCTGCATATGAAAAACTTTAATCCATTATCTACAAGACCTCTTTCTTGTAGATCACTTGAGCTAATGTAATTTTATCTTGCCATTTTATGATACCTTGGACCACTCTCGCATGATCCCTATTACTTAAACAACTCTGGATAGTGAAATATTTTTGACCATTGGTACTGTAAATGCATTTCATCTGACCTTGTGTTATTATATATTGGATCCATATTCTTAGGATAATTCTCCTTGAGATACTCATTCTTTATCCCACCCTAGACCATCCATATATTTGACCCTATTCTTTGAACCATTCTCTTTGAGAATCATATTTTTTGTTATTTCTTGGGCTTGTTGTAACCTAAAATTTTTTATCCCTTGACCAATTATGATCTTTATTATGTGTCATCAACATTATGAATATCTTCAATGCATGTTATACAAAGTAGTTCAGCCATAATAATATTTTGTAGCTTCTTCTATAGACATGTAAGCAAGGACACCTCTTTAGCTCAGGATCTTTGCCTACTAGATGGTTATTTAGATTGATTTCACATTGTACACTATTCTATATTACATTTTCTACTCTTTGGTGAACATTATTGCCTTTTTAAGATCCTCAGTCTCATTGATTTGTGAGATTGTGTTGTTATAATTGGATTAGCTATTTATTATAACTTCTACTCTCAGATGAGCATCTTCTTGACTAGTTGGTCCCCTTTGTACATATTTTATCCAAAAAACACCAAAAACATAAAATTTGCCCTACTGAATCACTTATTCTTATCATCTCTTTAGAGACCATGATTATCCTATTATTATAATTGCAATCTCTCTGCACTATTACACACAATGGAACTATTTAATTGTGTAACTTATCTCAAGATTGACTAATTACATAAGCAGATAGCTTGTACTCTCAAATTGGGTACATACAAAGTGTGTCACGTATATGTTTGGATTTAATCCTTCCCATTCCCCCCATATTTGGGGCCCATTATACCTATAATTATATTTTGATAATTGATGTTAACCATGTGTGCAAGAATTATCTCATCTAGATTTATCTATTTCACAAGTTAAAATCTCACTTTCTCTCTCTTTTTGAGAGTCCATCCTTCTCTTTCATCCTAGTATGTCCTCTTAAGGTGGAATCATGGATCATTTCCATTTATTCTTGACAAATATTTTCTTTGAGAAGATATTTCTTTGCCTAAATGTCTCACTGCACCTTATTAAATATGGTTAAAATGTAAACATCCAATTCCTAACACTATTTGTGTTGAAATTGTCAATCTTACTCAATTTGCACTCAAAATCACAATTTAGGCCACAATCACTAAAAACATGCTAAATGGTTTGATATTATCATATAAGTGTTTATTTAGGCTAATGTATCCCTAAATGGGGAAATGTATTTTATGTGATTCCTAACTTTGATCAATTCATTTTGACTCAAAATGATGATTTTGCCTTTTTGTGCTCTGGATCACTCTTTTCATCAACTTCAGTAGTACACATTAGGTACATTTGTTATTTTACATTGGAAACATCCTAAATGGGAATATGGTTCCAACACATCTAACATCACCTTATAATTCTTCTTGAGTCAAATTACAACCTAGTAATTTGACTCTTTGACCATTCTGATTAATTGAACACTGATTTCTAAACAATTGCAAAAAAAATGATTAATCTTGTTTAAGCCTAATTAAGTCAAATCAAAAGATTAATTGGATTTTCCATGGAAGTTATTGATTATTTCATTGTTGGAAATTGATTCCCAATATTTTCATTAACTAGTGACATCATCCATTGGGTGGTATCCATAAGTGATAAATGCATAAAATATCTGGATTATGGATACCCATGCGTAATTAATGCCCCTTCTACCTAAATCATTATTATGCTATTTATTGATTTAATTCTAATTATTATATTAATTCATGGCCACACATCTCAATCTTGAGATGGGAAGTCATGGTTGATCTTAGCCAATTTATAAAATATATAAATAAAAAGGCATATAACATCATTTTTAAGTTATTTTTATTGTAAAATTATAATGTAGAATTGTCTCCATGACCTTTTGTGTTGATCATTATGTTTTATTTTCAAGCTTCATTTGATAGGATAGATTAGAGATTTATTCTATTGAGATTAGGTTATTTCTTGAGGTAATGGAAGAGGAAAGTAGCCATTATTAACAAAGACAAGAGCATTAGATCAAGGGGAAAACATGATTGGAGCCACTCTTGGGTGGTATAATCAATTTGGGAAGGTAATTGGTATTGCTTTCTTTCAATTTGTTCTTCTTCATCATTAACAAACCCCATTAGAATACATTGGATTTTTTTGTTGAGTTCTTTATGAATTTTAATGGATTTATTGACTAATGCTTGAATAACAAACTTTGTAATCAATCTTATAGGAACTAATACATGGATTCATAGAGTAAAACCAAGGTGTGGAGCATCACTAAGCTCAAATATGGTCCATTTGAAAAATAGTAATCAAACTTTTATAGATTGATTTATATTCATACTATAAGTTATTTAAACTTGAAACTTGAGTAAGATAAATCTAAAATTTGTGAGGTAATATCTTGGACATGAATGCATATCATGAACTCACTATTGTATAAAGTGATAATTTTATCTTTTTGAGATTGCTCAAAATATTGTAACTCTTTTTAAATAATTGTCTATATTCTCAAGTATTCATAAGAGTGTAATGATAAACAATTTAAATGCCTCCAAAAAAAGAAAATTATTATATTTCATATTACAAAACATCAAGTCTAAAATGCATTGATTGTGAAAGATTGGAGATAATACCATTATTATGCCTCTATTTTATATGAGTGGAATTTCCTCAAAATCACTTGTATCAAAATAAAAGGTGCGAGTATTTGTGAAAGATTAATCAAGTAATATTATTTGAATCTTTGAATTGCATTAGAATCTAAAATATGTAACATTTAAGCCTATGAAAATTTTGTATGTTTCATTGCATCATTGGTATTGAATATAGAATTGAACTATTTGTATGAAGTAGGTAAAAAGTTACTATATATATATATATATTCTAAGCATAATATTGAATAGATTAAGAATTTTAAATAAATATGTAATATGTGCATGATAAATATCATGTCACCATATATGTATGTAATAAGATAATTACTAGTGCATGACAAAAATTATGGCACCATAGTATCAAGTAACAACCATGTAAAGAATTTCACATAATTTCATAGAAGAAGGAACAAATGTCACATGAAAGGGAGATGTAATATATCAAATAGAGTGAGAAATCATGTATAAATGTCACAAATAAGACCCAAAGGTTGAATATAAGGTACTTGTGAATGTCACATAAAAATACAGGGCCAAGGGCCACACAAACAATGTACGATGAT
Source organism: Torreya grandis (assembly GCA_037957365.1). Taxonomy (NCBI): domain Eukaryota; kingdom Viridiplantae; phylum Streptophyta; class Pinopsida; order Cupressales; family Taxaceae; genus Torreya; species Torreya grandis. The sequence continues at coordinate 2,868,149 of JARHVA010001872.1, forward strand.
GACATAAAAGAAAGAGGGTGTATGTTGAACATACACAAGGTCAAGGAGTGCATGGAAGAATTAATCAGGTGGAATCATATGATGTAATGAAAAAGACACATGAAAAAAACATAGAATATATATGTTCATGTTAGTGAATAGTCATGGTGCATGTAAACTATGAGTGAAAAAGAGACATATTTTCATTATAGCTCAACATGGAAAATTAGGTTTTGGATAAATAAAACATGTAGGGTTTTATTATAGAACAAAGAGATATCCCATATTTAGGAATAGTTTTGGGTTAAAGTATTTATTAGCATTGAAACCTTATAAAATTATTTATTAATCATGAGATTTTAATAATATTTGAGTGTGATTTATTTTATGTGATAAAAATATGTATAAGAAGTCATGTTGACTATGTTTTATTTGGAAAAAAGAGTTATAAAATTGACATGGACAAGAAAATAATAGAGGATAGGGATGAAATGAGCTATTTTTTTATTGGTGAGACTTTGTCTTGACTGACTATAAGAATTTTTTTTTATTAGGACTACTTTGTCTATGTATGAATATTTGTTATTTATGTAAAAATGTTTCCTGTTAGACATTCAGATATATTGTCAAAAGCATTATGTATTGAAAAGTGAATGAAATGTGTTATGTACTAAATATAGAGATAAATAATATATGGAATATGTAACTTAACATTATGAAAGTATGTCTAAATGTATTGGTTTTTTATAATTTTACAAATATTTAGATGTTTTTTTACTTTTTAGCATATATGAATATTTTTATATTTCTTCCATATCTAGAAAGCAAAGCATGTATAAATGAAATTTTTTAAAAAAGATGAAAGATAACATAAGTAAAAAGGTTTGTAAATGGAATAATGAGGGGGGGATTCAAATAAACCTCAACAAACTAGCTAAGAAAATAAATAAAATGATAAAGGCAAGTGAAAATCTCCAACAATTAAAATAGAGTGAAAGGATAGATGAAGTAATTGAATAGGTGTATAGGAATAAACAACAAAATTAAATAATGAAAAATCTATGTACAAGTAGGTACTAGGAAAAGAAGCTAACTATAATCACCTAAAAGTGGTACTTAAGTGATAAGAGTTGTACTTGAGACTACCTATCCATAGCTTAGTCATACACCTATCCTAGATTATATTATCACACTTATCTAGCCTTCAACAAGACACATGCATCTCTAGTCAGCTCAAAAACATTGCCAGACTCCATTTTCGTGATCTTGGACCTTAATTCATAGTTTTATTCTAGATAGACATTAGTGCCACATTAAGGACACTAAAGTCATGTGGAGCTAGTGTCCCCAAAGTGGATCCTATGTCTTTTACCCTATCTTTCCTAAATGAATACATTTTCAAAATTAAAACCCTCCTAAGGTTAGTCTAAGCATATTTTATTATTTTCAAAAGAAAAAAAAACAATATAAATATATGACTTTTAGCCCTATATCTACTATATGAAAAAGATATGGAAAATTATTATTCAAATGCAAAACATGTTGAGAAAAATCAAGGTTGTAAATCACTATTCTAAACTAATTATGCATACTACCATTTACATTAGCCCTAAACTCATATTTTCCAAATTTCCAATCTCAATCATACTTAAGGCACTTAATACCACTATCATACTAGATTCAATTGCACTTGAAACAACACTTAGGTGAGGAGAAATGCATCAGGCTTGATCCCTCCTTCATAGTGAGGTGTTGAGGATATTTATCCTATCCTAATAATGAACACACATTTTAGATCATACATTAATTAAAATTAGGATTAGGTTTTTCTTCACAAATCAGCAATTATAAGAATAATTTAGATTTTTAGACTTCATGTGAATAATATTAGAATCCATAAATCCAGACATGACTACACCCAGAAGTTTGGGACAATCCTGCATAGAGGATACTAGCACCAATATCAAGACACTAGAGATACATGGTGCTATTATCTTGGAAGGGTTATTATATTGGGATCTAGTTGGTAGAATTTAGGCTTGATTCTATATTAGTTTATAGCACTCAAATTTTTTGTATCAAGTGTTTTCTAGATAAGTCTCTATTTATACATATTTCTTACTATTTTTATAAAAGTTAAAGTTTGTCAAATATATAACAAATCATTGGTTATTTTATTTTATATTATTTATTGATTTAACGTACTCATCCCTTTAACCAAAAATAGTATTTACATAAGCTAAACCTAAAAAATGTTAAAACATTTAGTGAACCTAACTTACTTTGAACATTGCTCCAACCCTAACCCTAAACAACCTTAGGGTTCACATTTATATAGTATTTACTCAATTTTAATTTGTAGCCTATTACCATGATTATCATGATGGATGTCATTTCCTACTTCATTGTACAAATCATTGTATTTTTATTATCATGTTTATTACCATCTATTAGTATAAAAGTACACATGTGCATCACTCTTATCATGAATTATGTTAAAACTAAGCTTATTTTACAAATTGGTCCTCCCTTATGTGAGTCTTATTTTTATGTGGGTAATTATTACATGGATCACTTTGAGTTACCTTAAGTTACTAATAGATGATATATATCTCTAAAGACTCATTTTATTTTACCTTCACCTAGACCACTTGATTATCTATACTCATATCCTATGTCTACTACTCACCCTCGACAAATAGTAGATCCTAGAGTTTAATATGTTACTAGGTGGAGTAGGGAGCCTCCTTAGCCTATAAAAGATTAAATTAACCCTACCATCCCTCCTCATCCCCCACCACACTACAACAAGACCCAAAGATAAGCAAAGAGAATTTGATATTATGTATCAGTTGAAAAATGCACCAACCAAGATATCCATACTAGAGTTACTTCAAAAATAACCAATTTTCAACGATATTTTATTTCAAACACTTAATCATATATTAATTCCTCATGACACTAAACCAACTTATTTTTCATATATCATGAACACTATCAAGGATGTTGATGATGTGATATCTTTTTCCATTGAGTACTTGCCTTTATAGTCAGTAATTTTTTAGAATTTACCACTTTTTATTTAAGAACAAATCAACATTAGTGATATTAAATGAGTTCTAATTGATAGTGATTGAGGACTTACTATATGTAACCTCACATCTCTCTAGACCATGGGATTTGATATAGAATATATTCAAAAGACATATAAGAATATATGAGGGTTTGATGACATTCCTCGATAGACATTGGGTTTTATTACATTATACATTATGGTGGGACCAAAATCCTTAACTACACACATTCAATTGATGATAAATCATTTATGCTATAACTTGTTACTTGAGAGATTTCATATACATTTTATGGAAGATCTACCATCTAATTTACACAAATGCATCAAGTTTTTACATGAGGGGTACCTATACACATGTCCAACAAATAATCAACCATTTAGATATTGTAAACTCATTGAGCATCCTACCCAAAGTACATCTTCAAATGGGAACCCTCATATTCTCATTGAATCCCCACTTCATAAGATTCTAATTGACCAGATGCATATGTATGAGGTGGGGGAGTCTATAAATATTATTACTACACCTCCTCTAGATATTTATACAACATAGTTATCCTCACTGATAATAGAGGAATAACCTCCTATAGTACATACATCTCTACCCAAGGTAGATGATGATATTATTATATCACAACTAAAACTACTAGTTAATTTAAAATAGGTTTAAATTCATAACTCAGATATAGATTCGTAAGACACCATAGATGATAATATAATAAATATTGATGCTGATGACTATTTGTGTGGATTAAGATTCACACTAGTAGGACCATAAGAGTATAGATATGATTATAAGGAACTTATTCCTATCCTTAAACCATTATCAAATTTTTTTTAGGATCCTATAGCTAAAATTTATCATACCTAGTTATATTCAGTGGTAAATCCTTTGATTCATTCAGTACATATGGTTACATCCATCGATATTGGTTCCATCATACAAATTTAGGTAGGGAGTTAACAAGAAAGACCACACTAGATCTTATAGATATTAATTGATAGAGGATTATTGATATTACCAATAGTCTTTTTGGATATTTCTCAATGATGTCATGGAGGTCTTTAGGTGAGTGGATGAAGTGCCTTGTTAATCTAAGTGACAATGAAAAAAATTGTAATGGGCTTGTCTTGGTATGCTTGACGTATGCTTGGTTGATCTTAAAAGTTTAAATATTTATAATTGATTAGGTATGAGTCTTAAGTATTAATAATGTGTGAGGGGTCTTATTATAGTTCCATGGTGATTGGAGTGCTTGTGTTTATGAGTGGAATTCATCTAGTTTTTCATTATGTTCATCTAGGCATAATTGACTCTATGATAGATAAATCTAAGGACATATTTTAATGTCATTATATCTCACATGTGTGAGGGTTACATGAGAATATTTATATATGTTTGGATTATTCTATGTGATATCATATGGTCTAAATTTTAGATCATTCAATTTAGCACAACAAAAGATATATGGGTGCAAAGTTGGTTCGTCAGACAAAAGTACACTAACTTTCAACACTTAGCCAAATTTGTAAATAAGATCTAATAATCCATGTTTCATTGCATTAAAGATAAATGTCATGAAATTAATCCAAAATAAAATGAATTATTTGTATAAGGAAAAAATAGCTAAGTAATCAAGTTTGGTGATGTCATATCTCAACGTTTGAATGTTTCAGGAGGAAATGGTCATATGGGTTTGTTCAGTATTTTGCCTAGTTTCTATGATTCAAATTTGAGAACATGTGAGTGAGTGAGGTAAAATATATATCTATGAAAATTTATAATTCAAGGAATATTGAAATATTTCCCATACTTATTCAATTTTTCATGATCTTAAAGATTAGGACTAGATGGAGATCCAACATTTCACAAGAGTTCATACATCTAGAACTATGGTGCATAGTAAGTCAAAAGGGTCAAAGTGTTTGATGCTCAAACTGGGTAAAGACCAAGCTCCTTAAAAAAAGATAAAAGGAACATGTTTATTCTAAGGTGTCAAGAATTAGTGATATGAGGACAAGTATTCAAAGTCAAAGATAAAGTTGAGGTAAATATTAGGCTTCTTCTAAGATCTAATGGTGAATAAGTGTTCATATAAATAGAGATCAATGGTGCATATTGAGTCGATAAGATAAAAGTGATAATTATTTAACATTGTTGAAAATTTATCTCCTTAAAATAATATCAATAGTGTGTGATTAATATAATATGTGATGACACAATATGATTGTAAAGTGTTTGAGGTTTAACTATGATTACTGACATGAATATTTGAATTAACGAAATAAAAAACTAGTGCTCAGTATTTGTGCCATAACATTTGACTCAAGATGAATTGAAAGATGAAGTAAAAAACAAAGTTAAATAGGACTCCATGGCACATCTAGTGAACATGGTTATAAGTTTTGAATATTCATATATTTAAAGTTGTTGAGCTCCAAAGTTGACTATGTGTTTGACTATGTTCTGGAAGTGACCTGAGAAGGTTGTTTGAGATTATGTTGATGATGTTTCAATATTTCATGATGAAAAAGCTATTGGAAGAGTGTTATAAACTCCATGAGTATTAAATATATGGATTTTTTTATTTTTGATCAATATATTTTGAGTATGAACAATTTTTAAGAATTTGATTATGTGTTCATTCATGGTGTCCTTATGAACAAGGCTAATATTTGAGTTGATTGAGCTTGCATAAAAGAGTGTAATGATGACTGTAAGCATTTGAGAATGTTAAAAGGGTCATGTAGAGTGTACCTATGTATTTTAAAGTGGTTTATGTGTTATTTTTTCTCTTTATGAAGTTATAAATGGGTGAATATGTCTCCTCTCCATGAGACCTATAAGGGCTACAAGGGCCTAATTGATAGGTGTTACTACCTATGGGTGACCCATAGATGCTATGGCCAAACTTTGAGGATGACATTGAGTTGTGTATCAATGTGAGAGAATGATTAGTGGATAATTAAAGTATAATGTTTGACTAAGATAGTGATGTTTATTAATGCTCTATAAATAGTGAAACCAAGTGTGATGGTTTCTAGACTTGTAAGATATATGTGCATGTGAGAATTGTGGAGTGAAGGAGAGGAAAAGTGACCAGTAGATGAGTTGATGAGTGTATTACATTTAGGACTATGTATATGACCTATATTTAATGTTTTTGATGTCATAATAGTGCTCTTGTAGGTTGAGGATGAGTGAAGAGGTCTGTGATGATCTAAAAGGATGTTTTGGATATTTTGAGTGTGAGCAAAGGATAGATTTTGTTTGTGTGATCTTGGTGGCTGATTTAAGAGATATATAAGAGTTTGGACTATGTGTATGACCATTTTTTCATTATATTTATTTGGTGATAGAGTTTTTACTATGGCATGAAGAGTGATCCAAAATGTGGCTTTGGATGTATTAAGCATATAGAGTTGAAGGTGTCTGATATAATTTGTATCTCCATCATACTGGTAAATAATTAGTTTTAGGAGATGTTCTATTGATAGATATTGTTGTGTCTACTCAACATATAAGAGGTTTTATCCTTCTTTCAAGGTGAAACTTTCTAAAAATTTATTTGTTATGGTTACTTAGTTAGATAGGTATTGTAGCTCCCTTGTAGGATTGTAGTCTCATTAAATAAGGGATAGTACTTCCTTGATCAATTGTAGCTAGTCTAGATTCGTTCTTATTTTTTATAGTATAGTAGTCTAATTTAGAGTTCTATTGGGTTTTCTCCTCCAAGATGGTTTCCCACATATGTCATATGTTATGTGTTGGATCTTGCATTATCTCTTTTGTTCATTGTTATGAATGATATGTATGCTTCATGAAATGTTTGTGGTAATTAATTAATAGTTTCAAAAGATTGAAAATGAAGTTAGATTATCTAGGCTCACTGATTCACCCCTACTCTCAATGACTATACCTCTAATAATTGGTATCAGATTAGGTCCTTTGGTAAAGGCTTGATAGCTTGAAGGTAATCCAAGGTACAATATGGGTAGTTATCAAAGAGGTTTCTCTACTAATCAAGCACCAATGTTCAATGGATCCAATTATGATTTTTGGAGTGTGAGAATGAGGACCTACATCATGTCCCTAGGGTTTGACATTTGGAAATATATTGTGGATGGTTATTCTACACCAACTATTCCTCCATCTAGTGTTGTAGATAAGTTGTTTGAGAATAGTTTTAAGGAAATGAATTATATCACTTGTGGTCTTTCAAAGATTGAGTACACCAAGGTAATACATTGTACATATACCAAGGAATAGTGGGATAAATTGAAGGCTATTTATGAAGGAGACTCAAAATTTAAGTTAGAAAAGCTTCAAATTCACCAAAGAAAATTTTAGAGTCTCAAGATGAAGGAAGAAGATTGTGTGGCATATTTTCTAAAGAGAGTTGATGAGATTATGAACATCATAATGCTAAGCATAAAATATACCAAGAGGGGGGGTGAATTAGTATATTATATATCTTTTTCTTAATATTATTTATTTTTTTAACCACTTAATCACACATTCAATAAATGCAATAAAATTGAAATAATAACATGCACCACATGAGAGAGAGAGAGAGAGAGAGAGAGAGAGAGAGAGAGAGAGAGAGAGAGAGAGAGAGAGAGAGAGAGAGAGAGAGAGAGAGAGAGAGAGAGAGAGAGAGAGAGAGCAAATTTTTACGTGAAAACCCATAGTGGGAAAAACCATAGATAACAATCTAAAGTATATGAATGAGAACCAACTCAAATTACAAAGTTTGCAAGCATCAACTTGTAGGAGCACCAACCCCTTTGCCAAGCACCAAGATATTAACCATTTGTGAGCACCAACCCATAAGAACACCAACCCACAGGAGCCCCAATACCTCTTCTGTATAAAACACAACTATATATCAATGGTTCTTACTCAACAAATGATATAACTTTACAATATCTCCTTATTTTCTCTCCTATAAAACAAATACAAACCATGAACTCTCTTGTGTATTAAAAATGGATTCTCAAGCCTTTATTTATATATTTCCAAATGACTTTTGGCATTCACCCTTTATGACCCTTCAATCCTCATGTAAAATGTCACCAAACTTGCATGACCCTTCGTATCCTTGAATTTAAAAAGTCACATGGTGACCCTTCATAAGAAAATTCATCCTCTCCTCTTTTATCTTTATCTTGGTGAATTTTCATAATCCTCAAAGTGTCCATTCATGGAAAAATATGTCATACCCTCTTTTGTCTTCACATGGTGACTCTTGGAATTCCTCAAGATGACTCTTCATGAGAAAATGTGTCCCATTCCTCTTTTGTCTTTAACCATGACTATTTGAATTATCCATGGTCCCTCTTTCTACTTATATGTAACCAAAAATATATTTGTTAATATTAAATAAATATTAACACACATTAACCAAGATATGAATATTAAAAACACCATTAAATGCAATGGGGAGTATATCACCAATGCTAAACCTTTGACATCAATGATAATATTTCCAACACATCAAAGGTCTTAGAGAGAACCTTAAAGAGGATACTATAGTTTAAAAGCTAATAAGGTAAATTTATACCAAGTTTGATTCAAAAGTGTCTTTTATAGAATAAATTCATGATCTTACTAAGTTAACAATTAACTAATTCCATGGCATCCTTACTACCTATGAAATGATAATAAATGATGATATACCACTGAATAAGGAAGCAACATTAAAAATAGATATGAAGCCTAAGAAGAAGCTCCAAGGTATGAAACCTAAGGAGGATAAAATTTATGATATTGATGAAGATGAACTAATTGATTTATTTACAAGAAAATTGAAAATAGGTTAAGGCAAGTATATGCATAAATTACCCTTAAAATGCTTCAATTATGGAGAGATATGACATTTTTATAGAAAGTTAACTCATAGTAATGGTTATTAAGAACATGGTTAAGTTAAGAAGACATACAAGAAGAAAGGATTCAAAAAGTATAACAACAAGAAGTCCTTCAGGCACAAGAAGAGTCTCTACAACAATAAAGATTACAACTCATTAGATGAGAGTGAAGATAATGACTCAAAGTATGATTATGAATATGATGGTCCTATTTAAGATGAATCCCTTTTCATGATTGAGGAAGGAAGTTCCTCATTTTAAAAGGAGTCTACATGGATTTATTTGGATGTTGATAGAGATGAGGTGGACTACAAGATTGAATTGATAAATGCCCTTAGAGAACTAAAGATTGGTAAAATGATTAACAAGAATATAAAGTGACAAATAAGGGACTATGATGAGAAATTTATTATGAATAAATAATGAATGAAGACACCAAGGAACATGAAGATATGGTCAAGCATCTTAGTTGTCAATTGGAAATCCTTTCTATAAGCTTGAAAGCTAAACAAGATGAATGTTTAAGGTATGTAATTTAAAATGAGTCATTGAAATCTAAGTTAGAGAAGAATATAGTAAGGTGAAGTAATTTTTGAGATTTTAAAAGATATCAAGTGATCTATATAATATTTTGAATGATCAAAATCATGCAAGTGATAAAACTAGTCTTGGATAAAAAGAAGAACCATAGATTACAACTCAAAACAATATGAAGACTAATGTAAACAAGAACAATATAAATTTGATAATAAATCATTAGATAAGGAATGAAGGTGATGGAAGATTGAAGACAAATCATATTATACAACCAAATTCCATGAGGTATGCAATTCTTAATGGTTACTATTACACTTGTAATCAGTATGGGCATAGAGCTAGAGAATGAAAGAGACCTGTTAGAAATCATTTTATATAGAACTATGATGGGGGTCATCAATAAAAATATGTGAACAAATTTAAGTTATTTAACTATATTTATGAGGGACACTTTTCTAAGCAATGTGAAAATAAGGTAAGGCAAGGTGAGTCCTCTTCAAAAGAAAGAGTTTGTTTCAGTTGTTATCACATAGGACACATTATAAGATTTTGTCCATATTAGGTAGGGAAAGTTGAGTTCACTTAAAAAATAATGGTTTTATAAAACTTTGAGAAGATTGGTCACATTTATAGATTCTACAAGAAAATACCATCAAGTCAAAATGAGTTCAATCAAGATCTTAGAGTGTAAGGAAGAATGAAAATTAACTCATAGAAATCAAAGGTGGTAAGTATGAGTCATGATGGGTTTGGTAGTCCAAGTAATCTATTTGCTATGGTGGAGAACTCTAAAGAAGTTAAAGAGTGTCAATGGCTCGCATTATCTTCTCATGTTTTGGATAAAGAGACTGAGCTCAAGGAGAGGACCAAAGTACTGGGTGAGGCTAGTTCTTAGGTGAGTATGGATCCAAGTGAACATCTTACTATTATTGAGCAAGTTTCATGCAAAGAACATTAGTTGTTAGTGCCTAATGATGATGTTCCAAATTACAAGGAATATTATTTAGATGAAAAGGTATGTCATGAATCTTTTTTATCTCCATGTATTGTTAATTCAATCTTATAAGAGAAGGAGAATGTTGTAGTGATTGAGCATGTTGTTTCTCTTAAGCCTAAGAAGAAGAAGAATAACTAAAAGTATTAGATGACCAATGAGGAGAAGTAATATGAGGAGTCATGAAAAACTCCTATTTTCACACTATTTTAGGACATTGTGAATTAGGGTGTCTCTGTTTATACTTTTTAAGAGTCTCCTTTACTGGAGAAGCAAGTGTTGTTGTGTATGTAGTGTTTACAGGGTCAAAATGAGTGTTTCTAGGTGGCCTAATGAGATTGATGCAATTTCAAGAGGAGTTTGATTCTTGAAAAGTTTTGTGTACATATTTTTTATGTGTTCCAAGTAGTTTTGTGTCTTGATGATCCTATTTCTACCAATTGAAGATTTTTGAGTGCTCTTTATTTTCTCAATTTTGGCTTAAGAGCAAGTAGGCCTATAATGATTTATAATAAGTAAAAGTTACCAAATGTATGGAGGATCAAATTTTGGTCTAGAAGTGTGTGATGGTTATCTCCAGGTGTGAAAGAAGTTTTAGAGGAAGCCATTGACCAGAAAGAGCCTTGTTGACTTTATTTATTTTGAAATTCTAGGGTTTTGGCCTCTACTAGAAAATTGGTTTCCCTTATGAGATGAGATCTAAGAATTATTAATAGATTGAATGGGATAAATGGGTTATAAAATCAATCTTCATAGAGATCTGAAGGTTTATGGATTTCAAGTTATTCAAGCTTTTGGCAAAATGGAGGCCTAATTGGCTAGTAGGTTTGTGAAGGAAGTATATTTCATAGGATGAGCTAGGTGATTAAAATTGGTGTGATTAAATTGGAATATTAGAGTGATATATATATATGAAGTTTTAGGTTTTTAAAGTGTATATACTAATATTTGTGGGCTTTGCAAGTTCTAAGTAGGGTTATAAGGAGTCTAGATAGGCATATTATGAAGGTTTGATGTTTTTACTTAGTTTTATCCAAAAGATAAAGGCATGAATGCTTTAAGGTGATTTATCAAGTTTTTATAAATCATGTTTCATGTTTGATGAGTGGCATGAAGTTCTTGTGGTAATCTTTGAGGTGTCTTTAGAAAGAAGGCTAGTAAGCATGTGTGGTGGTTCTTCATGGGGTGTGGATATTTGAACATGATCAAGAGGTGAAATGGATCATATATTTAGAGGGAGTCCCTCTTAGATGTTTCCTAGTGAGTTACATTAGCTTTTAGTGTTTTGTGTGCTCTTTCTTCATTGGTTGCAATGCTTAGTTAAAGAGTGTTGGCATGTATCAAGAGGATGTTGTTAAGGCAAGAAGAGGTAGGCTCAAGGTAAGGGGGAGTTTTTAATATATTTATAAGATGGTATTATCATGTTGGTATCCTTTTTATATCCTTAGGGTTATTTTGTTTCCACTTTTTCATTATATCAAAGGGGGGGGAGTTCTTATTATGGAGTGATTGAAGAGAGAGAAGGTGATCTGTATATTTCTCTATGATGGTTGTTGACATCAATGAAATAGGGGGAGATTGTTGGAAAGTTTTTAATTATTTCATGGTGATGTCATGGAGGTGTCTAGGTGAGTGGATTAAGTGCCTTGTTAGTCTAAGTGATAATGAAAAAGTGTGCAATGGGATTATCCTAGTATGCTTGGTTGATCTTCAAAGTTTGAATATTTAGAATTGATTAGGGATGAGTCTAAATTATTTATCATGTGTGAGGGGTTTATTAGAGGTCCATGGTGATTGGAGTGTTTGTGTGCATGATTTTAATTCATCTGATTCTTCATTATGTTTAGCTAGGTATAATTAGCTCTATGATAAATAAATCTAAGGAGGTATTTTAATGTCATTATATCTCACACATGTGAGGGTTTCAGGAGTAGATTGATATATGGTTGGATTATTATATGTGATAATATCATATTTTATAAATTTAAGATCATGTGATTTAGCACAAAAAAAGATATGTGGGTGTAAAGTTGGTCCATTAGACAGAAGTGCACTAAATTTCAACACTTATCCAAATTTATAAAAAAGATCTAACGGTCCACATTTCATCACATAAAATATCAATGGTGTGAAATGAATATAATCTCAAATATGTTATTTTTAAAATTAAAATAAATATATGAGTAAGAAAATTTGGTGATTACATATCTTGCACATGTGAACATTTCAGAAGGAAATGGTCATATGGGTTTGGTTCGTATTTTTCCTAGTTTCTATGGTTTAAATTTGAGAACATGAGAGTGAGAGAGGTAAAAGATATATCTATGAAAATTTGGCCTTGTAGGAAAATTAAAATGGTCCCCATACTTAGTCATTTTTTCATGATGTTAAATATCAAGACCAAATGGAGATCCAATGGTTCACAGAAGTTCATGCATCTAGATCTATGGTACGTAATAAGTCAAAAGGGTCAAAGTGTTCGATGATTAAACTAGGTAAAGATTGATCTCCTTAAAAAATATCAGCATAAAATGTTTATTCTAAGGTGTTAGGAAGTATTGATATGAGGATAAGTTTTCAAATTTTAACGTAAAGTTGAGGTAAAGATAAGGCTTCTTCTAATATCTAATAACCAGTGGGTGTTCATAGAAACAAAAATTAGTGGTACATCTTGAGTCGATATGATTAAAGTGATAGTTATTTAGCATTGTTAAAATTTGAGATCCTTAAAATAAGATCAAAATTGCATGATTTATCTAAGATTTGAGGACACAATATGATTGCAAAGTGTATGAGGTTTAACTATGACCGTTGACATTTGAATATTTGAATTAATGAAGGAAAAAACTAGTAATCAGTATTTACACAATAACTTTTGATTCAAGATGAATTTGAAGATGAATTAAAATACCATGGTAAATCCAAAAATATGGTTAAAATGTCCTAATTTTTTTATATTCAAAGTTATTGAGCTCCAAAGTTGATTTTATGTTTGACTATGTTCTGCAAGTGACCCAAAAAGGTTTTTAAGCTTGCGTTGATGTTGTTTCGATGTTGCATGATGAATTAGATATTGGAGAGTCTTTTAGACTCCATGAGGATAATATATATGGATTTTTGAGGTGTGATAAATATATATTGAGTATTAAAAATGCTTAATAAGTTGAATGTGTGTTTATTCATGGTGTCCTTATGAAGAAGGCTAATGTTTGAATTGATTAAGCTTGCATAGAAGAGTGTAATGATGCCTGTAAGAATTTTAGAATGTCAAAGGTGTCATGTGGAGTGAAAATATTCATTTAAAAGTGGTTATGTGATCTTTTATTTTCTTGATGAAGTGTTAAATGGGTGAATAGGTCTCCATGAGACCTATAAGGGCTATAAGGGCCTAATTGATAGGTGTAGCTATTTAAGGGTGACCCATGGATGCTATGGCTGACCTATAAGGATGGTATTTAGTTGTGTGTCAATGTGAGATAATAATTAAGGGATAAGGCATGTCTAATGGATGACTAAGATAGTGATCTTCATGAATGCTTTGTAAATAGTGAAACCAAATGTGATGGTTTCTAGACTTGTAAGAGGTGTGTGCATGTGAGAGTTATGGAGGGAAGAATAGTGAAAATTATTAGTAGATGAGTTGATCAGTATATCATATTGAGTATTATGTGTATGAATTATGGGTTATGTTTATGATGTTATAATAGTGATCTTGTAGGTTGAGGATGATTGAATAGGTTTAGGGTTATCCAAAAGGATGTTTTGGGTGTTTTGAGTGTGAGAGAAGGATAGATGTTGTTTGTGTGAGCTTGGTGGTTTATTTTAGAGATAGATCAGAGTGTGTATTATTTGTATGATCATTTTTTCATGTTATTTATGTGGTGATAGAGTTGTTTTCGAGGCATGAAGAGTGATCTAAAAGGTGGCTTTAGATGCATTGACTGTGCAGAGTTGAAGAGACCTGATATACTTTGTATCTCCATCAGATTGATAGGAAATTAGTATTTAGGAGATGTTATGTTCATAGGTGTTATCATGGGTGCTCAACATCTAGGGGTTATTAGTCTCCTTGTAAGGTGAAACTTGGTAAAATTTTAGTTATTATGATTGTTCACCTAGATAGGTGTTGTATCACCTTATAGGATTATAGTCTCACTAAATAAGGGATACTAGCTCCTTGATCAATTATAGCTAGTCTAAACTGGTTCTCGATTTTATAGGATAGTAGTCCAATTGCAAGTTCTAGTGGGTTTTCTCCCCCAATAGTGTTTCCCACATATGTCACGTGTTATGTGCTTGATCTTGCATTATCTCTCTTATTCATTGTTATGAATGATATGTATGGTTCATGAAATGATTGTGGTAATTGATTAAGATTTTGATAGGATTGAAATTGAAGTTGGATTATATGGGACCATTGATTTAGCGCGCCCCCCCCCCCCCATCTTAGTGATTGTACCTCAAATAAGTCTAGAAAAAATTAGTCAATAGATCATCAATACAAAAAGTTCAACCCTTTTTCCACTTTCATAGACATACATGACATGATATCAACACATGATTAGTATTACAACATAAATTAAATAAATTTAAGATTAAGGGAATGATTTAGATCATATAAACTCCACCTCCACATGCATGAGTGCCTATGCAGGCATGAGCACCTATACAGATACAATCACCTTGAAAGATATGAGCACCATAATAGAGTCATCATCGACATAGATATTCAAATAATGGTCCATTGACTATCCATATTTTTTTAGTAGATAGATATATTTCCCATGTGATATAGAACATGATTTTGATTTTAACACCTGAAATTTAGAATATTTAAACCACATAGGCTATAAGGAAATCAAGTTAAATTATGTTATACATTTTTAGATTTCCATTATACATATTACACTACCAATTGTATGTGGCACCAAGGTGGCCAATACATTATTATTTATTATGAGTAGGTGAACTCATATATAGTTTACACTTGTACGTACATGGTTAGAGGTGACGGATGCCATATTTGATTCACTATATAGATGTTTGTGTAATATCCCTTCGAATATCAAAACAAAAGCTCCAAATTGCTTATCTGAATTTTTGCAAAATATCTTCAAATAGATGAATAAATCACAGTATAATTTCTTATTTATTTGCTCATAAGCTTACAATAGAGATCCTCTGTCAGGTATACAAAGAATATCAAAAGTTCGGCCTTATAGCCTGAATATTCCGTGAGCTGGGCTGAATCTGGAACGTCTCGGCCTGCTGTGTAAAAAACACAGCCGCCGACGTCGGTTATACTGCCATCGTCGGTCGACCTGTAGTGATCCCTTTGCCGACATCGGTGATAAGTCGACTGATGTTAGTCTCTGTAAGTCTCTGTTCGCCGATGTCGGTACCTGAACTTTCTGTAGATGCGTACGGATTTTCACATATCTGTACGGAAGTCGTACGGCCACTGATATTGCTCAACCTATGTGCTTGATCCTGATCTGTAGAATTATGGGCTAATACAAAGATCTATATCTGGATAATTCTGGAATCAAAACCCAAATAATGAAAATACCTGAAACCCTCGTGATAGCTTCTGTGTGAAGTTATCTCTCAAACTTGTAAGTACATGTGATAGCTTCTGGATGAAGTTATCTCCCAATTCGGCAATAGATCGGTTGATCTTTCACAACCTCTGAATCACTCACACTGAAGAGTTGACGTTCTTCAATGCAGTTTGGCAATAGATCAGCTGATCTTTCATAGCCTCTGAATTGCACACAATGAAGAGTTGACGTTCTCCACTGCAGATGGAATACTGGAACCCTTGGCTCAGTCTTCACAGAAGAATTTCTTAACAAGAATCAATATCAAATAATCATGAATACAAACTCTCTTCCATGAGAGATTCTTATACACCTCCAAAGGTGTGCTTGCTAAAATTAGATTCCCTTAAATTAGACTGGGGCTTCCTTCATTTAGAACTAGGGTCTTAAAATTAGACCAATTCTTAAATTAGAATGAGGATCCTAAAATTAGACCCAATAATAAATAATTAATAATTAATTATTAATTAATAATTAATTATTAATTAATAATTAATAATTAATAATTAATTATTAATTAATAATTAATAATTAATTAAAATTGGACCAAATAATTAATATTTGATTAAATCAATCAAATATTAATATCTCCTTTAATTCATGTCCTAAAGAGCCCAAATGAAAGCCAAGCCCAGCTCCATCAAGACCCTCTATCCACCTCATCAGCCTACGAGGGTCACATAATAGGCTAATCATCTACTCTGCACATGTCGACTAAAAAGGGGACATGACAATCCGCCCCTCCTAAAATTGCTTGCCCTCAAGCAATCACTGAATACCCGGATCCCAAATGAAGTCTCGATCTACGGTGCTGTCAACCAACACAAACTCCAGGCCCTGTCCATCACCACTCTCATCCAATGGCATCACATCACCTCTGTCTCCTGTATGCATATCGTCATCAACATGTGACACCCCTGTAAAAGAAAGCTGAGCCTCTACCACATGTGCTGACTCTTGAACTGAACTCACCTCAAGACAAAGCTCGTCCTCATATCTCTCCTGTGTTGGTGCCAATGTGCCCTCATCATCGCACTCTATCATGTCATGTAGTATAGGCATCTCCATCCGATGAAAAAACATATGCTTGAAGCTGCTGCCCCGTATTGCCTTAAGAATATGTGTTTTCCCATCAACCTGAAAACGAACCTCCATATCTTTGAGATGAAGAGTAACTTCCTCAAATGAATGAAGCCACTTCATACCCAAGACTAATTCTATGTCCCCCATGTTCACTACAAAATAATTAGCCTTGAACTCATAGTTGTTCAAGCGCAATGGGAGATCTCTAATCATGCGCTCACACCTAAGAGTGTGACCATCGGCTAACTTAACTCTAATTCCCTCAAAATCTTCGGTAGTTAGTCCACGCTTCTCCACAAATCTAGCATCTATGAAATTATGTGTGGCTCCTGTATCAAGAAGGGTGGTAACCTTCTGCCCTGCCAAAACTCCACGGAGTCTGAATGACTCATCCGACTGAATGCTGGATAGGCGTGCCTCCTATATATGAAGCTCTAAATCTGCCTCTGCCTTAGGCTCTGAAGCCTCTGCCTTCTCAGAACTATCCTGCTGTTCGGAATCTTCCGATTTCGCATCCTCATAATATGCCCACATCACACGATTTGCTTTGCCCTTAGGCCTCAGAGGGCAATCGTGATGGATATCATATGGACCTTTGCAGTAGAAGTAAAGCTTCTTCCTACGTAGATCATTAAGTGCCTCACGATCCAAAGGTGGTGCTGCTGGATTGGCTTTTGAATCATTTTTAACCCCAGATTTATCTATGTTGAAATCCGGTCTCTCTGTATCCCCGTTGGAGTGCTTATGGTCTCTCGATGAAGAAGTACCTCTGGAGTTAGATCTACTTGATGGGGCCGCCATCTCCATACTGCACGCCTTCTTCATAGCTTCCTGTAAGGAAGGAGGATCAAAGCCTTTGATCCAACCTCTCAATGGTTCTGTTAAGCCCTCCATGAAGAGTACTACTAGTCGCCTCTCTGAAATGTCAGGAACCATAACTGATAACTTCTGGAAGTCACCAATGTAAGACTCTAGACTGGCGCTTTGGCGCAACTGTACCAACTCTCAAAAATAGGACTCTGGATCCCTCCTGTCAAAACGCTCTACCAGCCTGTCCACAAACTCCTGATAAGAAGTGATCCGATCATGATGGAGTGTCACCATCCCATGGTGCCACCAATCGTGAGCTACTCCCTCAAGATGTAGTGTTGCATATCTGATAGCATCTTCCTCACCCATCGGTCGCAATGTGAGAAATGTATCCAGCTTACTAACCCAGGCCTGTGCTGTCACCTTACCACTACCATCAAATGTCGCTAGTGTGAGCCTGCTCGTAGCCTGCTTCAAATCATTATTCTGGGGCCTTGGTCTCCCATTCTGTCGACCTCGATAATGTTCTTTCCTTTGTGTGAGGAATCGGTCAAAAGTAATCATCTCCCTGACCACAGGTGGTAATGACTCCCACTCGTCAGTTGATGCCCTGAGTGTGTCCGTAAATGCCTCCTCATGCTCCTCACCTGCTATCACCTCCTCTGCTTCCTGTCTCACAAAGATAGGCCTAGTAGGCCTATTCGCTGTACGAGAAACAGTCCCATGGCCTCTCTGTGATCCTGCAACACTCCTGATATCTTCACAGTGTGGGGAATGTCTCCTCGGAGAACCCAATCTTGGCAGTGCTGCTGCCAACTGCTGTAATACCTGGTTATTCTGCCTTTGCCCTTCTCGTAGTTCTCTAAGAGTAAGTAAAACCTCTGGATCATCTTGATCTCTCGGATGGTGAGGAATACGGGCCCTGCCAATATCATCACCCATGTCTTCCGGTGGTTGTTCTAGAACTTGAGTACCTTCAAGCAAAGCTCTACTGCGCGTGAAATACCCGTGTGGTCCCAACCCTTGTGGCTGCATAAGATCTATCAAACCCTCAGGATGGTAGGATTTAGCTCTAATACCACTGTAATATCCCTTCGAATATCAAAACAAAAGCTCCAAATTGCTTATCTGAATTTTTGCAAAATATCTTCAAATAGATGAATAAATCACAGTATAATTTCTTATTTATTTGCTCATAAGCTTACAATAGAGATCCTCTGTCAGGTATACAAAGAATATCAAAAGTTTGGCCTTATAGCCTGAATATTCCGTGAACTGGGCTGAATCTGGAACGTCTCGGCCTGCTGTGTAAAAAACACAGCTGCCGACGTCGGTTATACTACCGTCGTCGGTCGACCTGTAGTGATCCCTTTGCCGACGTCGGTGATAAGTCGACCGATGTCAGTCTCTGTAAGTCTCTATTCGCCGATGTCGGTACCTGAACTTTCTGTAGATGCGTACGGATTTTCACATATCTGTACGGAAGTCATACGGCCACTGATATTGCTCAACCTATGTGCTTGATCCTGATCTGTAGAATTATGGGCTAATACAAAGATCTATATCTGGATAATTCTGGAATCAAAACCCAAATAATGAAAATACCTGAAACCCTCGTGATAGCTTCTGTGTGAAGTTATCTCTCAAACTTGTAAGTACATGTGATAGCTTCTGGATGAAGTTATCTCCCAATTCAGCAATAGATCGGTTGATCTTTCACAACCTCTGAATCGCTCACACTGAAGAGTTGACGTTCTTCAATGCAGTTTGGCAATAGATCAACTGATCTTTCACAGCCTCTGAATCACACACAATGAAGAGTTGACGTTCTCCACTGTAGATGGAATACTGGAACCCTTGGCTCAGTCTTCACAGAAGAATTTCTTAACAAGAATCAATATCAAATAATCATGAATACAAACTCTCTTCCATGAGAGATTCTTATACACCTCCAAAGGTGTGCTTGCTAAAATTAGATTCCCTTAAATTAGACTGGGGCTTCCTTCATTTAGAACTAGGGTCTTAAAATTAGACCAATTCTTAAATTAGAATGAGGATCCTAAAATTAGACCCAATAATAAATAATAAATAATTAATTAATAATTAATTATTAATTAATAATTAATAATTAATTAAAATTGGACCAAATAATTAATATTTGATTAAATCAATCAAATATTAATATCTCCTTTAATTCATGTCCTAAAGAGCCCAAACGAAAGCCAAGCCCAGCTCCATCAAGACCCTCTATCCACCTCATCAGCCTACGAGGGTCGCATAATAGGCTAATCATCTACTCTGCACATGTCGACTAAAAAGGGGACATGACAGTTTGACATTCGCTCACAAGGGACATATGATTCAAATCTTACATGATGACATGGATGAGAACCGTAGTTTTCATATAGATACTCTATGGTCTAATGTGATTTACCTTAGGACTACATGAGAAGTGTCTTACATAGTTGAGCAACACACCATTCATATGCACATACTCTAGACTAATTCTAGGGATAATTATCTCATGATACATACATACTAGTATGTTGACCATGATAATGATGAATTATATAAGTTTGGATAGATTAAGTATCTGACATTGGATGATCTCCCAATGGATCCACCATTTAACTATCCACATCCCATAGCTATGTTCCTAGGTCTATAGATATATTTCACTTTACTTGTGTGATATTTCATTTACATTTATAAAATTTACTTAGACACAATTTCCTTTTTTCTTACTCCTTATACATAGTTCAGTTTCATATTACTTGTACGTAGCTTATTTCCAAAAAATATAAAAATAATATAATATTTAAAAAAAAATCAAATATGACTCTTAATACACAAAATTTATAGATTATATGCATGTTATGTTTACACTTATTATATTTTTTAGACACTAAATATGTTATATATCTTATTATAGTTAGTTATATCATATTACATGATTCACTTGTCTTTGTCGAGTGCTTATAGATTGCTACAAGACTCAATTCCACTACACTAATCAAGACTTGTTATTATCTACACACTGGGGGCATATACACTGACTCATGGTTATTCACTTGACACATTATCCTACATGGGTACACCTTATAAACGATTTCTATTATTAGGTTTTATCCTTACATTCTCTACATTCCATCTTTAACATTGTTATATATAGATATTGATTGTTGCTACTCATATTCAAATTTTTTATATCAATTATTACTACTTTAGACTCACTATATAGATCTTATCTCTTACACAAATTTGTATTACATATTTGTGAATGTTTTTATCGATATATTTCATAGTTTACACTAGATTGTATTTTTATGCTTCACAATTCTAGTGCATTTGAATATGCTATTGTTATTTTGATATGCGCCTCTTCTATTCAAAATATATATGCCTTAGACATGTACCCATGTCCTTTCTGTGTGATTTATTGATTATTTATATGAACATTATAACATGTACTTCTATGTGTCTCTAAGCCAACTTGATTATTTCTTATGTATGCAGACATTTTAACATGTCCTTATATTTCTTGTTTTTGTAGATTTGATGACATGTACCCATGTCACTTGTATTATATCCCAGTGGCCTATTTTACATGCCTCATATGTTTTGTATGTATTATTTCTCATATGTATCATGGATATGACACTTGTATTTACTTGTTATACACTAGTTTTTGATTCTATAAGAGACCTCATGTATCTACCCTTTCCACTTGGATGTCGTGATGGACATCATGCCCCATCGCCCTAACTAGATACTCAATTATACTCATATTCATTATTACATATATTAATTACATCTATCTTAACACCCTTGTCAAATGTTATACATGGCATACATATTATATTGCATACTTATGCTTAGATTATTTTACATTCTTATGTAATGTTTGCATATTATATTGTATTACCATGTAGTTATCATATATGCTCCAGTTAACACACATTTTTTAGAGCTTTATATTTTGAGGATAGTTCTTGCATAAGTTCAATAACTACCCTAAAAATAAGGGGAACTCATAGGGGTTTGTCACAAAGATCAAGCTCTTATATTGCACTCATAGTAAACTTTTAAGTACATAGGATATTTTATATAAAATAAAACATAGGTAAACATAGTGGAAAAATAGTGACTCAAAAAGTAGTACAATGATAGATTTTAGACTGAAAAGACATTATCACCCAAATGGGGGAAATAACACCACATGATACTTCTATCCAAGACATGTAATTACTGTCCAATATCCTCAATTTTATAATAACTTATATTGGCCAAAATAGTATAGGTTTACATAGATCTAGTTACAAGTTTTTCAGTTATACTTAGTTTTTATTTAGATTCAAACTAGTTCAAATCATAATCATATTTAGTTTTTTAGATTGGGGGAATAATGTGTAACATGACCTTTCTCATATTTAGTTATGATACTTAGATACAAGTATTAAAATTTAGTCTAGAATTAAAATACTTAGATACCATATTAGGGGCATGTGTATGCCACATTATTTCCATATGCTCATTTACACACTAGTTGATGAGATGTAATGATAAATTCCATATCATTCTCTAGATTATATACACTTGACATCATATTCCATATTATCATCATGTTCATGCCTTATATAATTTCCAATGTTTGGCATTCTTTAGTGGCCTAGAGCCACCTAATGTACCTAAGTGGCCATAGAGTTGACATACATAGTTAAATAAACTCATTTAGATAGTTTTTTTACTTTGTGTAGCTTAGTTTTAGATGAATATACTACATAGGGGTGGGAAATGATGGATTATAGCCTAGTTTCATTCTTTATCCATCCAATTGAGAGGCTTGGACACACTATCAGTCCAATCCAAGCTATTCATAGGCCTTGATCCACTAAGCAGGGGTAGGTAATGATGGAGTCAAAACTAGATTGATTTCTTGAGCCACCCATACATGAGGATTGACCAAATTATCAGTTTAGTCCAATATATTCAATGATTGATCACTATATACATGTAAAAACATAGGTTATCACCAAGTTCATGTATTAGTTCATGTATCCAATGAGGTGTATTCATTGCTTTCCTCTTTCCCATCTCTTTACTAATATTTACTCAATTTTAATTCTTTACACAACATAGCATTTTGAGTTTGATAAGTCTTAAGGACTAATTTACACACATTTAATTTTTTGGACATGCTTTAGATCATGCTTCACATATACAAACCCAAATTCACATACTCAGATTTATCTCCACTCGCTTCACTTCCTAGGTAAGTCTAGGTATGCTTATTTTTCCTTTATACTAATCATTTTTCTTTGTGACATTTATAGATAAAACAAGGGGTAAATATAATCCCTTAAAATTGGTATTTGAGTGATAAGAGTGCTAATTGAGACTACATATCCTTAAAGTATCCCTAGACATATCCTAGATCCTATTATTACACTTATCCAACCTTCGTGTAGGCCACATGCATCCCTAATCACCTTAAAATTAGTCCTAGACCCTCATTTCCTAATCATGGCCCTGTACACCAATTTTTTTATTACATAGACATTAGCATCACATTAAGGACACTAAAGCCATCTGGTGCTAGTTTTCCCAAAATGATTCCTACATCTTTTACACTAACTTTATTGAATGAATATATTTTCAATATTCAAACCCTCCTAAGGTTAGCATAGACATATTTTACAATCCACACAAGAAATAAAACACTATAAATACATGAATTTTATCCCAATATCCACTAGATGAAAAAGAGATAAAAAATACATATTAAAAAAAAGAAATAAGTTGAGAAAAATCAAGGATATAAATCTTTGATCTACCCTACTACTATATACTACCATGTACAACATACCTAATATTATATTTTATATATTTCCAATCTCAAGCATAGTCAAGATAGTCAAGGCTACTATTATACTAGCAACACTTTCACTTTTACCAAAAAATATATGGGGATAACTACATGTGGTTTGATCCCTCGTTGAATCATTGGTATGTAGGCATCTATATTCATAGTAGGGTGTTGAGGATTTCAAACCTATCCTAATAACAAACACACTTTTAATCTCATACTTTACTTGCAAATAGGATTAGGTTTTGTATCACAAATCAGACATTATAAGCATAATACAAAGTTCTAGACTTCATGTGTACATGAACAAAATATAGAAATCTAGACATGTGTACCTAGATATTCAAGATAGTCCTACATAGAAGATAATAGTGCCAATATTAAGACACTATAGCCACATGGTGCTACTATCCAAATGTGACACTACTATCCAAGAGGGTTTATAACATAGAGATCTAGTTGATAACCCTTAGACCTGATTTTATCTCAATTTCCATCACTCAAAACATTTATATCAGGTGTTTTCAAGATAAATCTTTATTTTTACATATTTATTAATCCAAAACTTATAATTTATAGTTGATAAATATTTTAAGAACAAATAAATAACATAGTAACAATGAATTCTCTGAGAAGAGATGTATTATTACTCAAGATCGCAATACAACTATATGCTTATCTTTGGGAAGAGATGTCTAATTTTCCATTTCAGGTTGCATATTTATTTATACCTATTTTTAAAGTAGGTGAAGGATGTGTAAGGTCACCAATATTGAGGGAGATTAAGTGGTTCAACTTCCACATTTTAAAACAATACAGAATTTGAGGAATTACTATTTTTAGAAACTTACTATTTTTAGACTACACTACTAAAATTGAAATTTGGGGAACTTCCATTGGGATTTTGGGAGTAAAAATTTATTTATCAGAGCTCAATTTCATCTCATGATGTTATCCTCATTCTTATCTTTCCAACATTTCAAACAACAAGTCAATTGGAGCTACGATGCAAAAGTTATGGCTCTCGAAAGTTCCGTCATCAATTGGGGTGGAACTGTCACTTGAATTATCACCTAAATTGCTACCTAGATCATTTATTACTATTTTTTTAAACATTAAAATCTATTAAAATATGTAATAAATCATTATTTATTTTATTTCATATTATTTTTATATGTAATCTACTCAAACCTTTAATCAAACATAGAAATGTTAAAACACTAACCAATTATTTGGTTTAAGTAAAACTCCCATGTTTAAATAAATAACATACCAAATTAATTGGTAAAGTAATCCTATTTATTAATAAATAATTAATTTTCCTTTATTTTTTATATGAGATAACCCTATACTTACCTACCCTAATTGATGTAAATAAATAATGAGATAAATTTTCATCTTCATTAATAAGATTAAAAGATAGTTTGAATGTTTGAACTTCTATTAATTCCTATGTATTTTCATCATCACTAATGTAATAATCCTGTATTTTACAATATAAACATTTTTTTATTTAATACTAGATGTATATTTTTAATGGATTCCATGGAATCCTTAGGATGTACCTCATTCTTTTAAGTTTATTTCAATAAACTCTTCAAGTTGTTCTTTTATGTGCTCTTGTGGAAATATTTCATGGATATGTGCCTCTATGAACTGAGTATTTTGGTGATTTTTTTTAGTATCACACACATTTATGGATTTACCTACCTCATAAGTATGCATTTTGGCAATTGGAATTGGTTTCCCAAGGGATATGAAGGAACCCTTATCTGATTGTGAGGCTTTACAATAAGGTGTATAATCATTTATAATTATAAACTCATGTGCATCATAAATAAACACATTTTTTCATTTATTAAATATGGAGGGTATAACTTGCATAACATAGATTCAAGTATGTCCTAATATAGAATTATCCTATAATGGATCCTGAATAACTTAGAATAAAATAGAGACCATTATAAGACCTACCATGTTATCTAAACTGATATCTTTGATTACTAATGTTGGAGTATTATCAAAGCAAAGTATACATTTCCTAAAATAAGATTTATATTATTAAATACCAATTGTTTAATTAAATTATAAATACAAATGTTTATTCCAAAAATATTATAAACTATTCTCCTCTTAATAAATTTTTCATGAATCCAAACCTAAATTAATAGTGGAATCTTTTCCTCAATAATGTGTTAGAGAGGTAAATCTTATATATCAAAATAAATAGTTATATCAATATATTTGACTTTGTTCATAAAAAAATCAAATGAATCTGGTTATGGGTCCACATGAACAAAAGTATCTTGTAACATTGCATATAATTTTAATCACCAAAAAGTTGTAATTGAGTGCTAAGAGTGTTACTTGAGACAATCTTTTACTAGTTTAGACCTAGACCTATCTTACAGCTTATTATCACACTTTTATAGCCTATTTATGGATCATATGCATCCCTAGTCATTCTAAACATAGTCTTAGACCCTCATTTCCTAATCCTATCCCTTGACACCCAATATTCTACTAGTTATACATTAGCACCAAATTAAGGACACTAGAGCCATGCAGCACTAGTGTCCCCAAAATGGTGCTAATGTCCTTTACCCTATCTTTCCAAAATGAGTATTTTATAAATATAAAACCATCTTAAGTTTTTGAATCATAATTATTGATAGGAGGGGTGAATCAATATTTAAAACATTCATTCAATTCCACTTAATATTCATGATCCATTCATACAAACATATATATCTAGCAAACATAAGTAACTATCCACATAAGCATGGAACACAAGAACACATCACATATGTAGGAAAACCTAAAGGGGAATAAAATACAATGATATCTACAATTTTAATATAATATTATAATACAAAAACCAAATTTAGTGAATCACCAAATCCACATGGAGCACCAACCCCAACTAGCCAAGCTCCCACTTGACTAGGCTTTAGTAAGCACCTACTTGCAAGGAGGCACCCAAACCCCTAGATGACTAAAAAACAAATAAGAAACCTATTTTATTTTATCACATTAATAACACTATGTTTCTCACACAATATATGATGATCACCTTATTTATCTCTTCATACTCTTATCCCTCGCAAACTGCCTTCTAGGCCTCTTCACTTAACTAGTTCTCTTCAAGACTGATTAGGTCATATGACATTGATATTTATACTCAAACATTATATTATATATTTATTAATATAACTATACACTCTTATTATTTTATATAATACCTCCTTCCACTCAAGGATATTCTATATCATCCACTCTTTAATCCAATCCTCTTACCTGCCCAAATAGGCATAATATGCCTTGTTTATATACATAACTTATAAACACATACATATTAATTAGATTTAATCACTTAAAATTTTATATTTATCATTAGATATATATTAACACATGTTACCAACAATAATAAATCACATAATCAGTCAGCCACACTTTCATTAGTCCTTATTCTCCTTTAAGCCTTATGAAGACCTAATATGACTTCTTTAGACACATATTACACTTTGCCTTCCTTGGAACAATTTAAAACTCAACAAATGGAAATAAAATATCATATAATAATAAAATATACCTTATACAATATCCTCTAATCACAATGACACATTTTAATTCCAACCACCACTTGAAACACTCCATTAACACTATTCACATTACACTTGTGAACACAAAGAAAAGTTTGTCTTGAACAACTAAAGATAAAACGTCATTTAGACACAAAAAAATGATAATAAATCACATGTTATAAAACCTAATTACCTCAAAAATATCACCATATGAATTATACACTTCAACTTAGGGCATAATGCATCAAACTCATCTCTTTAATGTGCTCACTTAAAGCTATAAAAAACCAGTCATGAAACTACTTGAAATCAAACACCTGAAAGGAAAATTTAAATCATTATCACTAAATTTTAAAAATTATATAACATATTTATAATAACATAAATAACAAAACCATAAGATTATTATTAAACATTAGTCTTGCAAACCAATCTCCTGACGTTATCTCACATAGTCTTGCTTAAACCAAATAAAACATTTTGGATTCAAATTTTCAACATATTAAAATGACTTAAAATATTTTAAAAATAATTAAAAGTACTTTAAATTCACAAAAAACAACACCATTCACTAAATTTCATCACTCTTTCATGAAATTACACTCAGATCAAAATTTTCATCACTACAACTTGCTTACTAAGAACTTCCAATATTATCAAAAACATTATCATGAAA
This sequence comes from Torreya grandis, assembly GCA_037957365.1. Lineage (NCBI taxonomy): Eukaryota > Viridiplantae > Streptophyta > Pinopsida > Cupressales > Taxaceae > Torreya > Torreya grandis. Next base: position 2,896,225 of record JARHVA010001872.1, read on the forward strand.
CATTGAAATTATAAAACCTATATAAGGAATTTAAAAGAATTAAAATTCATGAAAATTATCCTATAAAATATCCATACCATATTCAAATATAAACATCGTATGGTCTAGTGTCAACTATTGGTCTTACAGGCCAATTAGTTAACCTCATTGCACACAGACCTGACTGAGCTAGAAAAGCCATTTTAGCTTCATCATTTTCACAAATATACCTAAATTTTATAATATATAAAAATAATTAATAGGACATAATATTAACAAAAAATATCTTCATGTACCTTAATCCAATATTCTACCCTGAAAACACACCAAAAACCAACTTCTCACACTGCCAAGGTTTTGCTTTGTTTGCACCATTAGGCCTATGAGTAACTAGCATACTTGGATGAATATTTTAACACACTTAAATAATATAATATATATATAAACATTAATTTTAATTAAAATTAATCTCTACATTCTTCCTCCATCCATTTGCTTACTATGTCCGGTGTAACTTTTGAATTATACAACTTCTTCAAAAACAAGTATGTAACTCAACATTTTATCTCTCCTCTCTCTAACTAGTACCACCTATAGGTACCTATTATATTAAAATACAATATTAAAACACTTTAAATACAATATTAAAACACTTATCTAGGCATACCAATCCATTATAAGCATGTTTGATCAACATCTTCAACATTAGGTGCTTATTAGAGTTCTAAGAGTGTTTAAACCTATTTCCACTCTTAACGATCATTCATAAAGAATATACCCTCAATATAAAAAGTAACATATGGAATTTTTATATATGAATATTAAACATCTACCATTAATTCATCATGTTCCCATGAAATTTTTTGATGAGGTGACGAGCACATGAAAATCCTTCTTGGGTTGAGAACCCTTTATTCTGAGCACTTGAGAGACCTTCCAATAACCTTGTATGACTTATAATTCAAAATATAACCTAAAAATTCATGAAAATGCATAAAAAAACTTGAGTCACATTTTTAAATTCTAACCTACTCACACTTTCCTTGGAAACTGATCTTGATACCCTACTAAGCTATGTTCTCTCTCTCTCTCTACACCATAGTCGTCATAATTTACTAGGCCTTAAACTGACCTTCATGCCTCTTTCCATGATCTCAAAACCTCATTTTAATGTTAAAAATATAACTCTAATTCCATAAAAAATCTCTCATGTTTAAATATTTCCATAAATAATTCACATGCTTTGACAACAGATCATGAGACCTCGTTAGGCTAGGCAAGGTCTAAGAGAGGTCTAGATGCAGACCTAGATTGAAGGCCCTACCCATGTAGTCTCACATTAATAATATAATGAGTGATAAAATTCCTCACATAAATTCTCAAAAAACCTCATACAACAAATCATTCCTATTTATATTAATCTTAACATGTTACCTACACATACCTTCTCACAAGTTATAGACTAGGCTTCCTAAGACACCTTGACTATACTAAACCATAATGACCTCAATTATATCACTCAAGATGATATAATAACACTAATAACACACTTATATCCTTTATATCATACAAAACTCTTCCAATCTTCTTGACACAACTCATTTCCAACTAATCTTACCACTACCAACTAGCCTTGCTATCAATAACACTCTTACAAACCTAATTATCATCATACCTTCACAACAACCTTTAATGACAACATTGAAAACTTCATGCTAACCCTAACCTTGATATAAACCTTTCCATTATCCAACATAGAAGATAAATCTCAACAAACTCACATTGTCACATAAAACTCACAAGCTCATACCTCAAATACCACTCACCATGCATCTTCACTAGATGTAGCTTGACATCAATGATAATACTTATAAATAAATTAACCCTTTGTAATTGATGTAAAACACACTAAAAACTAATCCTTATCATATCCCCCATTCTACTATTTCTCCCCCTTTGACATTAATGGCCAAGGCTCTTCCACAAACTACTATCTAATCCTTGGACTTGAACTTCAATAAACAACATAATGAAATGCTAACAAACACTCAACTTAATACTAGTTTTTGTAGACAACTCTTGAAAACATAGTTTCTCCCCTTGAGCTAATTCAATCTCTCAAAGACACTAAATGGAAAAAAATATTTATAAACCACTCTTTTCAATAGTCTACCTCTCCATTCTGAACAATCTCCCTCAGAACTTAGCTCTAGCCTTTTCTATAACTAACTCCATAAATACCTCTATTCTGATATCAAAGGAAACCACTCTCTTTACAAATAACTCAAAGCTATATCCCCCTTATACCAATCATATCTTATTCAAATGAATTAGTAACTCAATATTACTTGCCTTCCTTGACATGATTGAATAAGATCAAACTCTTGATCACTCACTAGGCTACCACACTCTTGACACCAAGTGTAGAGTTAGGGACTTCCCATTTTATCTTCACAAATTTCACACAATAAAAATCAATATATCTCACATACCATCCTCAAATACCTCCAAGTAACTTGATACTAGAACTAAATATTAACATCAATCAAGTTTAGCTATCAATTGATAGAATCAGAAGTAGATACTTGCTTACATCTCATATACCAATTGACTAATTTTTAAACTTATAAGCCTAATGTAAATCTTATATCTCTTACCATGATGCCTACTAACTTAAAAAATCAGAGATACCAAGCTCCTTGAGCTCTCAAACTACTCATAATAATGCAAAAGGAAATATTAAAATGAATCATGCACAAAATTTTGCATTCCATAGCATGGCTCCTCATGAAGTGATCTTTAGAAAAAATGATCATACTAACCAAAATAAATTTCACCTTGAAATATACATAAAATATAAAAATAAAATAACTCATACCTTGTAACATTGACAACCTAGAATCCTCTCAAGATTAATCCTTCTTTGACTAGAACCTCATGCTTCTATAGATAGATGAGTGTCTCCATGAAGCTTAATGGAGTCACCCCTTTTCATAGGGCACTAAAACACCATGAAATAAAGATATTCCTAGAACTCCAATACACTTTTCTTAGCCATATTGAAATCATGAGACTGCTATTCGCTCTTTAGAATCCACTTAGGCTTGACTGAAGCATGTGACTCATCTACCTTGTAATTCTTCTTCTTCTCTTTGACTGCCTATTAGTATATGCTAATAGCACATGTTCTTGAAATTTTTCATATCTAATCCTTTCTCTACCTTATAAAATATTCCATTTTGACTAGTAGACAGATAATGACACAACTTGACTATCTTTGGTTTCCATAAAAATGTTTCACCCTTATCATGCACTCTAGGAGATCCATATACCTTATTATGTCTTGAGGGACTTATAACTCTATCAGGAAATAATATTTCAATGTGTCCCACATTATGAAAACTATAAAAAATAACATTATTAGTCTTACCTCTTGATTGATCACTCCTTTTTACATGGTCCCATGACAACTCCTCCCTTGAGACTATTATACAATCACTTACTTTATGATAAAAGATATGAATAAAAACAACAACCACTAAAATAATTGGAATACCTTATTACATTGGGATACCTAATTAATATCTTCATGTTGAATTTTTTGTTGGGGATATTAGCTTGTTTTAGCTTCTCACAATCTTTCTCAAACTTGATTATCTTTTCTATGAGTTTATCATGCTCAACCTTTAAAGAATATACTCTATCTTCATCTGATCATACTCAAGTTCTTTTGATCTAAACTTCGTACTAACACATTCTAACTGATTCCTAAGATCCTTGATGATATTTTCATCCCTTTTGGATTCTTTGACCCAACCAATCTTCAAGGTACATATTTATTCCTTAAGACCCTTGACCATATATCTCAACTCATGCTTCCTCTTCTTTGGTTTTTCAAATAATCTAGGTCATTTATGATCTTAGCTTCAATATTTAATTAAATTTATCCTTATTCTCTATCATAATATACTCCATCATACATGTTGCATTCTTCCTTAGAGTAAATTGCTTCTTTAGCAGAGAATAGAATCCCATTTCTAACTTGATCAACACAATCATCATCATCATCAAAAACATTACTATCACTTACCTCAGATGACTTATTTTTGCCTTAAAAATTATTCAAAATCTCTATTACATAATTATAATATGAAATGAATTGATCTTCATTGCTATCATGATAAATGTTGTCATCATCAAAATCCATGCTTGAGATTTTAGGATCTCCTTTAGGTTGTTAGGTGTACTTCAAAAAACCTATTCTGATACGAATTATTGGAAGCGTAATGACTAATATTTTTTTTTTTTTTTTTTGGGGGGGTTTGGGTCAATTAGTATTCAAAATATTCATTCAATTCCACTTAACATTCATGAGCCATTCATACAAACATATAAATATAACAAGCATAAGTAACTATCCACATAAACAAAAAACATAAGAACACATCACATATTTGTAAAACCCTCAAGGGTAAGAAAACTCACTCATTTATACAAATTGAATATAGTCCTATAACATAGAACTAAATTTATTGAAGCACTAAATCCACATGGAGAACCAACCCAAACTAGTCAAGCACCCACTTGACTAGGCTTTAGTAAGAACCTACTTGCAAGGAGCCACCAACCCCCTAGATGAATCAACACAAACACAACCATATGATTACTTTGTTAAAATTTATAAAAATATGTTTCTCACATAATTTATTATGATCACATTCTTTATCTTTTCACACTCTTATCCCTCTAAAAATGCCTTATAGGCCTCTTCGCCCAACTAGGTATCTTCAAGATTGATTAGGTCATGTGACCTTGATCTTCATGCTCAAACCTTATATTAGATATTAGTGACTATAAATATACACTCTTATGATGTTATATAAGTAATTATTCCACTCAAGTATCTTATATATCATTCTCTCCTCAATCCAATCCTCTTATCTATGCAAATAGGCCTAATATGCCTCATTTATATACATAACTTATGAACACACACCTCTTGGTTGGCCATAGTCACTCACCCACTTATATTGGACATTAAATATATATTAAAACACATTATAAACAATAATAAATCACATAAGTTATTTTTACACACCTTCATTAGGGCTTATCCTCCTTTAGGCCTTATGAAGACCTAATAGGCCTTCTTTAGACACACATTACACTTTACCTTCCTTGGAACACTTTAAAAATCCACACATGATAGGAAAATATAATATAATAATAAAATATACCTTATAAAATATAATAAAATAAAAATGACACATTTTAGGTCTAACCACCACTTGAAATACTTTATTAGCATTGTTTGCAATAGGCCTTTGAACACAAAGAAAAGTCTATCTTGAAAAAAATCAAGATAAAACATCATTTGGCCACAAAAACATGAAAATAAATCACATATATTTAAAACTAATGGAATAAAAAATATCACCATATTCATTATACACTTCAACTTAGGTCATAGTGCCTCAAAATTATCTCTTTAGTATGCTCACTTAAAATTGCCAGAACTGTAAAAAAACTAGTCATGAAATTAATTGACATCGAATACCTAAAAGGACATTTTAAATGATTATAAATAAATTTAAAAACCTATATATAATATTTATAAAAACATAAAACATAAAAAAATATAAGTTATAATATCAAACATTGGTCTTTCAGACCAATTTCCTGACCTTATCTCATACAAACTTATTTAAATCAGATAAGCCATTTTGGCTTCAACTTTTCAACCTCTTACACTAAATTTAAATATTTTAAAAACCATGAATAATAATTTAATTTCAAAAAAATAAACACCATGTAATAAATTTCATCACCCTTCTTATGAAATTACACTCAAATCCAACTTCTCATCACTGTAACTTGTTTACTTAGAACTGTTATTACTATCAAAAACATAGTCATGAAACATTGACCTTATAATACCTATATATGTAATTTAAAATAATTAAAATTCATGAATATAATAATTTAAAATATATATACCATCCAAAATATAAACATCATATGGTATAGTTGTTACTATTAGTCTTATAGACCAATTTGTTAACCTCAATGTACATAGACCTCACTAAGCCAAACAAGCCATTTTAGATTCATATTTTTCACCATAATAATTTACTTAAAAGACATCTAAAAATAATTAATAATACATAAATTAAAAAAAAAACATATTAATTCATTTTGATCCATCATTATACCTTGAAAACACCCCAAAAACTAATTCTCACACTGCTTGGGTTTTGCACTATTTTCACCATTGGCCTTGTCAATGATAACCCTAATTGGATGTAAAATTTATCACACTTTAATACTATAACCTATCCATAAACCTTCAAGGCAATGAAACATGAGTCTATACCTTATTCCTCCATCCATTTTATTTTTATGTCTTATGCAACTTTTGAATTCTACAATAACTTCTTCATAAACAAGCCTATAACTCAACATTTTCTCTCTCCTCTCTCTAACCAATACCACCTATAGGTACCTATGAGATTCCAATAAAATATAAAAACAATTACCTAGGCATACCAATCCATTATTGGCACTTTTGATCAATATCGAGCCCTTATTAGGGTTGTAAGAGGGGTTTAACCTATTTCCACTCTTAATGATTGTTCATAAAGCATAGCCCCTAAATCCAAAAGATAATGATTGGAATTTTGAGATATTAACCTTAAAAATATACCATGAACTTATTATGTTCCCATTAATTTTTTTTATGAGATTATTATCACAATAAAATCCTTCTCGAGTTGAGAACCCTTCATTTTGAGCACTCGAGAGACCTTCAAAAAATGTTTCATGCCTTGTCCTTCAAAATAGAGCCTAAAAATTCATAAAAATACCTAAAAAAACTTTAATCACATTTTTTATTTCTTACCTACTCACGCTTTCCTTTTAAATTATCCTAATACCTCATTAGGCTATGCCCTCTCTCTCTCACTCTATACCATAGTCTTCATACACTACTAGGCCTTGAACTGACCTTCATGCCTATTTCTATGCTCTCAAAACCTCACTATTATCTTAAAAATATAAATTTCATGCCATATAACATCTCTCATTATTATATACTACCATACATCCTTCACACTCCTTGACAATAGATCATGATACCTCATTAGGCTAGGTAAGGTTTAAGAGAGGCTTAAATGTAAACCTAGACTAAACATCCTACCCATTTAGGCTCATATAGAGACTCTCATGAGTTATATAATGCCTTAAATACATGATCAAAAAACCTTATATAACTAGTAACGTTTGTGTGTATTCATACTACCATGTTATTTACACATGCTTTCTCACAATGTCTGGACTAGGCCTCATAACACACCTTGACTATGCGTAAACATATCAACCTCAATGACATCATTCAAGATGACATAAGAACACTCATAACACACTCATATAATTTATCTCATATATAAACACTCTTCCAAGCTTCTTGACACAACTCACTGCTAACTAACCTTACCACTACTAACTGACCTTATTCTCAACAACACTCTTGCAGACTTAGTTGTCATCATACCTTCACAAGAACATTTAAAGACAACACTAAAAAATTCATGATAACTTTAACCTTGATATAAACCTTGCCATCAACCAATAGAGATGAAAAATATCAACAAAATCACCTGGTCACATCAATCTCACAAGATCATACCTTAAAGACCACTCACCATGCATTTTCACCAGATGCACCTTGACATTAATGACATCAACCTTGACATCAATAACAACAATTCTCAACACTAAGGTCAGCATAAGCATCTTTTATTATCTACACAAACTACATAACACTATAAATACATGAATTTTAGACATCTATCCACTACATGTAAATTAGATGCAAAATACCTATTAAAAAATGAATAAATTGAGAGAAATCAAGGATATTAATCCCTGTTTTCCCCTACTTATGCATACTACCATATATAGCTACCTAAGCTTATGTTTTCCTGATTTCCAATCTCAAGCACACTCAAAGAATTTAATAACACTATTATTCTAATATCAATTTCACTTACACCATCAATTATGTGGGGAAGACTCCAATTGGCTTGATCCCTCTTCGAAGTATTGGTATATCTAGCCTATCTTTCTAACCAACACAATTTTTAGATCATGCATTACTTGAAAAGATTATTAGGGTTTACATCATAAATTAGCTATTAGATGCATAATATAGATATTCAAATTTCATGTGTTCAAGCATAAAACCTATAAAAATAGACACATGTGCACCTATAAGCTCAAAGGAGTCCTCAATATCGTCAACTAGATATTCATATTATAACCCCTATCTAGTAGGGTTTTTGATATAGGGATATAGTTGATGACACTCAGACTTATTCATATCTTAGTTTCAATTACTCAAATATTTTATATCAAACATTTTTGATATAAGTATTTACTTGTACATATTTATTACTATTTTTAGAAAGTCAAATCTAGTCAAAATTTGTAACAAATTAGTGGTTATTTTATGAATATTAATTCACCAATTTAGACTATTTAATCCTTTAATCAAACATAATTTTTAAATTAGTAAAACCTTGATAGGTTAAAACATTTAGTGAACTTGACTTGCTTTAAAAATTGATCAAGCCCTAACCCTAGGTGTTCTTAGGGTTTGTATCCTTATTTTTCTTGTTTTTAGTAACTAATTTAAATTTTTTATATTTCATGTATTCATTTTTACCATCTTTATTCCAATTTATTTACTATATGCCATCTAAAAAATCTCTCTTCCATTACAATGATGTTATATACTAGGTGGTAATCCTATAAAACATATTTAGATTCCTACTATTCAATTATATAACATGGATAAGGGACATATTATAACTCCAATTATTGGTCCTTCACACCTTGATTATGTGGATTTCAATGATAATTCATCCAAAAATAAACAATGAAATCAATAACAAGATGATATAAAAAATGGAAAATCAAGACACTCTCCCTTCATTAACAATGATAACATGATTATCAATAAAGATGAGATATTGAAAAGATTCAAAGATAGAATTTGAGAACAACTCCCTTATAATGCACAAATCCTACAAGACATATCAGAAATCAAGAACAAAATAAACAATGGTCAATCTTAAACTCCTTTAACTAATAGAATAATTACACCTATAGTGTGACCAACTCAGCTAGCACAACCTAAAATTGTAATTCAACAACATTTAGTGACAACTACACCTCTTATGGCTAGTTCTTACACTCTAGATGTATGATCCCTTATGTAAAATGTACATACTTTATAGGCTAATGTGTTACATATTTAAAAGGGATACACTAGGCCATCACATGCCTTAGATTCTAATATTCTCATACATACACCTTTGTCACATCACATAGAAACAACTCCCTTGCCATCCATATTCATGACACATAAGGTTATATTATATGATGTAAATGATGACTTAGACTACCATATTAGAGATTTTTATGAAACATGTTTCGAATACGTGTCCAAATATTGGCTTCTCATGAAGTTATTTCGACATATTTTAAAGGATTATGCCTTATAGTGGATTTATGACTTACCAAATCAATCTGTCACTTCATTCAATACTTTGTCATACATGTTTTTAGAACACTTCTCTATAAATATTAGTGACAAAATATCATATGCCCAATTTATATAGTTGAAACAAAACTCAAATGAACCCATCATAGAATACATCTTATGATACAAGACTATTTTATAAAAAATGACTAGCCCCATGGTATAAAAATAGCTTTAAGACATCTTCAAATAAAATATTTTACCATAATCACATGAATCTATATTTTTTAATAAGTTTTGTACATTCATAGATTTGTGGTACACACTAAAATAAAGAGAGGTCAAGATATTATCAATGGGAAAACTAAAGTATACCAATGGATCAATGTCAAAGATTAAGAGTTCAAATAAGACTTCTTATAATGTAAGGGACACCAAGAATTAGAGTGATTGAAAGGCCATAATTAATGCAACTTCTAAGCTATCTCTTAGATTGGTTTTATTCTCTATTTATCACTTAATATTAACCAAACTTCTAAAGTTACCAATAACAACTCTTAGAATTCAATGTCTTATCTTTCCCTCCCATTAAAGAGGTTGATATGACGTGGCCTCTTCCAAATAATTATTATTCTAATGCATTCTATGAGTATCATAAGGTATTAGTCCATAAAATAAATAGATATATAAGCCAAAAAACATAAGATACAAGATTTAACTAAGGCTAACATTATTGATGTGGGAACAAACACATAGGCATCAAAAGTATAATAAATAAAAAATAATACATTAAATATATTCTCAAATATATTTCCAAAGCACACCATGAATGAGGCAGGTAGCACATCATGGTTTCACTTCACATATCAAACACATCCACCAATATCTTCATATCATATTATTATAGAGGAGGCACACCCATTACACAACATCACTAGAATGTACCACACTTTAGTTCTAGCTGGACCACTCATCACCTTATTAGAGTAGGAGATTTTTGATGATGAGACAAATTTACATACACTCTTTATATGAGCATATATAGATCATTGTCCTATCCAAAGTGTTATGGTTGATAATGGGTTAAGCATAAGTATTTGCACTATTAAAATTTTGTAGCATTTGGGATATTCATAGCAGGATATATTCCCCATAAATATAGTTATTATGGGTTTTAGTGGTCATATTCATAGCTCCATCATATAGATCTTTCTTCCATTATAGGTTGTAGTAGGACATTTGGCCACTCGATTCTTAGTCATACCTAGTGAAAGAATGTTTAACATGTTGTTAGTTAGGCCATGGTTATATTACATATATTCCATCCCATCCAAAGTGCATATATTATTAAAGTATATACACACAAATCAAGTAATTAAAGTTGAGGATATCCCATATGAGTATTCTCTACCTATCCCACAAGCAGTTACAACACAATCACTAGTCATTGTTTTGGCACCATTACTAGATATAACACATTTATTAGTTAAATCTCAAAGTATAGTTATTATGGGTAAATAATAGGGTTTAGTAGATACACCAGTACATGTGAGGTTTAATCCTACTATATTGAGATGTATGCATACTCTCCCATGAAGACCATTATTAAAGACACCCTTACATCAGAGATATGTCACAAATTCTAGAGTGACTTCCTCTAATAAATTTATGTCAAGATTATTATTATTGGGATATTAAGGTTCTCATCATATGGAGCCTATGTCACCTACAACTTCTTCTAGCTAATAGGTTATTAATACCCTTATAGTTCATAAGACGCCATAGTTAGTGCCATAAATTCCTAAGACCACTACATAGGTAGATAAAAATATAGATTTATTAATATAATAGATTATGGGATCATAATTTCCATTTCACATAACATGCACAATCATAATTCCCTTATTTGACATGGGTCATAGTGATAGTGAGTCTCTCATAAGGATCTTTAGTTAGTATGGTTCCTACCCTCTTGTACATACTTTCCTTCTCTCTTGATCCTTGTACATAGTTCATTTTCATGTTATTTATAAATATATTATATATATAAAATATAAAAATAATATAACATGCCAAAAACACAAAAATATTCAAATAATTACTTTAAAAACACAACATTTATAGACTGTATGCATTTTTATAGTACATTTATTATATTTTCTAAACACTACATATGATAGCTATCTTAGAATAGTTAGTTTTATCATACTACATGATTCACTTTTTATTGTCAAGTGCTTATAGATTGCTTACATGACTCAGGTCCACTACATTGATTCATACTTTTTATTATCTACACACTGGGGAAAAATACATCGATCAATGGTTTCTTCACTTGACACATTTACCCACTTTGGGGAATCTTACACATAGTTTATATTACCAAGTCTATTCTTACATTATATAAATTCTTTTTTTAGCATTGTAATATCTTGATATTGATCATTTCTACTCATACTCATATTTTTTGCCGACTATCACTAATTTAGACTCATCATATATACATCCTAACTCTTACACAAATTTGTATTAATAATGCATGTTTTCATTTCTAACATTCCTAGTTTAGACTTGATTATATTTATATGCTTATTATACTCAAGGACATTTGAATATGACATTGTTCTTTGGCTCTACACAACTTCTATTCACAATATGTATGCCTTGCATATGTGACCATGTCCCTTGAATGTGATTTCTTGATTGTGTATGTAGACATTTAAATGGTTCCTTCTATGTGTCTCTAATCCAACTTGTTTGTTACTTATGTATGTGGATATTTTGACATGTCCTTATATGCCTTCTTTTCTTAGATTAAGTGACATGTGCTCATCTCCCTTTTACTGTGTACCCTTGGCCTATTTTGTATGCCTCATCTAGTTTGTATGTATGATTTCTTATATAAGTCATGTCCATGACACTTTTATTTAATGATTATACATGACATTTTAATGTCATGAGGGACCTCATGCATCTACCCTTCCTACTTGGGTGCTATGATGGACATCATCCCCCATCCCCCTAGGTAGCTACTTAGTTCTACTCAAATTTGTTGTAATATACATTGATTAAATCTATCTTGACACCCTTGTGAAATTTTATACATGATAAATATCTTATATTACATAATAATGCTTATATTATCTTACATTACAATGTTATGTTTGCACATTATATTGGATTATCATGTAGTTATCATATATTTTTTGTCTAACACACATTTTGTAAAGTAATTTTTTTTAGAATAGTTCTTGTGTAAGTTCAACAACTACCTTTAAAAGAGGTAGAATTGATATGGGTTTGTCACCAAGATTAGGATCCTATATTGCATTCCTAGAACAGTTTTCAACACATAGGCTTAGTTTCAAAAAATCAGACACAAGTAAACATAGGAAAATACAATGACTCAAAAATTACAACATAGACACATAATTTAGATCAGACAAACATGATCTCTTAAATAGTTATGATAGCACCATAGGGAGTTAATATACAAGATGCATCAGTACTATCCAATAGCCCCAATTTTAGGACAATTAAGATTAGTTATAATAGTACACCATGTATAAGTTTGCACAAATTTAGTTTCAAGTTTGATAGTTATGCTTAATTTTTATGTAGATTCACACTAGTTCATATCAAATTCACATTAGTTGCTAAAATTGGGGGCATCATGTATGGTATGATCATTCCCATATTTATTTCATATAATCAGATACCATTATTACAACTCAATCCAAAATCAATATACTTAGATATTAGATTGGGAACATGTGAACAATGTATTGTTTTCATATTCTCAGTTACACATAGGTTGATCATATGGAATGTAAAACCCCCTCTCATTCTCTATGGTATATAAACTTGACATAATATTCTAGGTTATTACAATTTTCATTCCTTATTCCATTTATAGTGGTTGGCATTCTCAAGTGGCCTAGAGCCACCTAATAGACATGAGTGGTTGTGAATCCAACATACATAGTTAGATATACTTAGACATTTATAGAAATTTTTGAAATTCAATTTTAAATGAATCTACTACACATGGGTGGGAAATTATGGAGTCATATCCTACTTGAATTATTGAGCCACCTACATGAGAGGGTTATACACACTTTTAGTTCAATTTAAGCTATTCATAGGTCATGATCCACTATATAGGGATGGGAAATGATGAATTCAAAACTAGATTGAATTCTTTAGCCACCCACACATGAGGATTGAGTAAGCTATCAAATTATTCCAATATATTCAATGATTTGATCACTATACACACACACACACACACAGGTTGTCACTAGGTTCATGTTTTGGATTGCATACCCAATGAGGTGTATTCATTCCTTTCCTCTTTCCCATATCTTTACTCAATTTTACTCAATTATTTCTTTACTGATCATAGTATTTTGATTTTGAAATCTCTTAATTAAGGATTAATTCATGTATGTTTCATTTGTAGGTCATTCTTTGGAAAATGATTCACATAGACAAACCTAACTTCACATACTCAGACTCAACCTCATGGGCTTCATTTCCTATGAAAGTCCATGTATTCTTATTTTTCCTTTATACTAGTCATTTTAATTTGCTACATTTATACCATAAAAGGGGAGAGGCAACTGTAATCACTTAAAAGTGATATTTGAGTGTTAAGAGTGTTACTTGAGATACCTTTTACTTTGTTATCCCTAAACCTATCCTTTATGTAGACCACAAACATCCCTAGTTAGCTTAAACATAGTCTCAAACCCTCATTTCCATACCTTGGCCCTTCTTGCCTATCCATTTATTAGTTGGACATTAGAACCATACTAAGGACACTAGATCCATGTGGTGTTAGTGTCCGAAAGATTATGCTAATGTCCTTTACCCTATCTTTCCTATATGAATACATTTTCAAAGGTAAAAACCTCCTAAGGTTTTCCTAAGAATCTTATCTTATCCACACAATCTATAGAACACTATAAATACATAAATTTTAGACCTTTATCCACTAGATGGAAATTAGGATCAAAATACATATTCAAACACAAAATAAGCTGTGAAAAATTAAGGTTATTAGTCCTTATTCTACCCTAATTATACATATTACCATCTATAGCTACCCTAAGTTCATATTCTCCTAGTTTACAATCTCAATAACACTCAAGGCATTCAATATCACTTCATTCTAGATTCACTTGCACTTGCACTAGCCCATAATTGGGTAAAACTACATCAATCTTGATCCATACTTAGAGTGTTAGTATGTATGTAACTCTCTCCACATCAAGGTGATGAGGATATCCAACCTATACTACAAACAAACACATTTTTCACCTCATGCCTTACTTGCAAGGAGGATTATGATTTGAATCATAAATCAATTATTACAAGCATAATATAGAGTTTTAAAATTCATGTGTGTAGGAATAGAACCCAAAAATAAAAACATGCGTGTACCTAAAAGTTTAGAGCAGTCATACAAAGAGGACATTAGCACCATTTTTAGGACATTAGATCCACATGGCATTAGTAACCAAATGTGGCACTACTATCTAAGAGGGGTTATGATAAATGGATTTATTTGACAACACTTAGAGATATTTGTATTTTAGTTTCTAGCACTCAGATCTTCTATATCAGGGTTTTCTAGATAAGTATTTATTTAAAAATATTTATTACTACTTTTGGAAATTCAAAACTACTCAAAATCTATAAGAAATTAATGGTTACTTTATGCATATTATTTCACTAATTTATACTACTCAATCCTTTAATCAAACATAGGATTTACAATAGTAAAACCCTAAAAGGTTTAAAACTATAATATATCCTTATAATTTGGTGTGTTCTTCATTAAATTTAAAATATAAATCTTAGCTAGTGTATTATGTAATTGCTTAATGAGGTCATACCCATTAGGTTGGGTGGCTTGTTTTGAATTTTTTGGAGGAGTAATATGGATAATAGAGGCTTGATATTCATTACTTAATAGAGGTATTCTTTGTCTAGTTTAAACAACAAGGAGGTGAGAGCATAAGATAATTTATGGATTAATAAGGGGTATGAAATAAATTATAATAAGGGTAGATTTAGGGTGAGTATAAGGAATAATGAAGGGGTGTGATTAAGCTCTATGATATCTAGTTGTGATTGGAAGAAACTTAGAATAAATATAAAAGTAGTAGATTGAAAGGGTATGATTTTATGTCATAGTGCCTCTTGAATTTATACACAAGGGATGGAATAATCCCTATAATAAAGGCCTCTAGTACTAGTGTTGGTTGAAATAAATGAGAGATCTTATGCCCAAATAATATATTATTATTTAGACCTAACCCATAGGAAGAGAAGGGTTTATGAGAAGAAGGAGAAGATGCAATATAAAAATAATATGAAATAAAAAAATCACAAGAGTCATTAATCTATGAATGATTTTATTGAGTAAATTAAAATTTTATCCATGTTTTTAAATAATGAATAACATACTGAAATGAAATAATATATGTCACAATAAACTCTAGAATCCAATGTAACATATGACAGAGATTTTATTTTTGTGAACTCAGATTCCATTTTGAACACTTTTTTTTGCTTGTTAATTTTTAGACTAGGGTTATAGTTTAATTCTATAAATTCATAAGAATAAAATAATATAATCATCAACCTTGGATATTATTTTTAACAAATAGAAGCCACACCTTACTATCTTATTGATGGCATAAAAGTAATACTTCCTCTTGAAATAGAAATTTCTTTGTGATATGTATCAATGAAGGAAATTATCAAAGATAATGAAAATCACCTACATTAATTATAAATTATTTATCATAAAGGAATATAAGCTATCAAACTTTAAAATTTAATCAAACATACATTACAATAACATATATCAAGAAAAAACATGATAGATAATTTCAATTTGGTAACATCATACCTAGATAAAATAAAAAGAATATAAGTGATGATGATGAAAAATAAAGCCAAATTGGTTGGTCTCATCTATAGTAACAAGAAATATTAGTCTTAGAATTTATCATCTAGTTACACTTAAAGGAAAAACTATCAAAAATACCATGAATTTTATGAATATGCATTGTTATTTCATATAAGTATATTTCTCACTTTTAATTTATCTTTTACTTTCCTAATATGTAAGAAAAAAAAAATCACGTGATAAAAATACAAAATGTTCAAATATATATATTTTTTAAATATCAAAACAACTAAATATAAACATAATTTTATATTGTTGGAGTACATATTTGCATATGTTATTTACGTTTATATTAAGTACATAGCATGTTTCCTTATATTTTAAATACATGATGCTTCTCATTAGGTGCATGAGTGTGAAAATGACACATTTTTACCTAAACAAAAAATATTTATACATAAAATATCATGTCTTAATAAAAATTGTTGCATATAGTCAATCAGGATAAAGCCACACTAGTTGGATAATAGAACATTGTGTCTATGTCCTCGATTACAGTCCTATCACTTTGTATTTTACAACTTAGTTTCCAAATACAACACAATAACATGGACATATTCTATATATTTTGATCACAAAGTATGGAATATCCTCGAATATCAGTAACATTTCATATATTTTGATCACAAAGTATAGAATATCCTCAAATATCAGTAACATTTCAAGTTGAAGGCATACTCTTCCATGGTTTTTATGTTGGGTTAGCCTTTTAGCAAACAAACTTTCTTAGTTAGGGGCATCTCCTTATTCTATTAAAAAAATCTTATAGTTTTTATTATCCAAAGACTCTATTTCATGTTGAGATATAATGAAAATACATGTCTCTTTTTAATTCATACTCTACATGTACCATGATGGATATGTTATTTGTTGAAATCAACATAGATACATATGCTCAAGATATGGTTGTTTCATATGCTTGTTCTCATATCATCAAATCTTTATTTTTTTTCCTTGTATGTAGCCTTTAACTTTTGTGTATGTTCAACACACACCTTCTTATTTTTATGGCTTCATCATGCCCTATATATGGCCATTGGCCTGCTATATTTTTGAGACATTCACATGTCCCTTGTATTTATCCTTTGTACCTTATGTGTGACATTTATACATGCTTTCTAAATATATGTTATTTCTTACATGTCCATTGTATGTGGAATTTGTGCCTTATCAAAATAAATTGTGTGATTTTTCATACATGTTTGTTACTTACTACCATGATGACACGGTGCCTATAATACAATAATAATATATAATTATATAAATATATGGCTCCATTATACATATCATAAACATAATACATATGTGCTTTAAATTCTTAATCTTATTCAATAATATTCTTACAATTCATATAAAAAACTTGAAAGTTATTTAAATGTTTCATATAAATACCTCAATGTTGTAATCAATTAAAATGATGTAATTTAACATCCAAATAAAATATGGTTTAATGTTACATATTTTAGATTCTAATACATTTCAAATATTCAAATGATATTACTTGATTACATCTTACACCAATGATCTCACTTTTTATTTTGAGACAAGTGATTTTGAGTAAATTTCCTTCATCTCAAAATGGGGACTTCATAATAGGCTTAGTTCAAAATTTTCACAAGGAATAAATTTTATTTTTGATAGGTTCCAATATAAAAATCATAATTTTTATATTTTTGGGGCATTCAACTTGCCTATGCACTCCAATATTTTAGAAAATTGAACATAAATATACTTGTATGAATATAATTATAGTATTTCAAACAATATTAAAAAGATAAAATTATCACTCTATAATATAGGGGCATGATAGACATTCATGTCCATGCTATTACTTCATACAATTCAGATTCATTTTATTCAAGCATCAATTTTAAGAATTTATAGTTAGAATATAGATCTATCTGCAATAGTGTGATTCATATTTTGAATGTGAACTACATTTGAGTTTAGTGACATTCCATGATTTGGATGAAATTTTGTAGTCCGTGTCTTGGTTTTGAAATCCTTTTTTTTAATTCAAAAAATCAACCACATTTGAGATTAGTGACATTCCACATCTTGGTTGCACTTTATAGAATGTTTTTTTTGGTTCCCACCTATTCAAAATCATGATAAATTAATATATAAGGGTTTGATTATATAATATTTTGAACTCAATAAAATTCACATATGCTTTAAATTGAGACTTGATCAATTTCAATTCACCATAGGTTCACTACTTCTCCACATGCTTCAGTAAGGGGGCAGGCACATCTACATGAAAAATACAAAGTATGTATACACACTTAGGTATCATATTTACTTGCTCTAGTAATTTTATGAATCGCTATAATAAAGTGGGTATAAAAGATACTAAAATTTAATAGAATACATGCTTGAAAATGATTATAATTGACATGCTTACCTTACTTGGTCAATTCACTATTTTGATAACCTAAAATATCTAAGAAATCCTTAAAATTCTCTTGGTTACTATGCATATATCTAATACTTCCATATTGTATCCTTATTCATCCATATTTAACATGTTCTTCATTGTCACTTTGGTTCCAAAAAACTTTATCCCTATTAGACAAGAGAACATTATCAAACAAAGGTGCACAATGACCTTGACTAGTTTGGCCTTGTCCAAAGTGCTCTAAAGATCACGTTTTTAAAAGAACATGATTTATAATTACTCTCCTATAAAAACCAATCGGTTAGTTATCAAAACATTTTGAGATATCTTCTTATAAAATCACATCAAGGTTCACACTTGAAGTTCTCATCTCTCTATATAGAATTCACTGAAAAATCATCTATTCTATGATTTATAAAGCATTTATCTTATGAGTTAAGACTTATGTTTCAATTATAACATTGTTTTATTTTAGGCTAAGTGCATCCCTTGTCAAGCATTATAATCATAACATTTAAATTTCCATTTTCATGATATTCCCTATAGGGATAACTACAACATCCTAAACCCTTCAAGATTTGTAGGCAATACTCAATTAATAAAGGGTCTTATAATGATATCTTGGGCATTCTCACATCCCCTAATTTTTGCTCATTTTTGTTTAATCTCTTTTATTTTCTTATGTAGGACTAAAAAATTGGTTTTACAAATATTTTGTGCATCGAATCAAGAATACACATAGAAATAGGACACCTA
Source organism: Torreya grandis (assembly GCA_037957365.1). Taxonomy (NCBI): domain Eukaryota; kingdom Viridiplantae; phylum Streptophyta; class Pinopsida; order Cupressales; family Taxaceae; genus Torreya; species Torreya grandis. Next base: position 2,915,881 of record JARHVA010001872.1, read on the forward strand.
TAGAAAAAGTTGAACAAGCCCATATTTTTTGATCTAACACACATCCTATTTATATAAATATTTAATAGCAAAAATTAACACATTGTGACCTTGCCTACATTTTGTATCATCATCCTAGTATACAATAAATCTATGTTTGCAAGTCATTTAAATCAATCACAACTCATATAAATTAATTAAAGCCTGAATTAATATTTTTACAATGATAATTCTCTAACCCTAGCCCTAGTTTTTATTTTTATTAATTTAAAACTTATATAAATTATGTGGATCTCAATATTTATTATATTCCTTTTGATTCAACTTCCTAGATCATATTTAAATAGTTTAAATTTCAAATTAGAGTTAACGTTTTATTCCAATTAATACAAACATAAAAATTTACAACTTCTATAAATTCTAGAGATGAAATAATAATAAGGGTACGATAGGTAATCTAGGATAGTGTATTGAATTATTTTTATGATCTTATGTATAATATCTTCATCATTGATTAGTGTCAGCGCAATGTTTTAGATCATTAACTATAACAGTAGAATCATTAATATATTCCACTAACCCTAGTTTTGAGGGTCAATTGGAAGTAACTTCCATGGGTGATATGTTCCTCTTAGGTTCAAATTAAATATTATGGATAAGAAGAATTATTATTAGTGTAAACAAGGGATCTTAGGCATTTCCAATATGTTTTGAGTTCGATGGAAACTAAAGTCCTTATTTATCTCTATACTAGGGCTATGAGTATGATTAAAACCCCTCATGCCATGATGTCAGTAAAGAGAACACCATGACACCATGTAACCATTAAAAATAGTATTTAATTAGTTTTTAAAATGTTCAAACATAGTTTATTGAAAAAAAATTAAAAATAAATCAAAAATAAAAGAAATTTATTTCTGAATAGGAAAACAACAAATTCAACTTGAACTCAAAAGAAAGATCTTATTTATTGGTAATGATTTAATATGACAAGACAAAATAATTTAGTACTGGATTACTCCAAGGTCAAAAAATTTGAATCGTTATGTTAGGGATAATATCCAATGTTTAGGAATGTATTATTTCAATGTTAGAAATATACATAATGAAACTGAATCCTTAAGCCCAAAATCAATAAGCAACAAGTAGTGTTCAAAATGAAATGTGGGTTCACCTAGATTATTACCAAATAGTTAATTAAAATAAATAAATTAAATAATAATAAACTATATAAATTGATTTACAATTGATTTGTCCTTTTAAAGTTTTACACATGTAAATCCTAAGTTAGATTAAAGGGTTGAGATATATAAATCAGTCAAATAATATGTAATAAACATTTATTTATTTGCTATAGATTTTAACCTTATTTGAATTTCTAAAAATAGTGATAAATAGGATTAAATATAAACTTATCTAAAAAGTGATTGTTGTGGATGATATAGGTTCTAAAAATTGAGTTATGGATAGTTCTAAGTGTCATCAACAAGTTTATAGAATTTGTTTGCTCACTGGATAGTAGCACCCCATATGGATAATAACACCATGTTTATGTAGTGTCCTAAAAGTGGAGGTAGGTTCCCCTTCATATGAATGTTCCTATTTTTTAGGGGTAGTTTTGCCTATGTTTTTAGGTCCTATTCTTATACACACAAAACCTAAAACTCTATGTTTAGCCTAGAAAACTTTATTTAGTATGCTAACCCTATTTGTCCTTGAAAGTATGGCATTAGAAATAATTGTGTATTCATTAGTAGGATAGTCTAGACATCTTCAACACCCCAATGTGAAGAGAGTTTCCTACATAACAATAATCCTAAGAGGGATCAAGCTCCATGTAGTTCTCCTAACTAGTGCTTGATGCAAGTGCAAGTAAATGTTCGAATGATAGTAGACTTGGATGCCTTAAATTTTCTTGAGCTTTGAAATAGTTGAAAATTATGATTAGGGATGTTGTATATGGTAGTATGAATAATTAGGGTAGAATATGGATCAAATACCTTAATTTTACTCAATTTGTCTTTGGATTGAATGTGATTTAGCTTTTATCTTTCATGTAATGAATATAGGTTGATTAGACTTGTATTTATAAATATATATAGATTGTGTAGATAATAAAATGTGTTTAGGCTGACCTTAGGAGGGGCACACATTTAAAAAAATATTTGTTTGGGTGAGTTAAGGTTAAGGACATGTTGAGATCAACATGCCCCCATTTTTGAAAAATTAGGACCGTTGTTCAATTTTACAAATTGTATTATAAATTATGCATTCAAATTGATCAAAATTGTATGATTGAATATCATGTTTTGTTATAGGTTACATTTGTAATGTTAGCATTTAATCTTTATTTTACTTTATCTAATATTATTAATGTTTGATGTATGTTTCCATGTTGTAGGTTTAATGGAGTTCCATTGGAATGAACATTATTTAGGGTTTTATGCTTTAAATTATAACTTAACCCTCTTTGACTAAGCCTTTTGTCTTTGGTCAACTAATTATATCTATGTCTAAATAGTATTGAAAAACATAGTGTAAATGTTTAGCCTAAGTTCCTTTTGAAATAGATTAAAATTTACGTGAGATAAAATTTACGTGGGAGAACTTTATTATATTTTAAACTTAGTTTAAATTTTATCCTAAAGTTTTAATCATGTTTATTAATATGAAAAAAACCTTAGTCTAACATTTTATCCTAATTATCTTTATATTTCTTGAGCCTTTAGTTTATTATCGTTACTCATAGGAATGAATTAATCATAGGATACCAAGTGTCAAAATCCTAGGAGCTCATATCAAAGATCAATGATCTACATGTGATTTTCCAAGTCAAAATGTCAAAGATCCTAAGGAGCAGCACACAAATGACAAGTGTCATGATCTTGGAGGTACATCAAAGATCCAATAGTGAGTGAAGAGTCAAATTGTCAAAAATCTTATGAAGAAATATGAAAGTGATAAGTGTCACAAAATTGGTAAGTGATCAAGTAGACCAAGGGATATCATTCAAGATTGTGTATAAATAAAGGAATCAAAGATCCATGTTCATTATACATCTATTAGATCAATGGTGTGAATGAAGATGGACTTTGCAAAGGGCCCAAATCAAATGTAGTGGTGATACATGTCACGACCATAATGGACTAGATAGAGATATATGAATAAAATTTAGGCTTCCAGATCAAGATTAATGGTGTAGAGAGGGTCAATAATTTAATGGGCACATATTGAATAAGAGGCTACCACATGGTAAAATGACATCAAGAAATGGATTGTATTTACAAGGTACATAGAGAGCCTATAGAACTGCCAATTGGCACACTCTCAAGAACTCAAATGGAAGATCAATGGCTCATGATGATGTCATTTCTAGGAAGACTTTTGAATATATCAATGGTGTGAATTGATCAATTGTTAAAATTACATGAGGTATTGTCACATGGCCAAAAGTGATAAATGACCATATTTTGAATAAATGAGCATCATGACATGGCATTACCACATAAATAGAACATGCCACATTGGGATATCTCATGGTCATAACACATGAAAGATATAAATGAAATGAAATATAAGTCATAAAATCTCATTGTTTCAACTAGCTGACTGGAATTAAATCTCTACATAAACCTTTAAGAAATCCCTAGAGTGTATAGATTACCCTAAATTGTCTCTAGAATCATTATAATTGAATAAAAAAAGTTAGATTATCATCGCCAATTAGATAATTCTATTAGGATTTTAGCAATGGTGACCCATAAGCATTTTTGAAAATAAGATATGGAACTACATTTGACTTCAGATGTATAAGGTCATGTGTTTAAAGACATAGAACTTGTAGCAAATGATTTTAATACAAGGGATAGAAATTTTACTAAATTTTTATGGATAATTGAAAACCATCCAATGATCACCAAATAATAAGAAAATATTCTCTCTATAAAAAGGATCTATGATGAAATTATATCAATACAAATGATTGGAGTTCACTATGCAATTACAAAAGTTGAGATACTTTACTACATTGATATTCTTGGTCCCATTTTTAAGGAAGTTAAGATATAAAAGCACATGATAACTAATGAACATAATCAGAGGAAATTTTATTACATTTACCCAATTGCCTTTGAGTCCTATTACAAACTCCTTAAACCCCATATTGACTTAACCTCAATTAACTCATGGGCAAAAGAACACAATTTATTGGATACCCTATCTATGTGGTTAAATTTTGGTAACTAGGTATTTGTTGACCTTAATAAAAAAATCCCAATAAGTCAATTCAAACAAGGGGTTAGGATGGTAATGATAATGTTGAAATTTTTTTATGGATATGTAATTACAACATATGTTGATCCAATATGGGTACCCATAGTATATTTCATAATTGAAAGGGTAATGGTTCCCTCACTAGATGAAATAATTAGCATTTCTTTGTGTAGACAAATATATGCAATTAGGAATAAGAAGAATAATGAGTTTTTCATGATGTCTTATCTCTTAGATGCCCTATGTAAAAAAACAAAGATCCCCAATTAGAGAGAATGGTCTCTAAATGGAACCCAAACCATTTCTTAATACTATTCTAAATTACACATTTACAAATATAGGGATCACATCTAGTTCATTTGTGATTGTGTCTACCCAACATTTAGTGAATCTATAACTAGTATCCTTATGTCAATAAATAGTCCTTTGATCAAGAAATATGCTAAAATAATGGGGGATATATGGTTGTACCTTGATTTATCTATCATAAGGATTGAGGGAACTCAAAATTCTCCTCTCAAGTTATTGGTCTATGTTCCTAATAAGATATCAGAGTAAGAGGCGGCCTACCAATTGTTCCATGGTGTAGATGTCCTTTGTAAAACCAAAAAAAGGGACTTATTCATATATTCCCTATGATAATTGGTAAGACTACCTTTAGATAGTGGGATCACATTGAGGCTACATCAAAGCATATATCATCTTTCAATCTATAGATAGATGAACTTAAATAATGGGACACTTATGGAAGGGTTAAAGAGAATTTTAAACTCAAAGGGATTATGAATGTACCCTATGAACATGAGAATGGTGCCTTTGATCCTATATACACCAAGGCCTATACTTAATTTTAAGTCATTATAAGATTGAAATAACATAACCTAAGTCTAGACTACAAAGAAATCAACAAGTAGATGATAGGTGGAAGTTGGGCCCTAGACATTATCATTTAGTAGGTGATGAATCTTCTAATATTCCATAAGCTAGAAAATAAGTAGAACACAAGCCAAAATAAAGAAGGCAACATGAAATCACCTCAAGTTCATCAGCCCCTAAATCATCCAATATAGTAGAGCAAGATCTTTAGAGGAGGTTCATATGATATCCCTTGATTATAATGAGACTTTTGAGGATGAATTAAAAATGCTATCTAGGGATTATGAGTTTGAATAAAATGAAGAGGCAAAGGTTGAGGAAACCAAGGAGGAGAAAGGAAATGAAAAAGTGTTGGACTTGGTTCCTATTGACACTCCAAAGAGAAAAGCTGAGACATCTATTGTCTCAAAGACAAAGAGACATAAAGTGATTATAACTACTGCTTTGAATGAAGTCAATTTTTTTAATGAAGAAAACATCATTTATTAACCTCTTATCCTTGAGTGGTTAATTTATGAAAATATAATGTAAAAGATACATACTTATCACCCATGGGCCTTGGTCAAAGCTAATAATATCCCTATGCAACAAGAACTTAAACCATGGATTATTGCTTTGTAATAGGAGGAGGTAAGAAGATTGGATACTCCAAGCCATTCAGTTGACCAATCAAAAATAGAGGTCCCAATCCCATGCCTGACCCAATATTAAGTTGGATTCAACTTTGATTAAAAGACTACTAGCTTTCAAAGAGTGACAAAGAAAAGCGTCATGGCAGGAGGTGAAGAAATTATTTATCAAATGGTGGATCCATTGACTAACTTGACTCAGAAGTAAGGATCAAGGCTTGGTGAGAATATAATATTTGAAGAAGATGTCTTGAAATTAGCTCAAAAATAGTCAAATTAGTTTCAAAATGCTATCAAAGGGATAAAGTAATAAAATAAGAACTTGGAGTAGGTTATTTTGTCTATTCTAGGAGATATGATCAACCAGTTTGGAACAACCATGTATGATCTATTCATCTACTTGAAATTAGTAAAGCCAAAGAAGGATATGTTTAATAAATAGGTTACTTTGGATTTAAGCCAAGTTAGCCAATGGAAAGATTCAAGAAATGAGACAAAGGAATTGATCAATATTTTAACAGAGGATCAAATTCCTAAATTTAAAATAGTTAGCTTGACACACTTGAATATGGCTATGGTTATATTAATATAGATGATCAGAGCTTTGAATAAATGGTCCAAGGAAATGGGGGATATTTCTAAAGATCTCAACCAATTGGAAAATGAAATGATGCATATAATAGGGAACTTAATCATTGACCCAACTACACTTATTCATCCTAGCTTGATCATTGATAATGGGTTCAATCATAGAGCTACTCAAATCATGTACGAGGTGAAAAGTAAAATCTAAGGCAAAATAGGGGAAAACAACAAAAGGTCTTGGACATGATCCTATCTATAAAAGAGAATATTAGTAATGTTAAAATCATCAAGGAAACATTGGATAGAGCTGATAAGGACTTAAAAGGCCTGACAGATCAAGTGGAAGAACTTCTCATAGAAGCCATCATCAAATCTAAGCTGATTAATTATCAACATAATAAAGCAATGAAGATCCTATAACAAAGACAAGGGACTACAACAATAAAGGAGTCTCAAATTCAAATCTATTGACTTGAAATATTCTCTTGTATAGAAACATGTATATGTTTTAAAAAGGAATATTCATTTTGTAAATTCATGTGCATCTTGTAAAGGGCATTGCTTATAGGTTAGTCCACTTAGAAAGTGTCACTAGTTCTAGAATATTGAAGAAGGACAACTATCTTTGACACTTATACAATTATCATTTGGTATGATTGACAAACATACCTCCTTAGTCTTATAAAAAAGGGGTATTTTCATTTTCAAAATAAGAAGGATGCCTTGAACAAAAAAATATTTGTAAAGTGAGAGAAATTAATACAAGTCATGAATTATACAAAGATTGTCCATTATTTGTTTGTGTGATTGTTATTATGGCTACTTCCTAAATTAACTAGTCTAATTTTCAGATTTGTATTATTTTCATGAATTCTAGTATTTTCATGAATTCTAGATGTGCATATTTAAATGTAGAGTTATCAATTTGTGTTTATGCTAGATTGATTGAAAGAGTTTAGATTCAGTTCATTTTTCTTGCTCTCTTGTATATGTGCTTATGAAAATTTCTTGTATAAGTAAATATTTTGTTAGAGTAATTAATGTTTTTTAATTACTTGTGTTAATTATACTTAGGGTATGTCAACATTATGTTATAATTATGTTGACATACCTACCCACTCACTCTCTCTCTCTCTCTCTTATTTACAGGCACTCTAGTAGTGCATCTTGTACAAGAGAGAACATAGAAGAGAATTGAGATTCATGTAATCTATCAATTAGTAATAGATAACTTATTGTGTTTTGTGTGATAAATTCATTAAGAATCATGTATATGGTGATATAATCTTGGAGAGATCTTGGGTGAGAGTTTTGTAAACTCTGGCATGGTATTAGAACCATCTCCTTGAGTCATCACTCAATGTGTTTCATTTCTCAATAACTCATATCTCTACCTTTGTGTAGGTCTTGTTTAGCCTTTATTTGTAGCATAAATCTCTTCAAGCCCGTTTGTAATTTTTGGGTATTTTTTTTATGGTTTATGTACTCTCTACTAAAATATTAGATCTATGTTTAGTTGTTGGATGTATGTCAAAACAGTGATCATTTTTTTTGGTTAGACATTTGATTTGGTCATGTTTTTTCATTATCCAACCTTATATATATCATTTGGAGGCTGAAGTCTTATTTTGTGGATCTAAGTTGATCTTTGTGGAAAGATAAATATGGTGGGATAGATTTAATGTACTACATAGCCATTTTTTGTTTGCTTTCTCAGTCCAATCTCTGTAACCATGCCTTGACTAATGGTGGTGACTATGTTTGCTTAGAAAGAGAGTAGATTCTACTTTTTAGTAGCATTGTAAACTATGAGACCATGTGAAGTGAGTGGTATTGTAGATGGTACAAAAATTACAACTTGTGCTCTATAGATGCTGCCTATGTTCCATGCATTCTACAGCTTGGTTGGAAGGTATCCACATACTACTCCTCTATTCACATGACATATATTATTGTTGATTTTATGCCTAAGAAAGTCAAATTAATTGACCTCATACCTGTACATGGCCTCCTACCTATAGTTTGGTAGGCTCTTGTTCTTGGTTTTGATGAAAAGGTAGAAGATTTTTTATTTTTTCATCATGGCTTTGTCTATTTTGGTTACGTGTATTTTTTTCCTTCATATGGAGGAGTCACTATTAGATTGAGTGTCCATTTTCTCCCCTTAGTGAAAAATAAAGTCAAGACTTATAGCATTTTCATTCTTTTGGCATGACAAAGATGCAACTATTGAACAACCTCTTGCATGGTGAGGATGCTACAATTGGGCATGGTGGTGGCTGGTTGTGAGCTTTAGCTTGTATTTGAACACCTATCGATGTCCAACTTAACATGTCTCCCACTTTCATTAAGACTTAGTCTCCTTACCACCCATCTCACATTTTTTTAAAGCATCCCATACTCCTCTTGGTTGACATGCTTCTCCATGTTATCTACGTGTAGCCAAAACTACCATTCAAAAACCTTTTTTATTTGGTTTAACCTATAAATACATGTAGCTACTCACCATCCTCCATAATGTCATGTCATGTTTTCCTCCTTGGTGGTGGAAACATAATTTATAAATTACTTTATAGTGGGAAATATTTATTCATTGCATTAATTATAACATTTGATTCTTAGCATGATTTTATAAGGTGGATCTTCTCACTTTACTTTTTTAAGTGGTGAATATTGATAGGGTGGTAACTAATTTATTTGGTGGGGGGAAAATAATCTAGTGAGGAGCCCTTATTTGACCATGTGGTCACGATCATTTTTCACATTATAAAGGTGGGATGTGTTTTAGGATTTTTTTCCTACCCTATCCCTTCCCCCCAAGTTTGGGTTGGAATTTTTTTTATCATGGAAGGTGTTTCCTTAATTTTTTTTGAAACCACTATATTTTATTGGCCTCTTATTTTTATTCCCCTTCTTGTAGATGCTTTTTTGGTGGTAACTAACATCTATTAGGGGAGGCCATTTTTTTATTCAAATTGGTGGATTTTGATCTTTTTTAAGGGAAAAAATGGCTTCAAATTGAATTTGGCTTCAAGGCCTCCACCCATTGACCCCACCCTATACCATGATATGGATCATGATGTGCATTACCACCCCTAGACCCCCATGTTGTACCCCATTCTATATTACTTCTGATTGTTTAAGACTAGTGGGTGGGTCTACCATGGTTGGTGGTGATGCCACCCAAAATAAACTTACATAGTTATTTGTATCTCTACTTATTATTTGGTTTTAAAAATGCATTGTATTTCCTCATATTGTAAAGGGCACCTAAAATGGCCTTATTACCAATACCTTATTGAGTAATTTTTTTTCTCTTTTCACATGGCTATTATCTAGCATGACTCTTGTATTTTTAAATGTATGTTCAAGTATTGGATTTTGGGCCAATCATGTATGACCTTTTTTAGTTTGTGAGTTTTTTTGCCTTCATGAATAATTTTTTGTTAGTTTACACTTCCACCTATGTTCATGCCATTGAGACATTTGAGTCCCCTTCCTTTGTGCCTCGTTACATTTTTTAAGATAGATTTCATTTCTTTTTGTAAATAATCACCTTTTGTGTGTGTGTGTGCTTTCTTGTTTCCAACACAATAATGATTTTCGATTCCTCTATTATACATGGATATCTTATTTAGGAATTTTTTTTTGGAAACCATATGAGGATTTCCTAATGTCTCATCATTTGTTGGCCTTCTTTGGTATACTCTTCTATATTTTTGACACTAGCCTTGATAGTATGATCATATCCATGTTATGAGTGACTTTTGGTATCCCCAGCATCTGTTAGGATTTATAATTACCCATGGGTATCCATTTTCATGGTTCTAAAATTACCATGGTAGTTAAGGTGTTTGAGTAGTGGATTCAAATGACTCATGTAGATATTACGAGTATTTTCACCTAGTGTTTAGCATTGAGGGGGAGATGTTTAGCGATGCTTCCTTAGGTTTCATATTCTACCTAATATTTTAGAGATATATCAATAAAAGGATGTACTAGAGTATGTGAAAATACCTAGTGGTTAATTACTTGTGTTAATCTTACTTAGAGTATGTCAACATTATGTTGACATACCTATGCACTCTCTCTCTCTCTCTCTCTCTCTCTCTCTCTCTCTCTCTCTCTCTCTCTCTCTCTCTCTCTCTCTCTCTCTCTCTCTCTCTCTCTCTCTCTCTCTCTCTCTCTCTCTCTCTCTCTCTCTCTCTCTCTCTCTCTCTTTTATTTATAGACTCTCTTAGAGTGAATTTAATGATATTGGAGATAAGAGAAGACATATAGAAGTAGTGATTCTCATTTTAATCTATCATTTTTTTTAATAATAGTTTCCTATTTATGTGAGCAATTTATTAGCATAATGGCTATGATGATATAATCTTGGAAAGATCTCAGGTGAGAGTTTTTTTGCCTTTATGTTGACATACCTACCCCCTGCTCTCTCTCTCTCTCTCTCTCTCTCTCATAGGCACTCTAGTAGTGTATCTTGGATAAGATAGAACATAGAAGAGAAGTGATATTCATGTAATCTATCAATTAGTAATAGATATCTTATTGTGTTTTGTGTGAGAAATGCATTAAGCACAATGGTTGTGGTGATGTCATCTTAGAGAGATCTTGGGTGAGAGTTTTGTAAACTTTGACATCTTTAAATTGAATTTGGTTTCTTATTTTCATTGTTTCACCTTTCCTTAGACATTTTATTCATATATGGTAGGATCTATGTTTTAGCTATTTCATGTCATACATTGGTTTGAGTGCATATTTGGATAAAATTTAAACTTTATCATAATGTCTAGATTGAAGATCAACAACATATTTCTTCTCTTCCCTACCCTTTTGCTCATTTTTTATCAACTCACTATAGTTTATCTTCCATTGTAAATATAAATGTTAGATTAGAATTTAGACCTTAGGTTATAATCAACATTCACTCTACTTAGTTTAGATTACTCTAAACATTCCTAAGCAAGCTTAAGACCATAGTTACTCCTAAAAAGTAGATACATTATCATTTTTGTGAAATGGTTCATTGCTTTTCCATTATTCTAAAAAATATCTTAGGAATATCATAACATAAAACTCATGCAATGAATTCTTTGAATACACAAATGAGAAATGTTTCTTAAATACTTTGTAAACCCATGTGATACACTTTCAAGAATCAATAGGATGCATTTCACTGGTGCTAAAAGGAGGGCCTTAGCTAATGCTTTGTAAATTTGAAGTATCTTAGATAATTTAATTGAATATTTCTCAAATATCAATTAATTCTTTGCATATTTGTGTCTTTCTTAGCTCAATTGTGTAAAGATCATCGATACTCACTATTTCAGACCAATATTTAGGCTCATTTAGCTAAAGATAGATATTATTTGAATATTCATGATAATTTTTTTCAAAGGTAGTTTAATCTTTGTAAATATAACGTGTTTGAGGTTAGTGATAGCAATTTTTTTCAAAAATTGGTTGATTCTTTGCAAATTTTGGTTTATTTGAACTTAGAAGTGTAAAGATCACTCACATTTTCAAGTTTAGAGGTATCTTTAAATTGATTCAGTTAAAAATAATTGTTATTTGTATGAATTTATACAAAATTTTCTTAATGTATAAATCTAATCATTGTTCATCACAAAGATAAGGTTGATACATCATATCTTGAATAGAATTTAGAGTTTACAAGTTGGAACTACCAAAAATCAAGACTAGGTCATGGTTTAAATCAAGGCTACCTCTCCTTTCATTACAAGTTCATAGGAAAGCAAGAGTAGATAAAGGTAACATAGGGTTTCTAAATCACAACCTACTTCACTTTTTTGTGGTGCTCCTATGCTCAATCCTTATAAGAGTATGACTTGGTTAGGTGGATCTTTCATCAATTTGCTTGGTTAGGTACATGACTTACCTAGAAATCTTGAGAATTATTTACCATCTTTTAGTCCTAATGGTGTGGTTACTACTAAAAAACATATCAAATCTTCTAAAATTGCTTTAAGATTATTTAATGTCATTCATGAAGATGTTGCATGTATATTATTTACTTTTACTTTTAAATATGTTACATATGATTGGTTTCTCAACCTTCCTAAGAATTACATTAACATTTGGAATGATTTTAATAGTATTTTCATTGATAAATTTGGAAAGATCATTAGTCCTTGTATCCTTTATCAACAATTCACCACTATGAAAATATATTCAAGTAAAACCATTAGATCATTTAATGATAGATACTGAAAGATGTTTAGTATAATTATAGATCCATATAGACTTGATGAGGCTTTGGATTTAGATATTTATAAGGATGCTTTAGATCCAATGACTTCTATATATTTGAAAAGGTCTGTTGGAGTTATAAACACATTAGCCTTGGCTTATGATGAAGCTATGACAATTAATGAACAAATACAACCCCAATGTCAACTAGAATATGTTATCCTTAATGTCAATTCCAATATATCTACACTAAATGTATTTCCCAATGATAATCAAAACATGCCTTCTTTGAACCAAACACAAGTTTTAAATCATTTAGCTTTGAGTCATGCTCATCTTAGTCAAAACCCAAGATTATTAAATAACATTGAAAATGGATCTCATCCACAAGATCAAAGAGTTATGGTGCGAATGGATAATAATAATACTCAATTTCACAATTCAGAGGTACCAAAAAATGAGAATGATTCCATATTCAAAATGGTTCAAAAACTAAGCACTAATTTCCTACAATTATAAAAATATTGGGGAAAATTCTAATTTAAATTATTCTTATCAAAGATTCAATAGACCTACAAATAGATTTCACAATAAGAGTAAGAATAATTATAATGAATCATCTAAACATAAGAAAAATCTAGAGATAAACATATGTGATGTAGCTTTAACTGAATATTGTAGAGTTCATAACACTTCAAAGCATAGTGAATTGGCCTATATTGAATTTTTCAATGCTTTTGACTTATTTCAAGATGAGTTAGATACACTTAAATGTGGACCTAACAAAGATAATACTATAGGTATATCTATCTCTTCAAAGTCATCCAAATATGGAACTAACATAACTCTTATGGTGGAGACTTTTGATTTCCCATTCTAAGAGGATAACAAGCCTAAGGATACTCCAAAAAAGGTTCATGATTTTTAATAGTGTCTGGAAAAGACTTATCCACTGAGGAATAGAGAAAAAAGGGCATGCATTGACAACTTCAACCCCAACAAATAACTTTGGTACTCCTATTTGAGTAGTTTTTATCCTTTTTCAACATTTTCTAATTAGCTACTAAAAATAAAATATAAGTAGGGTTTAAGATTACCTGGAGCTATGGATGATTGATTACACACCATTGATCAAGCTTTATTATGATAACTCCTCTTTTGTTGTGGAGGAATGACCTATAATTCACCATACTTAAACAAAAATTGATTAATAGATAAATGGGTGGACTACCTGGTATAAACCAGTCTCAAGAAGTAGCACACTTTCTCAAATGGATGTTAGCCCATGTTCAAACATTAAATTTTATTATTAAACATAAAAATACAAAAATAGATATGGATAGAAGTAGATAATGTCAAATATGACTAATTAATAAAAAGATTTATATGATCAAAAATATGCATCTCAGAATTCATTAGCAATGTCTATATTTTCTTGAATTATAGCTAATAGCTCATCAATATAGGAAAAGTCAGGTATAAAAATCACAAGATAAAGTCCTAGCTCAAAAGTTATATCACTCTAATCCACAAAGAGAGGTTGAGGGACTATAAGAAGATCAAATATGCTAACTGAATCATGTACTAAACTAGGTAAGGTCATTTATATGAATAGAGAAAATTTTTAGAAAATATATTTGTAGATTTTATATAATGTTTTAAATATTTAATAGGGATCGATGCTGATCCTATAGGATCGATGTCGATTGTATAGGATCAATGTTGATTTAGATGAATTGATGTCAATTTTATAAAACATTGTTAAATAGTAAAAAAATTATAATAACACTTTGTATTTTTGATAAAATGATGAAAAAAATAAAAAAGAGATAAAAGTAGAGGTTTATAGATAGAATTTTTTTTGATAGAGATTCAAGAATTAAACAAGATGTTTTAATTTACTTTAATTAAACTGACAGGGATCGATGCCGATCCAACATGATTGACGTCAATTCAGATGAATAGATATCAATTATGTGATATAAAAATAAATATCAATTAGATGATAATAATGACCTAGAAAACTAATAAAATAGATAAAACTAAATGTCAAATAATGACAATCAGACATAGAAGATAATAGATAAAAATAAATTACAACACTAACCTTTTTTATTGAATATAAAATTTAAAAAATGAGGGAAGAATCTTCACAAAATCCTCTTGATCATTCCTTAAGTGGAGATTCTACAAGATAACAAAGCTTTCAAAATGTTCATACACAAACCATAGTGAGATTTTGGTAGAGTTTTGAATTCAAAATCACCATCACCATCCTCTTGATCAATGGAAGTTTGTTATGCATTTATGGATCGATTTTGATCCTAATTGATTAGAATCAATCATGGAGGATCGAAGTCGATTTACCTAAAATGGGTTGAGATGAATGAAAATATACTCCAACAAGCTAGCATGAGGTAAAAGAGGGTTAAAACAACCTCTAAGGTTTTTTGGTTTGTTTTAACCAAGGAATAAATTTTTTAGGAAGTTTATTATGTTTTGGTTTTATTTGATTTTTTAGATTTTATAGTTTTATGGGTAGAGTAAAAGGGGTACTTGCTATTTAACCATAGTAATTAACTTATTAACATAGGTGGTAAATGAAAAAATATGGTATAACATAATTATAAAAATAATTACACATTAGGGGGGCATTATGACATAATGATACATAATATTAATACAAGGTGTATAAATTTAGCATCTATATTTGCCCCTTTTTGTGGAGTGGTATAAAATGGCACATGTGCCATGAGACAAAAAAAATTAAACTACTTAATGCCCCAAGTTTTTGAGGTATCCCCCCTCAAACCAGGTGATGGGAAATGAAATGGAATAGATAACAAGTTTGAACAAGATGGAATGGAAAAATAAAATGGATGAAATGGTATGGAAAAAAATGAAAGATAGCTAAAGGACACATAATAAAAAAAGGATGACAGATAATAACAAATTAAGTCCACATTTGTAGTAAAGGGAACAAAAAGTAATGCAAGTAATAATACTCAAGAAACAAGACTAAAAAGTGAAATGCCATCGCTTAAATAAGGAAGCTTATAACAAGCAAATCAAGAGAATAAGAGATAGGAATAGAAAACTAAAGCATTTGGTGTGTGTATGGTGTAGATGTACCTATAGGTAATTATACTCAGGACAAAAGACACATTTGGGATCTTACATGGGGTAAGGTTCCAAAAAGTAAGGGTATACCAAAAGAGATTAGGGAACTGACAAGGGGTCAAAATTCTCCAATCTTAAGGGTAATAGGAGATACAAAATGGGATGGATATGATAAAAGAAAGAAAATATGGGTTCACAAGCAAATTGAAAGTAATAAAAATAATCCAAAATGAAAATAGTAATCAAACTAGGGGAAGCAACATCGATAAAAAACAATCAATGATGATTCAAGAGAATCAACATTGATAAAAAATAATTGATGTCGATTAAATAGAATCAACATCAATCAAATGGAATGATGTTGATCTAAAAAATGGTTATAAATATTCCACTGACAAATAATAAGGCTTATTTAGCTATCAAGTACATGAGAGTTTTATAAGTGAAATTTGATGGGTTATTGATGTGTATACACACAAATGAGGTGATGGAGGCTAGTGGGAGTGGATGACGATGATGATGATGAGTGTACTATGATTTAGGGGACAATTTTTTTAATGGATTTTATAGTTTTTTATGTTTTTTGAATTTTTACTTTAAGGGAGGGGTTAGAGGAGGAAAATTAAGGGGAATAGGATAAGGGGAGATTAGATTAGGGATGAAGATTGGATGGGAGAGAAAAACTTAATTTTTTAAGTAGGAGGGAATCGATATCAATCCATATGGATCGACCATAATCCATATAGATTGACCACAATCTAAAATGAATCATCATTGATCTCTAAGGATCACCATCGATCCAAAAGGATTGATGTCAATTTATAAGGAGAGGGTAAAAGGGTAGGAACAATAAAAATTAACTAATAAAAGATTACTTATGATAGGTCTGTGAGTTGCTAACTATGAGGGATAGAGTCCCACCATTTATAGAGGAACTACAAGAGGAGCTAGATGATGATGACTAGATACACTTAGAGGCAATGGGATTTGGAGGGATCCAGTAGTACCACCATATCCACTAAGACATTGGCATGATAGTGGCACTGTTGGAGTAGTGGGATTATACCACTAACAGATTTTGGCATCTGATAGGTGAGATTATGATTAATTCCAAGGATATCATCTAGATTCTAAGGCTACCAATATAGGGATCTCTAATGTACACTATGGATGAGGCTAATCAATTAGTGGCACTAGGATAGTCATATAGAAATGATGCCATAGACATTAGATTTGTGTCTATAGGTTTTTCATTCTAACCCCTATTTGATTAGGCACAAGTAGAGAGGTTATTGTTGACCATGCTTATGGTAGCAATGACTTGCTATGAATTACTTGATTTTAGTGGAGGATAATTTCCATAGAGCTTCATTGTAGTCATAGTAGATATGTTAGAGTATAGGACAATATTTACTTGGGTGCCCATATTATTAGGGTATATTTATAGAGAGTTATGGATTTGTCATATCAAGTACTAGTTAGGGCTTGATATTACATTTATGCTTAACTACTGGGCATATGAGCACATTCAAGTGATTCACCCTATTAGGACCCCATGGGGTGGGTTAGCAGACATGGCATATAGTGCAAGCTTCCTTTGATGGGATGAAAACCTAGTCATACCATATTAAAATAGGGTTGTGCATGATCTAGCGTAATATAGATAGCTTTTTGAGAGCCTATAGATTAGAGACATTATTTGGAGACCATATGTGAATTCTCTAGCATGACCTGGCATAGAAGTAGAGCTAGGGGATGTGGCCTATGAGAGATGGGTATATAGGTGATAGATGGACCATATGGAGTTATTTTATTTTGATATATTCCATCTCTAGTTTGGATTGCTACAAGATGTACCATTGGCTACACACTTATATAGGCAAAAGGATACAAAGTTGGAGTGGCAAGTACCCAACACCAAAGTGATCTAGATGGGAGCATTAGAAGAGCTAAAAATATCAAATGTGGATGATACAAGATATAAAATGACTATGCCACTTGGTTTATGGGAGAGATGGTGAGGTAGTAACATAGAGTAGTGAAGCATCGATATGAGGTGGTACAAGAGGCACTAGTATAGGTTGAGCACATAGATGAGGCACCAATATAGGATGCCCCAAGATAGGATGAGTAGGGGATATTGTAAGATGAGATACAAATTTTATAAGATGAGATTGATAGGTTTTATTGGTAGTGAGACCAAGACATTCAAGAGAGGGATAGCTACAAGACTAAGCTAGAGTAGATGAGATATTCTATGGCCAAGAGGCCAACTCAAGATATTACAAGTTTGAGATCCATTCCCAAAAATATGGTACCTATATAGAGGTATAGGGATGCACTTGCTAAGATACAATACTATGAAATGATTGTATAGGATCAGCTATTGGATGTTTCTCACTTTACATCTCATGTGTCTAGCCATAGCAGATCACAGAGGACCCTAGGTGTCACTATCAGTATAAGGAGAATTATAAGAGGGAGAGGAGGAGATGATAGGGGAGATAATAAAATTCGTCTCAGTAGGATAGAGTTTACCTAGTATATATGCACATCATATGGGCCATGAGACTTTTATTAAATTTGTAAAGACATTTGAGATGTTTATATAGAGACTTATATTTATGTTTTATGGATTATGTTATTGGTTTAGAGATTTATTTATTATTTAGATGGATGGATTATGGCATATTATAAATTGTTTTAATTTTATTATCATGATGTAAATTATGGATTTGTTTATGGATTATGTTTCATTTATGGTTTATGCTTATGGATATTATTTGATGTTATGGGATTAAATATTGTAGGTTATCATGGATTATGGATTATTTGACATTATGATGTTTATGTATTTTATGATTATAATAAATGGATTAGGATTTATGGAATATGAATTTTTAATGAATATAAAGTATAAATCCATCCCACATTGGCTTGGACCACAACCAAAAAGAGGACCTCTCATATACATTTCATATGCATCCTTAACTAAAGGATAATAAATATTAACACAACCTGGAGTAATCAAAGATAAAATTATTGTGATTAGATGATTTTGATGGGATAAGCGATGAATAATAGTGTCACTCATATTTTAAGAATTAGGATTTCTCTTCTATGAATTATTTTATGCCAACAAGTAGACTGATAAATATGAGAAGTGTACTATTAGAAAGTTGATCAAGATGGGAAGCTTTCCTAGGATTTTGATTTTGATAACATGAATTCTTTTTTTTGATTGATTTTAGGGATTTGAAAATGCCATAATTTTGAAAACGTATCAATGCATGAATTTTTGTGCTTAGTATCCATCCTTCGAGGGAGTGGTCTGTATTTTTATATTCTTGCACAACTATACTTTAATGGATCAGTCTATTTATTTTTGTCTTTTTGTCTTTGGTTATAGTTGTACTTTGAGAGATCAGTCTATTTATTTTGCCCTTTTTGATTTTGATTTTGATACATGATTTTTTTATAATAATAATATTGGCATAAAAATATCCTTTTAAGATAATTTCCATGATTTCATTATATGAAATGATTATGTTATCTTGTAAAATGAGAGCATATAATAGATAGGGAAATAATTATTTGGGGTTTCTCCCAATATAGGTGAAGCTTATCCAAGAGAAAATGATATGAATAGAGATGGGGTATTCATATTCAAGGCAAGGATTATAACAACTACCAATTAACCACATAATTCTCACATCATTATTAGGTATAAAGGGATATGATAGAACTGATTACTCAAGATGAGCCAACATTTACTAACTTTAGAAAGGATGAAATACAAGGCATTAAGAGGTTCACATTTGGTTTACCATCAAGAAAAACTAAATGATATGCCCCAAATCCATATTTATGGGTTATAATATATGGTCTAAGATAATTAGGAGCAAAGTTACCCCTTTCACTTCATTCCATATTAGTGACATGTTGATTTTATTTAATTACAAAATCTCCAATATTAAATTCTATACATGTTCATTATATGCTCATTTTAACTATTCTTGATATATACAAAGGTGGTCAAGGGTTACTACTTGATGCTCATCTAATAATTTAAGCTGAGATAAATGCTCTTGACAAAAATCCTCATCATAAATAA
Organism: Torreya grandis; assembly: GCA_037957365.1. NCBI lineage: Eukaryota > Viridiplantae > Streptophyta > Pinopsida > Cupressales > Taxaceae > Torreya > Torreya grandis. The sequence continues at coordinate 2,935,669 of JARHVA010001872.1, forward strand.
TGTCTTGAAGAGGGACTCAAAGGGAAGGAATTTGGACTTCCAAAGGAAGTATTGCTTCTGAACCATAGACTAGAAAAAATGGAGAAGCACCTATAGGGGTTTGAGTACTAGTTTGATATGCCCATAAGGTGCAAGGGATATGAAGATGAAAATATTTGACAATTTAATTAATGACTTTGGTTAATATTTTGACTAAGGTTTTATTACATGCTTCAGTTTGACCATTGGCTTGAGGATAATAAGGTGAATAAAAACTTAATCTGATTTTAAATGAGTCACATAATGCTTGGAATTTCTTATTTTTAAAATATTTTCCATTATGTGTTATAATTTTATAAGGAATTCTAAAATGACAAATAATGTGATTATGGATAAACTCCACAATATTTTCTACCTTTGTCAAGATAAGTGGCATAGCTTCCACCCACTTAATGAAGTACATTATGGTGGTGATAATAGATCCATGACATTGAGAGGATTTAGGATTAATCTACTTGATAAGATCAATCCCCCATTAGGAGAATGGCTAAAACTCTCTTCTGTATTGTAAAGATTTACTAGGGTCATGAGATAAATTTGCATGCTATTGACATTTTACACACCTTTTAACATAGGCACAACAATATTGATTCAAAGTAGGCCAATAGTAACATAGGCATAATATTTTCTTGGCAACTACAAGACCATTAAAATGTCCACTGCATGAGCCATCATGGACTTCCTAGATAGATAAGGTAACTTCATGCTTTTGGAGACAAAAAAAGAGAATACTATCAAAACCATGCTTATAAAGAACTCCCCCTAGAAAGACATAGCAACTTTCTACTAGAGGATGTGCTTAGCACCTTTGGATAGATGAGGGGGAGACAATTTTTTAGATGAATAATTAAATATTTGTACATACCATGGCTCCTTGGGATTTTCTTGGATATTATGGATGGATGGAAGATCCATCAGCTGATTATATCAATAGAAAAGAATAAATAACTTAGACTCCTGAGATGAGGTTGGGATAGAAGAAGCAAGAGAGGCCATAGTATCTACAAACTTATCAGTAAACCTAGGAATAACTTGGTTGGCATAAAATTCAAATGCAGATAAAATTTGATAGGCTAAAGTTTTATATCATTGGAGGATATCATTATTACATTGATATACATCTGTAATTTGATTAATCACTAATTGAGAATCCCCATAGATGTTAAGGGATTCGAATCCTAGTGCAAGAGCAGTTTAGAGTCCTATAATCAATGCTTCATACTCAACCATGTTATTAGTGCAATCGAAGTCCAATTTAAGAGACAAAGGCATGTGGATACCTTGAAGAGGGATTAATACAATCCTTACACCTCTTTTGCATTCACACTTAGACCCATCAAAGAATATATTCATTTTATATTCTAGGACTAACTCAGAGGTGGATGTGATAAACTCATTAGGGAATTCATAATTAATGGATTGATTATTACTAAGAGGTGCTTCAACCAACTGATTAACAATGATTTTACCTTTGATAGAATTTTGATGGAGAAATTATAGATCAAATTATGCTAACAACATGATCAATCTAGCCATTCACTGATTTTGATATGTCCTAAAATGCATAAATTTAATAGGATTGGTAGTCTCAATGACATACATCTTATGGTTGAGGAGATAATGATGAAGCTTAGAGGCTACTAAAACCAATTCTAGGCATAAATTTTTAGCATATGAGTAATTTTCTTTATATTCTATGAGAGTACAACTTATATAATAAACAACCTTCTCTTTGTGATGTTCATCTCAATGAACAAGCATACCACCTAGAGCATGGTCTATAGCCAAGATATAAAGGAAGAAAGGTTGCCCTTCCATAGGGGAAGTAAGGATAGGAGTTGATGAAAGATAGTATTTAAGTGTATTAAAGGCTTCTTGATAATTATAATCCCATATGAAGTGACTACCCTTCTTTAACAAATGGTTAAAGGGTTGACAATGGTCAAAAAGCTAAGAAATAAACCAACAAATAGACTGGAGCTTCCCTTGTAAACTATGAAGCTGCTTGAGATCAGAAGGAGGAGGCATCTCTAAAATAGCTTTGATTTTATCAAGATCTACTTCTATTCCATGAATGGAAATAATAAAACCTAAAAGTTTACCCAGCAAGACACCAAAAAATCACTTTTTAGGATTTAGATGTACATGATAATGAAGTAAACAATCAAAGATAACTTGCAAGATAGATAGGTGATCCGTACAAAATTTTGATTTTCCAAGGAGGTCATCTACATAATCTTTGACAATTTTATGGATTATGTCATGGAATATATAAGTCATGGCCCACTAATAAGTGGCTCCTATGTTCTTAAGGCCAAAGGGCATAAAACAATAGCAGAAGGTTCCCCAAGGAGTAATAAATGCCATTTTATGTTGATATTCTAGTGCAATAAGAATTTGACTATAACCAAAGAAACCATCCAAAAGAGACAAAATTTCATGGCCAGCTATTAAGTCTACTAACTAGTCTATATTAAGAAGGGCAAAATCATCTATTGGACAAGTAATATTTAAGTCACAAAAGTTAGTATAGATGCAAAGCCCCCCTATGGGTTTAGTGATTGGAATAATGTTGGACATCCACTAAGGATAATTAATGGATTGAATGAAGTTAATGGATAAAAGGCATTGTAATTCCTCTTTTACAAGGAGTGTAATATGAGGATGCATTTTTTGAAGCTTCTACTTTACTGGCTTAGCATCATGAAAGGTTAGAATGTTATGGATAATGATTGAAGTATCAATGCCAAGCATATCACTATAAGACCAAGAAAAAGCTCTACTATGCTTTGATAAAAAGGTGCTAAAATATTGACTTTCCTATGGATTTAAGGCCTTGATAATAATAATAATCCTTGGGACCTCTTGGGACCTGATATTAATATCAACAGTAGCTTTATTTAATAATCTATATGTTTTAGATGGAAGAGAATTATGTAAATAAGATTTTTTAGCACCTAGATGGGTCAATATTGACTCATCATCCTGACACTAAAAAAAGGGATAACTGGTACATAAGATCTTATTAACTGAGGATATACTAACGGGATGTTTCATACCTCATTATCATGATAAAATAAAAGGGGTTCTAAGAAGATAAAATTGACTAAAAAAAGTTAGAAGGAATGGATATGATATCACTATTTGAGGAAGAGGTATCAAATGTGGAAGATGGTTCTTCTTCTTCCAAAGATGGTAGAAGAGCAGGTTTGGGGGTAGACTTAGAATCCTTAAAACCTAAGCCATGATTTTTGTGTGGATTTTTTGAATCTCCTAATGTGACATCATGAGGACCATGCTCATATTTACCCATGCCAAAACCCTTCCAGGTGTAGTGATGAAGATAATCTTGAAAAAATTGAGGATTACTAAGAAAAGAGAAATTAGATGTAAACAATTTTGTATAAATGTTGTCATCATGCTCTAAGGTATCTTGATTTATCCCACCATTTATTATGTGAGTACACAATGAAGGTGGTCTAAAGGGAATGGTGCCACCTAGGTTGGGTGAATACTTGGGTTTCTTATCAGGATGATCATATTCTCTAGGAGTGGGGAAATTATTAAGAGTTAATAACTGATATTATCCCATTGAAAGTTTCTACATCATAGAGTCAATAGACTCTAGAGGGGGTAATTTTGAAGTAGAGATGGTCATGTTAGTAGAGGCTTGATTGGAAGATGAAGATGGAATTATGTTAGGTGAGGGTATTATGGCATCATTTTGTTTAAAGGTGAAGTTTCATGATTTAAATTAGTGAGGATCAGCAGGGATGATGTGTACCTGACCTTCATGTTCATACTTAAGGCATCGATGAATAGTGGAAGGTATGCATCACATCACACAAATCCATGGATGATCTAATAGAATTTTGTTTTGAAATTTTCCTTATATAACATAAAAGAGCTCATGAATGGTGTAAGGACTAACATAAATGGGGAGGATGATTGTTCTTACCATGGGTGCTACCATGTCATTAAATGCATGAAGAATTGTTATAGACTAGGAGACAATGGTTTTTGGTAGTTATAATTTATAGAAAGAATGAGAGGAGATAATATTAATGCTTTCCCCATTATCAATCATAAATATTTTAATTTGAGTTTGGTTTATCTGAGCTATAAAAAAAAGGGTGGGATCTTGATCTTTAGGTGATAGAGGAACAATCTCAGAATCAGTAAAACTAAGAGTTGAGACCATTCAGAGGGATCCTATAAAAGCTAACAAAGGTTGTGGTTTATTTTTTTGGACTTTAATAGCTTGGAGAGCTTTTATCATTATTTGTCGATGTTGTGGAGAGTTTTCTATAAGCTCGTATAATGACATTTTAATAGGTGCTTCATGGAGCTATTTTGATATGAAGATTTGTACTAACTCCTTAGCTATAATAGAAGTAGCTTATGTAATAGAAAATTTAATCTTTTGGATAGGAGGTTTAGGCATATTAGATGTAGATGATCCTATAATTTAAACCTTAGCTTTATTAAAATTGTGGTTTTGAGAGTGGGTAGTTACATGAACAACATTCATGTGTAATAGAGGTGGATCTAAAGAGGCTAGTGACTCTTTGTCACTTATTAGACTAGTAGGATCATGAATGGCTAGAATAGATGGAATGAAAAATTTTGGATTAGTATTTTGATCATTAAAATCATTAATTAAGAGGTCATCATCCTAGACTAACTACTGGATTATATTCTTAAGGGATTTGTAATTTTTCATATCATGCCCAGGTACTCTATTATACACATATATTTCTCAATTTTTATACCATGTAAGCCTTTTAGGGTGAAGGTTAATGGTCCATATAGGTAGTATTGTAATGAGGGAGGTGTCCAAAAATTGCTTCAAAATAATATCATAAGATCCTTTCAAAGGGTCATGATGTGGTTTAATAGGGGTTTTGATAATCGGATCTCATTGTAAGGTATTACTTGTTTGATTTTGTTGTTTACCCTTTGTAAGAGGAATAAATTTAATCTCTTTTCTTATAGGATTTTTTAATGGTCACTTAATGGAGAAAGAGGGATATGCATGCGTACTAAATGAAAGAGATTTTGTGTCCTTCCATGTGTTTGGATAGAGAACCTATGATCGAGGCAAAAGATGGATGAGGTCCTAAAATAGATGATGGAGATGGTATAAAAGGGATAGGACCTTTGTTATTTTGGGTGTTCATAATAGAAGGGGTATTTAGACTATGATTTTCATCTTTTGACATTTGAAAAAGATCCATTTTAACCTAAGGATGCGTTATGGATTTCTTCAGTGGAATGCTAAGACAATTATCCCAGCTATCAATGTGAGAGACTTTAATCTTTCCTTTGGTATATTTAGGGTGAGGAGGTATTATGATATAAGATGGTTTTAAAGGGTTGAGGTTTTGGTCAAAAGGATTGGTTCTCAATATATGTTTGCCATGATGAGTCTTGCTAGGGATTAAAGCTGTAGCATGTGCAACTTCAAAAATGTCAAGATGTTTATCTATAACATCCCGAGGAGTAATTTCATTTTCCTTTTAAGGAGATTTACTATGAGAGGGTGAAGGGGATGGTTCATGAAAATGATCCCATGTAATAAGATCAGAGAGTTCTATGGGAATTTTGGGACTAGCTTTAACGACCTCAAGTTGACTCAAATCAAAAGCATATCTTGTAAGGAGATCCAAGACCAAAGGTTCTTCTAGGACTTCTTTAGGAAATAAATGGTCATGGATTTTATTAATCAAGTTTTGAATTTCATTTGGTATCTCCCTAGGGTTATCTTAGATGGTGTTTGATGTGGCTATGGTTAGTAAATGGTTGCTTAAAAATATCTAAAGATTGGCTAGGAGGAGCATTGGGATTGTCCAACCAAAGGTCCCCCTTGTCAATAAGGTTATACATTAGTCATTTGAAGGATTGGAATCACTCTATGTCATGTATTATTACCCTTTGATAACTAAAAAATTCATTTTCTTTGTACTAAGTTAGTTTAGGATGTGTATCATCAATTGGGCTAATTAGAGGGAGCTCAATGACATTTACTTGTAGGAGTTTATCTAATACTAAAGCATAAGGTTCTCCTATAGGTGTATATTTCTTAGTGGGTAAAATATTAGAGTGAAAATGAGTAAGACTCCTAGGTTGCTATGTCTGAGAGGTAGAATCTCCATATTGGTTGGATGTTAGAGGGGAAGAAGTTTTTATAGTAACTATATTTGTTGGCCCTTTTGATTTTGGGTTATTACTATTACTTTTGGATGGGTCAAACTTAATGTTTTTATTACACAACTTAACATTTCCCTCTTCAATGCCATAAAGTTTAAGGTTATGGGACATGGTGAAGGCTTCATCAAATGCTTTAAAAGTTTGAATTTGTAACATGGATGATAGATATTTTGCACAATAACATGAAAATAATTCAATTATTTTTGTTTGTGGCAAGGGAAAAGTTGTCTGGTTGATTAATTTACACCTTCAAGCTACAAATTCTGATAGTGATTCATCCTCAAACTATCTAATAGCATAAATATTGGTGCTAGTCACTTTTCAAGCAATATTAATCAAGAAGTGTACTAGAAACATTTAGGCCAACTATTCAAAGGAAAAGAGGGAATGTTGGGGAATGGAATTGTACCAATCCAATATAGATCTTGTTAATGATATGGGAAAAGTCTGAAGTAAGAGGGCATCATCATGTGCTATAAGATAAAACACATGTCAAAAGGATCTAAGATGCTACTGGGGATCTTATTTATTTTAAAATTTAGTGAATTTAGAAATTTGCCACTATGAGGGGTATGGTCGAATAGGGACAGAGGAATGGATTGGCTAATTATAATTTTTTTCATATGTGAGCATATTGTTATGTCTAGAGGTGGCATCTTCCAAACTAGCCATCCTATTAATAAGGATGTTCATGAGGTCTATCTGAGTATTATTCTAAGGCACACCTCCTAAGACATTATGCTGAGGGGGTTGGTATTTTAGTAAAGTGGTGGACATGGGTTGTGAGGGAAAATATATTTCTATGGCAGCCATAATAGGTTGAGATGCCACCACGTATTTATGGATTTGTAATGGAATATTATAATTTGGGAAGGACTATAATTGAGTGGCTATGGGTGGTTGTGATGAGGCTACATACTAGATGGCTGAGGAGACATAATTTTGGGAAGGTTGAATGTTTGAGATTTGTTGTGAGCTATGTGCTAATGTTTTTTCAATGGGAGGGAGGTTTATAGGAATTGACCCTACTAATTTTTGTGAAGGTATGGTGGATATAGGAGGAGTAGTATTTTGGACCTATGTAACAGTTGAAGAATTGGTAGATACCATGAATGGTTGGTTCTCTAAAGGTTACAAACCATAGGCATTAGATCCAGGTGGAGGAGATCCAGTGGAAAATGTTACCATGGCTATGGTAAATTCTCCCATTTTCTTAGTTTACTTGAAAGACATCCCAAACCTATGTGGAGAGGTTTGGGCATGGGGGGGAGGAGAAATATGTATTGCTCAACTATTCAAATAATGCTTAAGAGCAATAGGGTTATTGTCTAGTATTTATGCAAAGGAAGGATCTCCTTGAGGATAATATTGTGGAAACAGCAAATTCTCAAAGGATTCAGGGGAAGAAGAAGAACTAGATGTATGCTCCATATGAGAAGATGTAATACCCTCCTCATATTTTCATTTTTTTATTTTTGTCGAGTTAACACCATGAAATAAAAAATAAAAGTGAAGATAAGAAAAATAAAATTAAAAAAAAATCTTTTTGAATTATCTCATTTTAAGTATGAATGAAATATACACACAATAAAAGTCATTTCAAAGAAGTTTTTAAATCACTTTTTTACCTTTTAAGTTGTGAAATAAAAGATAAAAAATAAATGGATAACAAAGGTCCTAAGAAATGGCAATCTAAGGATGGTTTCAGGTAGTTTATTTTGGAACTCAAAAAAAGTCTACACTAGTATTGATACATGGCCTAGTACTTGGATCTTGCTCCCCTCACTTCACAATCCCATAGCTAGTGTGGGTGATTATCCAATGGCGTATCAATCATCCAAAGATTATACTTGGCTAGAGAATTGAGTTGGTCCTCCTCTTGGCAGTGAAATTCAAGTAGGATCACCAAAAAAAAGGTTGCCACAAGGTTATGACATCCCCATTGGTTTCCTTATGTCAAGTGTTTAAATGTGTTAATTATAATAATCATTTGGTTTTTGTGTGGATAAAGTGAAGACTATGAGAGATTAATACCTAGAGAATTCTATGTGAAATAACCTAAGCAAGGAAAATGGATGCAATTTATTTTAAATTTTTAAGAAGAAATAAAATGCAAAGTCTAGATTTATTTTAATGAATGCAACAAATAAAGAAAGGGAGAAGAGATTTTAAAATTCAAGAATGAATTTATAATAAATAAAATTAGACCTTATGGGTCCCACTAGGCATGCCAAAATGTTTGAGTAATTTTTATGATTTTTAAAGATTTTCTAATTAGCTAATTAAAACAAAATACAATTAGGGTTTAAGGTTACCAAGAGATATGGATAATTGGTTGTGCACTACTAATCAAGCTTGATTGTGAGAACTCCGCTTTGGCTAGGGAGAAATGACCTACAATATACCACACTTAAACAAAAATTGATTAATAGATAGATGGGTGGGCTACCTGGTATAAACTAGTCCCGTGAAGCTACACACTTTCTGAAATGGATGTTAGCCCACATTCAAACATTCAAGTTTATTATTAAACATGAAATTACAAAAATAGATATAGATAGAACTAGACAACACTGTAGATTATTAATTAATAAAAATATTTATACGATCAAAAATATGCATCTCAAAATTCATTAGCAATGTCTATGTCTTCTTGATTTAAAACCAATAGCTCATCAATATAGGCGAAGTATACAAAAATCATAAGACAAAGTCCTAACTCAAAAGCTATATCACTATGATCTAAAAAGAGAGGTTGAGGGACTATGAGAAGATTAAATATGCTAATTGAATCATGCACTAAACTAATCAAGTTCATCTACATGAATAGATAGAATTTTTATAAAATGGATTTATAGATTTTATATAATGTTTTAAATATTTAGCATGGATTGATGCTGATCCTATAGGATCGATGTTGATTCAAATGAATTGACATCAATTTTTTGAAATATTATTAAATAGTAAAAATAGACTATAATAACACTTTTTTTTAATAAAATGATGAAAATAGAATGAAAAAGAGATAGAAACAGAGGTTTACAAATAGAAAACAATTTTGATAGAGATTCAAGAATTAAACAAGATGTTTGAAACTACTTTAATTAAACCAATAGGGATCAATGCCAATCTAATATGATAGACATTGATTCAGATGAATTGATATCAATTCTATGCTAGAAAACTAAATATCAATTATACTATAATGACGACCTAAAAAATTGATAAAATAGATAAAATCAAATGTCAAATAATGACAATTAAACAAATAAGATAATGGACAAAAATAAATTACAACACTAACATTTTTTATTGAAAATACACTTGACAGAATGAGGGAAGAATCTTTACAAAATTCTCTTGATGATTCCCTAAGTTGAGATTTTATAAGATAACAAAGCTTTCACAATGTTTGTACACAAATTACAATGAGATTTTAGTAGAGTTTTGAAGTCAAAAGCACTTTCACCATTCTCTCGAGCAATGGAGGTCTACTATGCATTTATGGATCAACATCGATCCTAAGTGATCGACATTGATCATGGAAGATTGATGTTGATTTACCTAGAATGGGTTGAGACATGAAAATCTAGTCCAATAGGTTGGCACGGGATAAAAGAGGGTTTAAACAACTTTTGAGGTTGTTCGATTTGTTTTAACCATGGAATAATTTTGTTAGGAAGTTTATTATGTTATGGTTTTATTTGATTTTTTAGATTTTATGGTTTTAAGGGTAAAGTAAAAGGGGTAATTACTATTCAACCATAGTAATTAAATTATTAACCTAGGTGGTAAAGGAAAAAACTATGATAAAACATAATTATAAAAATAATTACACACAGGGGGGCATTATGACATAATGATAAATAATATTAGTACAAGGTGTATAAATTTAGCATCTACAACTGCTTCTAATCCTAAAATAGACAAGAATCTTAAACCTCCAAAGGGTAGTAACTCTAGAAATAATGATGATTCATCTATTCTTCTACTAGAAATGGTTATAATATAGTTAAGGATATGAAAAAGATTAAAGATAATATTAGTTTACATGAATTGTCTCAAATTACTGAGTAAAGAGACTTGTTTCTTGAATTTTTATCCAAAAAGCCTAGTAAATAAAAAAAGGTTTCAAATACCAATGTAGTAATGTATAAGAACAAAGTAGAGGTTCCACCTTTCTTACTAAAAATTAAATTTTTTAATATAAACTTGCATAATTCTTTCTTAGATTTAGGTGCTTTTGCCAATATCATGCCAAAAGGTATTTGTGGAAAACTTGGTTTAACTCCAAATAAGTCTAATAGAGTAGTTACTCAATTAGATAAATCAATAGTTAAATTAATTAGTGAATTATTGAATGTTCATATGCAACTTGACTCTGAGCCAAGGATACCAAAATTCATATATATTCAAGTTGTGGATATTCTAGATGCTTATGGAATGTTGCTAAGTAGAGATTGGACTAAGTCCTTAAATGGGTACATGTTCACTGACTGTTCTCATATGTGGATTCCATGGAAGGGAGTTCCCAATCAAATATATATTAAGAGAGAGACACAGATGAAAGACATGATCACTGAATACAATTTAGAAAATGAAAATGTTAACATGGTCAATTCTGAGTTAGGAGTTTACACTCTTGTCACTCATAAGGTATATGACTCTAAAGGCTCTCATGCTATGCTTAGACTATGGAAATTATATTTTGATGGTGCTAGATGTAAATATAGATCTAGAGTAGGAATTATTCTAATCAATCCCATTGGGAAGGAATTTAATGTTTCTTACAAACTTTAGTTTACTGACACTAATAATTTGGTAGAATATGAAGCTTTAATCCGAGGATTACAATTTGATATAAAACATGAGATCAAAGAACTACTAATGTATGGTGATTATGAACTAGTAGTTAATCAGGTTAGAGTAATGTAAATTGTCATATCTTAAGAAATACAAGTTTAGAGTGTCATAATTGATTGAGTACTTTGATGCCTTTAGCATTATTTCAATTCCTAGAGAAGGGAACAATCTTGTTGATGATCTAGCCTCAAATGTAACCAATCTCATACCAAATCAAAATTCTGAAAGATTGAAGATTTAATTGGTTTCATGTCCCTTAGTCCCTAAAAATGTCAATAATTTGTATGTATTTAGTGATGATCAACAAATCATATATTTCATGAACAACTCAGGAGTATTTGAGTCTCATATCATAGATGAGGTCAATGAAAATTACCTTAATGAAGACAAAATTGATTACAAAATTATTCAATTGAATGAAAACAAAATTTGCAAAGATATGATTGCCTTAGAAAGATTATTTGATCAAGACAAACTACCTGAATCTATCAAAATTCCCAAAGTGACTGGGAAAGATTATAATGTAGTTGACATTTTAATCTTATATCATCATCCTATGAAGACTTAAAGATATTTGATCCTAGAGTCATTACCCATACCATTCCACTAAAATAGAACTGTAAACCTTTTAGGTAGAAGCAAAATTCAGTCAACCCTATTTTATAACCATTAATATATAAGGAGGTCAAAAAACTATTTGATGCAATAATAGTTTTTCCCATTAGACACTCTATCTAGGTAGTTAACTTAGTACGAGTTAGAAATAAAAATGTAGAAATTAGATTATGAATAGACTTAAAAAATTTGAATAGATCTTTTTAAAAGGATAATTATCCTTTACCCTCTCTTGACAAAGTCATTTAAATTGTTAGTGGTTCTACTATGATGTCTTTTCTTGATGGTTTTTTAGGTTATAATCAAGTACTTGTAAACAAAGAGGATAAAATGAAGACTAAATTCACAACTAAGTGGGGCACTTTTGATTACAAAAGAATGCCTTTTGTAATAATAAATATAGGAGAAATGTTTCAAAGAGATATGGATCATGATTTTTAAAGTCTCTTAGGTAAGTGCATTATTATATATGTAAATGACCTAACTATGTTTTCTAAAAATAGGGAAGACCACATCATCCATTTACAATAGGTATTTGAACATTGTAGGAGGTATGGGATTTCTCTCAATCCTAATATATTTTTTTTTTTTGGTTACATAAGGGAAGTTAATAGGACATGTTATAACCAAATATGGGATTTCTATAGACCTTGATATAGTTAATGCCATATCTAAAATAAAGCCCCCTAACAGTAGAAAAGAATTGAAGTCTTTCTTTAAGAAAATATATTTTGTGAGAAAGTTCATTTTTGGTTTTGCAAAAATTGTGAAGCCACTTAATTAGTTGTTGAATAAGGATGCCAAGGTCATATGGGATGAATAAACAAGGAAATACTTCAAGGACATTAAATAAGTAATAGTATAGGCATCAGTGTTGATAAGTCCTAATTTCATAATAGATTTTAATATGTATTATTTGGCTTCAAAACACACTATAGTTTCTATTTTAAATCAAAAAATAGATAAATTTGATCATTTAATGCATTTATGAGCACTAATTTTAAACATATTGAGTTAAATTATTCTCTGATTGATAAGCAAGCATTAGATTTAGTTAAGGTAGTTAAAAATTTTAGACACTATATTCTTAAGAATAAAGTGCATGTAGTACTACCAACCCCTACCACTAAGCTTATGCTTAGTCGATGTGAACTAGGAAAGAGAAGAGGTAAACAAATGTCTATTCTCCAAGAGTATAATCATAAGATAAAAATTACCAATCTAGTAAGGTATCAAGGATTGATTCAAATGATTGTCAATACTAATCCTAAAGTGAATACCATGTAGGTTGATCAACAACACTTCTGACCAAATGATTGGTGTGATGTAATTATTCATATTCTAATAAATGTTTCTTGTCCTAAAGGATTACGTAGAGAGAAAATAAGATATTTGAGGCTCAAGGAATCACATTTCTTGATCAAATATGGAGTAATATTTAGTAAAACTTATGAAGGTATATACTTGAGATGTGTTTCAAAAGAAGTAGCTGAGATCTTGATCACTTTTCATGAAAAGCTTAGAAGTGAACACCCTTCTGGAAAAAAATAGCTCTAAAAATATTGAGGGAAAGATATTATTGGCCCACCGTCTTCAATTATGCACGTAAACATGTTATATAATACCATTAATGTCATATCTTCAACACCAAGGAGCCAAAAGTAGCTATGCCATTGAGTCTAGTCTTAGTTTAGAAACCTTTCACTCAATGGGAATTGGACTTTGTTAGGGTGATTAACCCAAACTCTTTAGATGGGCACAAATATGTTCTTACTTTTATTGACTACTACATAATATGGACATAAGTGGTGGTAACCAAATAATGTAGAAATGAAGATGTGATTAGGTTCTTAGAAAAAACATGTATACAAGATTTGGGACACCAGTTTCATTAGTTTGTGATAATGGATAAACTTTCATATCTATTGATATGATTGAGTGGGCCTATGATAACAACATAATTCTTAAGTTCTGATAAAATCATTACCCTCAAGGTAATGGAGTCTCAAAGTCAACTAATAAGAACTTCATGAAATAAATTAAAAACTTTGTAATGTAACAAATAATAACATGGCATAAATTACTTAAATATTCTCTTTGGGAAGATAGAATTAGAGTGAAGAAATATTTGAAATCATTACCATTTATTTTCGTGTATGGTCAAGAACATATATTTCTAATCAATATCAAACTACCAACCTACAAGTTTATGCAAGAGTATATGGAAAAATACCAAGAGTATGCTAATTTAAGGTCGCTTGACATCATTTAAATGAAATATGTAAGGGAAGAAGCATTTCCCAACTTCATCAAACATCAAACCATAATCAAGAGATGGTTTGAAAACCATTAAAAGATTAAGTTGTTCAAGTAGGAAGACCTAGTTCTCCTATGTGACAAAGCCTCAGATCTAAAAGGGAAGCATGATAAATTAACTCCCTTATGGGTTGGTCCCTATCAAATTATTGAGACTTTCAGAGACAACAAATTTAAACTCAAAAACTTGTAGGGAGTAGAGTTCACTTTTCCAACTAATGTAAAATACCTCAAACACTACTTACCTAATGTAACACCCTAAATCTTCATGGAATAGCTTGTAAGACTTGTTAAAATTAGTGTAGCTAGGCTTAGATTAGTTTCTTTCTTATACCTGGTTTGTATATAGTGTCTATATATATTTGTTTTCTTATTGTTTATTTTGTATGTTGTTTTTGTCTTTGGTTTTGTTCCCTTATTTTAATAATCTTTTTCAAGATAGTTTTCAAGCTCCAATCCATCTGAATGCTCATAGGAACTTAAGAATGTAAGTATGAGCCTTAAACATTGGTTGATCATGGATTTTGGAAATTAGAGCTTGATGTTATAGTTTCAATAAATTGGTGAATATTGATATCTAGGTTATTTGTTCCTTAAAATATTAAACCTTGTTCTAATGTAATTTTGTTCATAATAAGGATTACATATGTTGAGTGAAAATTTGAAATATTGGAATAAATTCACGTTAACACTTAAAGAATATTATTTCCTGGGATAAAGTTTATGACCAAGGATAATTTTTTAAAGATCAAACATTTGATAAAACCCTAAAACCTAGCTAATTTTGGTTCCTAACATTTACTGGAAGCTAAATATACTTAAAAATATAAAAATAAGAGCTTTAATAAAAAATTTAAAATTTTATTAGAAAAGATGATTCTAGTAACCTCCACCAGGTCTATGAATGCATGGCTAGCAGTAGATCAAGGCCTTGAGTGGATCCAAAAGTAACTTTATTGGGGATATGGATGCCTAGCTAGTAGCATAGAAATACCCAAGCCTTCCTTTTTCATAAAACATGATTCATAATGAATATATAAATATTCTATAAGTCATTGTTAATGATTTAGGTCATGAAGTCTAGAAGTTGTTCTCTAAATTCCATCACAACCAATTAAGGAATAAAAGCACACACAAAACATGACTAATATTTGATGTTTGAGCCTAATTCTACATTTGTAAGACTTTTTTTAATCATGAATTATTCTTAATAATGGTACTTGATCATGTGGAATGATTGGTCTAGGTGTTAATTTAAACCAAGAGTATTTGAGTTCTAACGTATTGCTATGTTTCTCACATAAGTCACCATTTGTTGAGGTTAACATACTCAATTTTTTTTTTAAATGAGGACCCTTGTTCAATTTTGAAAATTGTGTTAGAAAATGTGCATTCAAATTGATCAAAATTTCATTATTGAATATCTTGTAGTATTGAATATCATGTTTTTGTCTAGATTACATTTGGCATGTTAGCATTTAATCTTTATTTGACTTTATCTAATATTGCTGATGTTTGATTTCTATTTCCATGTTGCATGTTTAATGGAGTATCATGGGAATAAACATTATTAAAGATTTTATGCTTTAAAAAATAACTTAAACCTCTTTGAATAAGCATTTAGTCTTTGGTCAATTAATTGAATCTATGTCTAAATAGTATTGAAAAACCTAGTCTAAATGTATAGCCTAAGTTCTTTTTGAAATAGATTAAAATTTACGTAGGATCAAATTTACACAGGGTAACTTTATTATATTTTAAACTTAGTTTAAATTTTATCCTAAAGTTTTAATCATGTTTATTAACTCAACTAAAACCTTAGTCTAAAATATTATTATAAGTCTCTTTATATTACCCAAGCCCTTAGTTTATTTTCATTGCCCACATGAATGAATTAAAATGATGATGCCAAGTGTTCAGGTATTAGGAGATCATATCAAATATCAATGATCCACATGTGATTTATTGAGTGAAAATGTCAAATATCCTAAGGACAAAAAAATAAAAAGTGTCACAATCTCAGAGGTAGATCAAATATCCAACAATGAGAGAAGAGTCAAATTATCAAAAAGCCTATAAATGAATGTGAAAGTGACAAGTGTCACAATCTCGATAAGTGATGAAGTGGATAAAGTTATAGTGTTTGAGTTTGTGTATAAGAAAAGTAATCAACAATCCACATCCATTCATACATCTAATAGATCCATAGTGTGAATGAAGCTGGAATTTTCAAAGGGCTCAAATTGAATGTGGTGGTGACATATGTCACAACAATGATAGACTAGATGGAGATCAATGAATAGCATTCAAGCTTCTAGATCAAGATCAATGGTGCATAACAAGTCAAGAATTCAATGGGTCTAGATCAAATGAGAGGCTTCCACATGGTGAAAAGGTGTTAAGTGATGGAGTGTGTTTACAATGTACATAAAGAGACTATAGAGATTCCAAGTGACACACTCTGAAGAACTCAAATGGAAGATCAATGACTCATGATGAATTCAAGAGTAGGAGGACTTATTAAGATATCAATGGTATTAATTTATCGAGCATCAAGATTGTATGAGGTATTAACACATGTATAAAAGTGACAAATAATCATATTTTAAATAAATGAGCATTGTGACATGACATTGCCAAATAGGCAAAACATGTGACATGGGAGATCTTGAGGGCCTAACACATAAAAGGTATAAATATGTAAATCAAATGCAATCTAATTCATAAAAACTCATTATTCAAACTAGCTGACCACCATTAAATCCCTACATAAACCTTCAATAAAACCCTAAAGTGTACATATTACCCTAAATTATCTATAGAATCATTTTAATTAAACTTAAATAGTTGGATTATCATCCCCAATTAGATAATTAAATTAGGAATATAGCAATGGCAATTCATAAGCACATTTTAAAGTAAGATGTGGATCTATACTTGACTTTAGATGTAGAAGGTCATGTGTTTAAAGACATAAAGTTTGTAATGGTTGCTTTGAACATGGGGGATATAAATTATTTTATATTATTCTGGATAATTGAAAACTAAATAGTGATCACCAAAGAAGAAAGAAAATATTCTCTATGTAAAAAGGCTCTATGATGACATTGTAGCAATACAAATGAATGGAATTCACTACACAATTGTAAAACTTGAGGTACTTCATTGCCTTGATATTCTTTGTCCCATTTTTAAGGAATCTAAGATAGATAAGGGCATGTTAATTAATGAACATAATCAAAAGAAAGTTGTTTATATTTCACCAATTGCCTTTGAGTCCTATTAAAAACTCCCTCAACCCTAGATTGACTTAACCTCAATTAACTCATGGGCCAAAGAACACAATTTGATGGATACCCTAGCTTTATGGTTAGAGTTTGGTAACTAGGTCTTTGTTGACATTAATAAGAACATCTTAATAAGTCAAGTCAGACTAGGGTTTAGGATGGTAATGGCAATGTTGAACAAATTGTATGGATGTGCAACAACCTATTTTGATCTAATGTGGGTACCCATAGTATATTTCATAATTGAAAGGGTAATGGTTCCCCCAGTATGTGAGATAATTATCATTTCTTTGAGTAGACAAATATATGCCATGAATCATCAGAAGAAGAATGATTTTTTCATGATGTCTTAAATCCTAGATTCCCTATGTACAATACCAAATATCACTAATTAGAGAGAATGGTCTCCATATAAAACCCAAACCATTTCTCAATACTATTCTAAATTGAAAATTTATAAATATAGGGATCACATCTAGTTCATTTATGATTATGTCTATTTAGAATTAAGTGAAGCTATAACTAGTATCCCTCAAGAATTAGTCATTTGATCAAGAAATATGTTGAAACAATGGGGGATATATATTTTTATTCTAACTACACTATCATAAGTAATTAGGTAACTCAAAATTATCCTCTCAATTTACTAGTCCATGTTCTTGATAAGCTAATAGAGCAAGAGGTGGCCTACCAATTATTCCATGGTGCAGATGGCCTTTGCAAAACCACAAGAAAGGGACGTATTCATTGATTCCCTATGAAAATTTACAATAATACATTTAGACAATG
Organism: Torreya grandis; assembly: GCA_037957365.1. Lineage (NCBI taxonomy): Eukaryota > Viridiplantae > Streptophyta > Pinopsida > Cupressales > Taxaceae > Torreya > Torreya grandis. Next base: position 2,953,788 of record JARHVA010001872.1, read on the forward strand.
GGATCACATTGAGGCTACATCAAATCATATTTCATCTTTCAATCTATAGATAGATGAACTTAGACAATGAGACCCTTATGGAAGGGCTAAAGAGCATTTGAAACTCAAAGGGATTTTGAATGTACCCTATGAACATGAGCCTGGTACCTTTGATCCTATATACATAAAGGCCTCTACTTACTTTGAAGTCACTAGAAGATTAAAATAACACAACCTAATACATGAGTTTAGACTATAGAAAAATCAAAAGGTAGATGATAGGTGGTGGTTGGGTGCTAGATAATATCATTTAGTAGCTGGTGAATATTCTAAGATTATATCATCTAGAACACAAGCAAAAAAAATGATAGAATAAATAAGGCTAGATGAAATCCCCTCAAATTCATCATCCCCTAAATCATCCAAGATAACAAAGCATGATCTACCTTTAGAGGAGGTTCATATGATATCCCTTGATCCTAATGAGATTGTTAAGGATGCATTAAAGATGTTATCCATTTATTATGATTCAAATTTAGATGAAGATTAAAATGTTTAGGAAACCAAGGAGGAGAAAGTAAAAGAGAAAGTGTTGGACTTGGTTCCTATTGACACTCTAAAGAGAAAAGCTAAGACATTCATTGTCTTATAGATAAAGAGACCTAAAGTGACTATCACTACTCTTTTGAGTGAAGTCAACTTGATTAATGAAGAGAACATCCTTTATGAACCTCCTATCCTTGAGTGGTTCATTTATGAACCAATAATGGAAAATATACCCACTTATCACCCATGGGAAATGGTCAAAGCTAATAATATCCCTATGTAACAAGAAATGAAACCATGGATTATTGCTTTGTAAGCTAAGGAGGAAAGAAGATTGGCAACTCCAAATGATCTAGTCGACCAATCAAAAATGGAGGTCCCAGTCCCACATGTGACCAAATATTCAGTTGGATTCAAGTTTGATCCAAAGATTGTTGGCTTGTAAAGAGTGATAGAGAAAAGGGTCATGGTATTAGGTAAATAAATTTTGTATCAAAAGGTGGAATAATTGACATGTTTGACTTAAAAATGAGGATAGAGGCCTGGTAAGGATCTAATATTTGAAGAAGATGTCTTCAAATTAACTCAAGCATGGTCAGATTAGTTTCAAACTAATATCAAAGGGATAAATTAATAAAATAAAAACTTGGAGGAGAAGGCTATTTTGTCTATTCAAGGAGACATGGTCAACTAGTTTGAAATAACCATGCATGATCTGTTCAGTGCCTTGAATGGAGTAAAGTCTAGTCAAGATATAGTTAATAGGTAGGGTACTTTGGCTTCAAGCCAAGTTAGCTAATGGTAGGCTTCAAGAAACAAGACAAAACAATTGATCAATATTTTGATAGAGGATCAAATTCATAAAATTAAAATAGTTAGCTTGGCACACTTGAATATGGATATGGCTATATTAATAGAAAAGATTTAAGATTTGAATAAATGGTCCAAGGAAATGGGGGATCTTTTTAAATATCTCAAGCAATTAGAAAATAAAATTATGCATTTACTAAGGAGCTTAATCACATACCCAAATACACTTAGTCATATTGGCTTGATCATTGATGAGGAGTTCAATCATAGAGATATTGAATTCATTTAGGAGGTGAAAAACAAAATCCAAGGCAAAATAGGGGTAGATAATAAAATGATCTTGGACATGATCCTATCTAAAGAAGAAATGATTAGTGATGCTATAAGCATCAAGGAAGTATTGGATAAAGATGAAAAGGATTTCAAAGGCTTGATAGATCAAGAGTAATAAATTTTCCTAGAGCCCAACATAAACTATGGTTTGATTGATGATCAACATAGCAAAGTAAAGAAGATCCTATAACAAAGACAAGGGACTACAATAACAAAGGAGTCTCGAAGTCAAACCTATTCACTTGGAATATTGTTTTGTATATAAACATGTATATATTTTAAAAAGGAATAACATTATTATAAATTAATGTGCATCTTGTAAAGCACATTACTTATTGGTTAGTCCACTTAGTAAGTGTAACTAGTTCTATAATATTGTAGGACAACTATCCTTGATACTTGTATGATTATCATTTGATACAACTGACTAACATACCTCCTTAGTATTATATAAATTGGTACTATCATTTTTAAGATAGGAGGGAGTTTTTGAGAAAAAATATATCTATAAACTTGGAGAAATTAATACAAGCAAGGAATTATACATAGAATATTCATTACTTGTTTGTGTGATTATTATTATGGCTACTTCCTCAATTAACTAGTCTAATTTTTAGATGTGAATTGTTTTCATGGATCTAGATGTGTATATTTGAATGAAATGTTGTCAATTTGTGATTATGCTAAATTGATTGAAAGAGCTTAGATTCAGTTCATTTTCCTTTCTCTCTTTTATATGTGCTTATTCAATTTGCTTGTAGAGGTAAATCTTTAAATTGAATCTGGTTTCTTATTTTCATTGTTTCACATTTCCTTAGACATTTTATTGATATATGGTAGGATTTATGCTTTAGTTATTTCATGTCATATATTGGTTTGAGTGCATGTTTGGATAAAATTTAAACTATGTCATAATGTCTAGATTGGAGATCAACATCTTTCTTCTCTACCCTACCCTTCTTTTTTCTCAAATTTTTTATCAACTCACTGTAGTTTAGATTCTATTGTAAATATACATGCTATCTTAGAATTTAGACCTTAGGTTTTGATCAAAATTAACTCTACTTAGTCTAGATTACTCTCAACTTTCACAAGTAAGCTTAAGACCATGATTGCTCCCAAAAAATAGCTAAATTATCTTTTTTTTGTGAAATAGTTCATGTCTTTTTCGCTATTCCACCAAAGATCTTAGGATGATCACAACCTAAAACTCATGCAATGGATTCTTTGAATCCAAAAATGAGAAGTGTTTGTTAAACACTCTATAAACTCCTATGATACACTTTAAGGCATTAATAGGATAGTATTACCTAGTTGGGGACACTAGTACCATGTGGATATAGTGTCCCAAATGTGGTGCTAATATCCACCTAGAAGACTAATAGTAGAATTGGGTTGGGATTTGAGAAAATAGTCTTGGGACTGTGTTATAGCTAAATGTAAAGGTTTGTGGTCTTCATAATGACTAGAAAAGTGTGGTAAATTCTTTAGGATAGGTCTAGTGATAGGAATATGTTAACTCAAATGATACTCATAACATATAAATAACACTTTTAGGTAATTATATTTTCCCCCTTTTTATGATAGAAATGCACCAAAGCAAAATGACTAATATAAAAGAAAAAGAAGCATACCTAGACTTACCTTGGAAGTAAATCCCAAGATGAGTATGCAAATATAGGTATATGTAAGTATAACATGATCCAAAGTAATGAACTACAATGAAACATGCAAAAATTAGCCATTACTTAAGATAATGATAAAAATCAAAAGACTATGATGAAATGAAGTAACTGAGTCAAGATGAGTAAAGAGAGAGGAAATGAATGAATATACCTTATTAGGTATGTGAACCAATGCATGAGCCTTGTGATAATATGTGTGTCTGAGTGTACATAGTGAACATATCATTTAATATCTTATACTGAGATGATGGATTGCTCAATCCTCATATGGGTAGCTTAAGAACTCAATCCAATTTTGACTCCATCATTTCCCACCCATGTGAAGTAATTACATCTGTAACTAAACTTTAAAAATTATTGAAATTATCTAACTTAGTAAATATAACTATGTGCATTGGCTTCGTGGCCACTTGGGTATATTAGGTAGATCTCAGTGACTCAAGAATGCCAACCACTATATACGGAATAAGGAATGAATCTAGTGACAACCTATAATGTGATAGTAAGTGTATATAACATATATAATGATATAGAGTTTTCCATTCCATTTGATCAAGTTGTGTGTAGCTAAGTATATGGAAAATATGTATTATGCACATGCCCCCAATCTGGTATCTGAGTATATTGAATTTGAACTATGTAATAAATGAATTTATATATCTAAAATAAATGTGAGAGTGATCATGCTACAAATGATGCCCAAAAATTTGAGAAATGGGTATGAATCTAAGATGAAATGAGTGTATCTAAATAAAATATAAACATAATTATCAAACTTGTGACTATATATGTACAAATATCTAATGTACCTAGTATACCGGTATGAATGATCTAGATTGTCCTAAATCTAGGACTACTAGATAATAGTGCTCTATAGTGGATAGCATCACCCTATGGTGTTAGTTTCCTAATCTAGGCATTAATGTCTGCTTGGTTTGAACTCTAGGTGATCTAAATTATTGTTTGAGTCTCTATTTTTCCCATGTTTGCCCTATGTCTGATTTCTAAAACTAAGCCTATATGCTAAAATTATTTTATGAATATAAAATTAGGAGCTTGATCTTTGTGATAAAACCCCTATGAGTTCCCCCTCTTTGATGGTAATTATGAAATATCTATAAGAACTTTCCTCAAAATAAGTAGCTCTGTAAAATGTGTTAGCCAGAGCATATGGATGATATTCTAATACAATGTATAAACATAACATAAAAATTCAAATGAATATAATCATAAGTAATGTAATATGTATGTTTTTATATAGAATTACACATGGGTGTGAAAATATATGTAATCAATGTTTATAACAACAAATTTGAGTAACTACCTAGGGGGATGGGTCATGATGTCGATCATGGCTCCCAAGTAAGAAGTGTAGATGCATGATATCCCTCATGGAATTGAAAACTATTGTGTATAATGAGAAAATACAAGTCTCATAGTGTGTATGCATACAATAAATAATACATACAAGCGCATGATGCATGCAAAAGGTAAGACAAGGGGATACAATACAAGGGACATGGGCACATGTCACTAAATCTGGGAATGAAGACATATAAGGACATGTTAAAATGTCCACATACACAAGAAACAAGTGATTTGTATTAGAGACACATATAATTACTTTTAAAAATCTCCACATATAGAAGAAATAAAGCACACACAAGTGACATAGGCACATGTCTAAGGCATACAAATAAAGAAGTGGTATAAAGACAAAGAATAATGGCATATTCAAATTCCCTCAATGGTATAATAAGAATATGAACATAATAAATTATAATATAAGATAATTAGAAATGAAATCATGTATAAAACTATAGTATTAATTAATTTAGATGGTAGGATGCATATATATTGAGTCTAACTAGTGATAATCGGTAAAAAATTGAGTAATGAACAGAAATGATCAATATCAAGATAAATCAATTTGTAAATTGGAATGTATAATATGTAAGGATAGAAATTGGTAGTATAAAATATGTGTGATATTCCCTTAAGTGGGTGAATGTATCAAATGTATACACTTGGATTAGTGTAAATTCCCGTAGTGAGTAGATGATAACTAGTCTAGATTAGTATAGCAGACCCAAGCCCTATCTAGAATTTGTAAACACTCAAAAAGAACAAGTGAAACATATGTATATAATAAAACTAACTATACAAGGATAATTATCAATATGAACTATATAAAAATTATTATGAATGTAAACTTAGAAATGCATAAACTATGTAAATTTTTGGTTTTTAAAATATTTAAGGGTTTTTGTATTTTGACATGTTATATTATTTTTGTGTTTTTTGAGTATAAGATATGTACAAGAAAATGAAAATAAACTATCTACAAGGAACTAGAGGAAGAAGGAAGTATGTAAAGAGTAGGAACCATACTAACCTATGAGTCTCATGGGAGACTCACTATCACCATGACCTATTGTAGACACTCAAAAACTATAATATTTTTAATGTTGAAACACCTTAAACACCTAACCTAGAGCCCTTTTATTAACTTGCTAACCTAACCTCTTTAACCCACCTCTTTAGACCAATTTTTATCCATCTTTATCTTGGACCATGATAACCGATGGTTCGGGTAACTGTTAATAGTTAGCTAACCATCGATGGTTAAGCCTAAACACCGATGATTAGGTTCCTTAGCCTGGGTTTAGGTAGTTTCTATCTTTCTGAAAAATCAGCTTTGCACCAAACTTAGAAACTTTTTGTTTGGAAATACAAATCATATTTGTAGCACCCAAATTAGTATCTTATCCCTTACCTAATTATCAACATCTTCCACTCCATTTTGGAAACCTTTTTATATAAAAGGAGAGCTACAGGAAGGAGAATAATCAAGGAAAATTCATAAGCACATGTTACCAAAATATTTTTGTACGTGTCCACCATTAGCAAAATGCTACCCAAATCATTCTCAAGTGATAGAGTAATATTATGCTAGCATATTTCTTCCAATTTTCATTTACTCTCTTCCACATTATTGATAACAGGTCTTCCTTCCTAGCCAAAGATGACCTCTCACATTGTCTAGATATCGATGTGTGTGCACTTTCAACTAGGTACCCTTACACACCCCTCTCTTTTAGTTTTATTTATACTTTCATAAATTAAGAAACAAGGGAAAATATTGAGTAAAACATTCTAGAATGCGCAGTGGGACCCACCACCTTTATTTTCTTAGTTAGCATTGTATGTTTTCTCTCTCTTTATTATTTGTTCATTAAAACAAAGTTGAATCTTTTTTTTGGAGCTTCAAACAAGCCTTGCATCCATTATTTTCTTGCAATTTTACTTCATATATTAATTAAAAGAAATTGATCTATCTTATATTCACTTTTATATCACACATAAAACCTAAACCACATAATCAATCAACACCCCATAACATACTTGAGGCAAGGCCTAACTGGAATTTCACCACCTAGCAGATAACTTACCATATATGGTAATATGAATTGGATTTCATCACCAAGGGGAGATCCCACTCAATTATATATTTGATTATAATTCCTAGATAGACTGTATATCTTGGCTAAGTGACCTAGTTTGGCTTTGGGATTGTGAAGTGTAAGGAGCAAGCCCCCAGTACAAGGCCACTTACCCTGTCTAGTAAAGATTCTATTAAATGCCTAAAAATTACCTAAAACCATCCTTATATTACCTATATAGTAACCTATTTTCAAGACAAACTAACCTCACACATTTTTAACTAAGACATAAGCCAACATGAGATAAAAGTTATCCTAGGAGCCAATGCACTTAGTGTATGCATTATTTTCTAGACTTGTTTCTTATTTTCTCTTTTTTTGAGTTGTGAATAATTTATGTTATAACATCAAATTTCCATAATTTTTACCACATTTACCCTCATATCCATTACCTTGTTCAAATGGAGAGCCCTTCTATAACCTTTTCTAGAGATCTTAGCTTTGCTAGAATCTCAGACCATAACCCTCTTGAATTTGAGCATTACCTGACATCTCGAGCTATCTATGATCCTTTCCTATAATCAATCCAACTCTACCTTTCACCCATCAAGCTTTAACCATGATCAACCCCCAAACTATAAATTACCACTTGAACTATTAACAATGTTGATAGACTAGATAGAAAAAGTAGAGTTATCTATTTTTGGTACCCATGACCAATCAAACCTTACCTACAACCAATCAAATTTAAAATTCAACCAACCAAAAACCTATCAATGACCTTTTAACCATTACCTTACTTAACTAATAACCTATCAACATCTACCACATGCATCACCTCAACCTTGTTAAAATTTGGGCCATCTATCCCTTCCATTATGTCAATTACCTCAACCCACTTTATCAACCCAACCATATTTATCAAACTTAACCAAACAAGTCAATCAAAAAACATATCAACTTATCAATGTATCAACCAACCATTATCAACCTATATTATTAACTTTACCCAATCTAACAATCTTATCAGCCTCACCCAACCCATTAAATCAACCTATTCAACCAACCTTACCAAAACAATCCATTAACTATCAATCAAAATTTTTGAACCAACCAATTATATAAAATCAACCCACCAATTATCAACCCAACTCTTTTCAATCAACCTTACCCAACTATCAACCAAACTTACCCAATCAATCTAACCTATTCAACTTACCCACCTTATCAACTTTACCCACCTCATCACCCTTATCAACCTTATCAAAACCAACTAACAACTACCAACTAAATATACCTAACCTATCAAACCTCTCAAATATATCAAACCAACAAACCTCATTAGATCTACCATTTAGCTAAGAAATTCAAGAGCCATTGGTGTTCCCTCTTCCTAGGCAGTACACCCCACTAGGGGAATTGTATGCCTCAATCCTTGAAAAATTCTTGGAGGTTGCCATCATTAACCTTACTCCAATCAAACCAATCAATAATTCTCTTCCAAAACCAATTAAGTTTATATAAGATGAATGTTTTGCCTATCATCACACCCATGGACATGGGATAGATAGATGTGGATCTTTTAAGAGGCTCATCTAAAATCTTATCGACCATAAGGAGGTTTTAATGGATATTCTTTGTGTTTATTCTGACCTAGCCTTAAACACCATCAAACAATCAACTAACCAAACTATTCCACTTACCCATGTGGAAACTAGCCAAACTCTTTCACTCACACATGTGGAAACTAACCAAACTTTTCCACTTATCCATGTGGAACCAACCAACCAAAATATTCCACTTACCCATGTGTAACCAACCGAACAACATCTTCCACTTACCCATGTGGAACCAAACAACCTATCTTTTCTAGTTACCACTTTTGTGAAACCTATCAATCCAACCTTAATGACTATAAATCAAACCAAACTGACCATTAGCCTAACCAAACATGCCATTAACTTAACCTTACCTATAACCATTCACCCAACCTTACATCACCAACCAATCCAAATGATCAAACTAATTAAACCAACAAACCAACTCAATCATTTATCTTACTTCTCTCAACTAGTCAAACCAATATCTACCCAAAATCAATCAACCGTAATCAACATACCTTTCCATTCAGCCATAACCGACCTACCTAACTACCTAAACCAAAACTTACCCTTCAAACCTATCAAGCCTATCCTACCTTACCTAAATCAAACCCAACTGCCTTTTCCTAGCCTTTGTTCACTAGAGGAAACCCCACCAAAACACCACCTATGAACTTTATCTACTAACCACTAACCACTAATAACTAATAACCTTTGGGGAGGTGGGTGAAGTCATTATCACCCTTCCTAAAACCTTCTCACTAACTATCACCTAACCTCAGGATCATTTTTATATCTTCTAATCATCCATGGAAAAAGAAAACTGGGGGAACTTCCTCTCCATAAAGCTTTGACCATTTATTAACCCCAGAACATACCTTAATAATTAAACCCAATGACACCTTAACACTTTTGCCTTGAACACATCTATCCAATCTACCTAGCCTATTAAAACTGTCCAACCAACCAACCCTATCCAACCTCTCTAAATCAATCTTATCAATTCACCCTATATTATACTTATCAATTTACCTAATCAACCTAACCTAACCTATTTAACTAAAAAATATTACCCAACCTCACCCATAATTAATTGAACCTTACCTGTCACCTATTGAGCCTCAACCATCCAACCAAAATTTTGAACCTTATCCAACCTATTCAACCAACCCACCTCATCAATCCCATATAAGTAATCAACCCCTCTCTACCAAACCAAACCAACCCCTAAACCCATCAACTAACCTTTAACTTTAGTAGATTACCTTTCTCCTTCACCCAACCCAAAATTATTGGAGAATCACCTTCTTCCCTAAACATGGGAGATTCCACTTTTACACCAAAATATCACCTTTTTGTCAACCCATACCTTTTCCCCATTTACCTAAGAGTCACAAAGTAACTGGGGGACATTTTCTCTCCTAATTGACATTAACCATCCATGAAAGCATGGATTTGGAGCATATCAAGCTTGAACATCTTAAATGCTTTCACACTTGTGTGTCTATTCTTTGGTTAAACCAAATTCCTTTTCATTTGGTGTCTAACTTAAGTTCATCCATTATTTTCAATCACCTTCATATCCTTATCTTTAAGGACAACTAATTAAAAATAAGATCATGTGATTATCCATCACAAACTTTGCCTAATCCTAAGCATGGATACCATAGCTCTACCCATGGCATGATCCTCATGGATACTTTTCATCTCCAATTAGATGGAATCCCATGGTCATTTTCACTTAAACCCACCTCTTCCAACCATCAACCCTCTTATGCCATGGCTTTTTCTCTGTAAATGAAAATCTTAGGCCTATATATATATTCCATTTTTAAACAAACATATAAACATTTGGGATACCAAAATATCATTTGGGTCAACATCTTTAGTATGTAGACTACTCCCTTAAAGAATGGCTACTAAAAAATAATCAAATTTGGTTAAACTCAAAATAGACTACTCCCTTGAAGGATAACTATCAAATATGAACAAACTAAAACTTAGACCACTCCCTCAAAGGATGGCTAGGTCAAACTTTATCAAAAGTAATCATTTGAAGCTTCCCACATTGATATCAAGATTCACTAGCATATCAAAATAAGTAATATAAGACCCTCTCTTAAAAAAAAAGCTATTCCAAAAAAATCTCACTTCTTACATTGATCAGTCTACACCTAACATATGACATGGACTTATCTATCATGGTTCTTAGGTCACATACAAAAGGGGAAAACCATCCCCACAATTAGGTTACCATACCTAAGACCAACTACTTACCATCCATTTCCCCTTTTTGTCCTTCAAAAACCAAGGAATATTAAGCTTACTTGACACCATGTGATCAAATTACCTATTTTAACCATCAAACCAAGAATAAAGTAAAATCATGACAAGGTTTTTATGTTCATAAAACCAACCCATATGACCATCATAGTCTTTGTCAATCAGCATGTTTAGCCTCCCTTTTATACTTTCATTGACCACTTGGGAAGACATGTCTTTTCCCTTTTGAGTCATTGAAACTAAATCATCACTAAATCAACCAAACAACCTAAACCTAATTCAACCCATAAAACATATAAAACCAATCTTATTTACCTTATCCAAACAAACCAATAATTACCACCCAAACTAGTAACTACCAATCACATTCACCCAACCCATTTAATCAAGTTACCTTCTCCCAATCAACCAATGAAGCAACTTGACCTTTTTCCTTTGTGAATCACCTTCTCTATAAACCTTGGAGGTTACATTTATCCATAATCCTAGCCAACCAAAACCAAACCAACCCCACCCTTTTGGGAGATTACCCTTCTCTTACCTTTTACTCCCTTTGACCATCATCAGACATAACCAATAACCCATCAACACTAACTTAAAAATTATCTTTACCAATATCAACTCCAACCTATCCAATCTCATCAACCATTAGGTCACCCACCCTCACCACCATGCCAACCAACATAATGTGTCAACCCAACCAACCTTATTTAACTAAACTTACCAACTCAAACCCTTACCTACTAATCAAACTTCATAAACCTCCCTACCACATTCAAACACCTATCTACCCAACCCTTAACAACTGACCTTACCCACCTATTAACCAACTTTATCCAATCAACCTAACCTATCCAATCTAACTTTACCCATCTTATCAACTTTTTCAAACCTTTCAACCCAAACCAAATTCAACCCATCAAACCTATAAAACCAACCTTATTTACCTTATCCAAACAAATCAATAACTACCACCCATACCAATAACTACTAATCACATTCACCCAACCCATCCAATCATGTTAACATATCAAACCAACCAATGAATGAAGCAACTTGACCTTTTACCTTTGGGATTCACTTTCTCCCTAAACCTTGGAGGTTATCTTTCTCCATAATCCTAGCCAACCAAAACCAAACCAAACCAAACCTTTGGAGGTTACTTTTTTCCAATCACTTCATCTACCTCTAATGAAACCCATCAAATATTGAATTTAAAGAACTACTTCTGGCTTGAATTACACATTGGATCCACTATCTATGGGATTATGTAGACAATGTCCTCTTTTCTAGCATATTAGGAGTTAGCTCAGCCATCCCTTACCTAATTAACTTAACCTAGGGAGATGTGTCTTCCTCCATTTGAGCCATTAAAACCACCCAATTACCCTAACCATCAAACCTTCAACTTGACCAAACCAACTCCACCTTTTTTGAGATTTCCCTTCTCTTACCTTTATAAACCCTTTGACCATCATCCTACATAACCAATAAAAACCAACTTAATTATTATTTTTACCAAACTCAACTTCAACCTATCTAACCTCATCAACCATTAGGTTATCCACCCCTAACCACCATCTTAACCTGCCTTTTCAACTTTACCCAACTAACCTTATCAACATTCTCTACCTTTCAAACTAATAATAATTACCCCAACTTATCTACCTAACCACCTATCAACACCCTTATCCACTCAACCTAACCTGTCAAATGCAACATTACCAACCCAAACCAAAACCCAGTAGGGAAACCAATTTTGGGAATCCATCAACCTATTTTGGAGTCACCTTATCCCTTAAATTTAGGAGATTACCGACCCATTTGATTATGTCCACCTTGATGTTGGCGCATTTTGACCTTGCTTTAGTTATTTTAACCACATAGATCGACCTTGACATTTTAAATATTTAATTTTTCACCACCTCATGCACAACCAAACCATTTGTGTTTTTCTTAGGAGTAATTCCCACCCTAGATACCTGAGTAAACATTGAACCTATGTAAGAGACTTGATAAGACTAACCCAATCATGTATGACCAACGCTAGTGATCGATTACCTTAACATTTATCCTAGAACCCTACCTTATTATTACAAACATGGCAATCTTAGTCTTTGCATGATTTTGACTATCACACTTAGTTACATTTTATGTGCATGTTTGTGTCATAAATGTCCAACCTCACCTTTTTATCACCCAACTTGTGACTTATCATCTACTATTTATCAAACCCTAACCCAATTTAAACTTACCTCATTAATTCCTGTTTTGAGGAGGAAAACCTCCTCTCATACTTGAGGCAATTAGACCTTTTAGAGATGACCCTTATCCCTAAACCTTCACCTAAACTAAACCACATGATTATTAAATTTTGGGTATCATAGTTGAGTATCACTACCTTGCCCTCAAAGCACACCTATTCTCCACAACCCACTCATGAACCATTCATGAAATACATTTGGATTGAAGTTATTTTTGGACATTACATCCATAGAACTATGTAGGTAGTTTCCACCTGCCTAGTACACCTGGAGTTAGCTTGGCCATCACCCTTCACCTTTAACATTACCTAGCTTCTATTTTTATTTTGTAGCTTATTGACCCAAATCCACATAAAAAAAAGGGAAAAAATTTAGACACTCAAAAAACACCCCATTTTTAATGTCAAAGCACCTTAGACCTTTAACCTAGCCCACTTTTATTAACTTGTTAACCTTACCTCTTTAACCCGCCTCTTTTGACCAATTTTACCCATCTTCCTTTTGGACCATGACTGTTGATGGTTAGGGTAACCATTGATGGTTAATCTTAACCATAGATGGTTAAGTTCCCTAGCCTATATTTAGGTAGTTTCTAGCTTTGTGCAAAATCAACTTTTCACCAAACTTAGTAACTTTTTATTTGGCGATACAAATTAGCTTTGTAGCACTAAACTTAGCATTTTTATCCCTTACCTAATTATCAACTTATCCCAACCCATTTTGGAAACCTCTTTCTATAAAAAGAGAGTTACAAGAAGGAAAATAATTGGGGAAATTCATAAGCACATGCTACCAGAATATTTTTATAGGTGTCCACCATTATCAAAATGCTTCCCAAATCATTCTTAGATGCTAGAGTACTATTAATGCTAGTGGATTTCCTCTAATTTTATTCTACCTTCTTCCACATAATTGATAATAGGTCTTTCTCCCTAACCAAAAATGATCTCTCACTTCATCTGGATATCAATCTACCTACACTTTCAACTGGGAACCCTTACACACCCCTCTCTTTTAGTTTTATTTCTACTTTCATAAATTAAGAAATAAGGAGAAAAATTGAGTAAAACACCTATGTTGATAAGGTAACTATTATCATATGGATGATGTGAAAGGGCATCTATGAGTCCATGGTCTACTATGATTTATAACCTGAGTCTAAAGCTACCTATATGGTGATGCTATGATGTTGTCGAATTGACTATGATACCCTATGAAATTTGGGGGTCTTAGGTACCCATCTAGTAGAAGTAGAAGATATAAGTAATGTAGGTGCCCTATGTTGAGAACCCCTAGACCAAAATAAAATTAATCTCAATGTAAACTAAATAGAGGAAGGTCCTATAGAATCTCTGACATATCACTAATAAAGGGGTATGTCTAGTAATGGTCTTCATGGGAGAGTATACATATGTGTAAATATTATAGAAGTAGACTTAGTATGCTCTAAGTAATTTTATGAATATTGTGATGTATGTATAGGAGCTATAATATCCATTATAATTGATAATTATGAAATATTTGGTAATGGTGCTAGAACTATAACTAGTGTCTGTGTGGGATATATAGATATAAATTGTGATAGAACTACTTATGGGATGGGTAGAAGACACTCATATAGGACACCCTCAACCTAAACCACCTAATTAACATGTATTTACTTCATGAATTAGTGTACTATATATGGGATAGATCAAATCTACTATAATCATGCCTTTCCTAATTATATATTAAATACAATTGCACTAGGTACTACTATGAACTCAGTATCTGTGTGTTGGTCTAACCTATAATAGAAGCACAATCTCTATGATAGAGATTTGAACATGCCCATGAGAACCACTAATGACTATATCATTGGGGATTACATCTCTTTCTATGTATCTCAAATGTTCTAAGATTATCATGGTGCACATGCTTATGCTGGACTCATTATCAACCATAATACCATGAATAGATTGGTGGTATATCTATGATCATATGAAGAGTGCATGTAAATATGTGTCATCATCCATAATTTATTGCTCTCAAAATGTGATGAGTCATCTTGGTGGCACTATAGTGTGATACATGCAAATAATGTTATGTAGTGAATGTGTATCCTCTTTAACTGTATGATAGGATTATGGTGGTGGATGTGCCTATTATATATAGTGAACACCTGATGTTCCCCCTACCTCATGAGATGTATGCTTTGGGAAAGGATTTGAAAATATCTTTATTGTCTTAGCCTCTATTCTATATTGTTTTTGTTCCTCTATGGGTGTACCCACATAAATAATATTAGTCTTAATGATATATTGTATATTTTTCTTTAGGTGAATACATCTATTTTCCATCTAGTCTGGTGCCCTATGCTACTCACAGAATGCATTTAAATCATAACTCTTTGGAAGAGGTCATGTCATATCAAACTATTTAATGGGAGGGAGAGATATGACATTACATTTCAATAGTTGTAGAACTCATGCTGGTGACTCTAAAATATTAGTGAAGACTCTACATAGAGGAAAGGAGAAAGCCAATCTAGGATATGGATCAGAAGTTGCATTGACTATGGCCTTTTGATGACTTTTATTTTATGTGGCCCTTACCTTATATGAAGGTTTGTTTAAACTCTTAATAGTTGATACTGATCCATTTTTGTGATTGAGTTTTACCATTGATAATAGCTTAACCTCTTTTTGTTTGACTATGTGGCACATATCGATAAATGTAAGAAACTTGTTAAACAAGATAGATTCATGTAGTGATGGTAATAGAATTTTATTTAAATATATCCTAAAGCTTTCTATCTTATATGGGGCTATTTACTTTGGATAATATTGTCTTGTAGCATAAGAAATAATTGGTGATTAGATCATTTGAATTTTTATTTAACTATACCATTTGTGCATATGATTTATTATAAATCACATCGATAGATAAGTTTATTAATAACATGTTAGATAAAGGATTGAATGTAGTGATATATTGATTTGGAAAATCATAGAACCACTATACAGTATAATCCTTTACACTACATGGAAATATCTTCAAAATATGCTAATAATTAGGCACATAGTCCAAGCATGCTAAGTGAAAGGCTTTAAGGTAATTCTCTAGGTCACCCTTTCCATAATATATTTTGATCTTGGGTGAGAGGAAATTGGATGGAAAAGGATTTTATGCTATATGATGTTCCAAAGGTGTATGCAAGAGAATGTTAGAATCCAAGGATTGTGATGGCCTAGTTGTTCCTTTTTTGAGATGTAACACCTTAGACTATAGATTAATAATCTCATGCATAAGGGATTGTACATATAGAGTGGAAGAACTTGGAACAAGTGGTGTAGCTATCAGTAATGGTTTAATAACAATCTTAGGTTGTGTTATCTAAGTTGGTTGAGTTGGCCTCAGTAGAGGTGTAATAACATTATTATCTAAAGGGTTTGAATATTTACCATATTTTGTCTTTTGGAGTTCTTCTTGAAGAATGTTTATGAAATCATCTTGTATATTCATATGTTGGGACATAAAGTATTGTAACTATTACCTATCAATTTCATCAAATCTGTTAACTTCTGCCATTGTATGTTGAAAGGTAGGGAAACAAATTTTGTATATATTGAACCTTTTAATAATAGTAATCTATGAAAGATTGTAAAAATGAAATATTATGGAAAATTTGATATTTTATAAATAAAATTTAAGTATATATATAAAAATGATAAAAACCCTAAGTGTTTCTAGGGTTAGGGTTTTTTAATCTAGGATTTCTTTACACCAATTTATATTATATGTAAAAAAAATTGAAACCCAAATGTGAAGTTGAGTTTAATTAGATAGGTTGTTTATAAAATTATAAAATAGGAAGTATGCATCCATAAATTATCCCATAAAAACTTGGATTAATGCAAGCTAGGTTTTGAAGCAATATTTGAGTGAAGATGGCTTCACCAAATGATTTAACCTTTTAGGGTTTTACACATGTAAATCTTAAATTAGATTAAAGGGTTGAGATATCAAAATTAGTCAAATAATATTCAATAATTAATTACTATTTTTTTATAGCTTCTAACCTTCTTTGATTTTATTAAAATAGTAATAAATAGGCTTAAATAGAAACTTATCTCAAAAGTGACTATCGTGGATGATCTAGATTTTGAAAATTAAGTTCTAGATAGTTTTGAGTGTTGTTAATAAGATTTTGTAGTTTTTTTGCTGAGTGGATAGTATCACAATGTTGCTATAGTGTCCTCAAAGTTTAAGTAGTGTCCCATTTATAGTATTGTTCCTATTTGTAGGGAATGGTTGTACCTATGTTTTTAGGTCATGTTCCACCATGCATAAAACTTGTCACTCTATGTTATGCCTACAAAAACCTGATTTAGTGTGAAAAACCTAATCCTCCTTGCAAGCATGGAATGAAAAAAAATTATGTGTTCATTATTAGTATGGGCTAGATATCCTCAACACCCTATTGTGAAGAGAGTCACCTACATACCAATACTTTGAAGAGAGATCAAGCCTGATGTAGTTCTCCCACCTAGTGCTTGATGCAATTAAATGATATAATGAGAGTGGAATTGGATACCTTTAATGTGTTTTATATTTGAAATATTTGAAAACTATGATTAGGGATGCTAAGAAGATAATCTTGGGACTGTGTTTTGACTAACTGGAGAGGTCTCTGGTCTACATAATGACTGTAAAAGTGTGGTGAAGGCTCTAGGATAGGTCTGTGGATAAGATAGGAATATGTTAAATAAAATGACACTCTTACCATCCAAATATAACTTTTAGGTGGCTACACAAATATTATATAATAAAATATAGTAAATAATAAAGTTTAAAGTAAGCAAAAATAGTGACTTGTAAGAGTAGAATGTTGTACCTAGCTTAAAACATATTAATAACCATTTTTATTTTAAAATAATCAATTAATTCTAATTAAAAATTTAAAATATTAAAATAAATAATAAATAATACAATAAATAGAAGGATATAAAAAATTTAAATAATTTGTAAATTACTAAAAATAACAACTAAGGCTAGGGTTAAATAATTATCCATGAAAATAGATTAATTTATACTCAAATTACTGTATATGAGTTGTTACTACTTTAAATGAACTATAAACATAAATGTGTTATAAAATAGAGATCTAATGTATATTGGGACAGGGTCATGGAAGGAAAAAAAATGTATCTATGCAGTTTTTATACTACTTTGGCATTTTCCAAATAGACTGTGCATTGGATATAAATTTTTTGCATTATTTTCCTATATCTTTATGTGAATTTTTTTATGTGTATGCTCGATTTGAACTGATAAACTATAAAACCAATTCCCTAGTTCTAAAAAATAACACAAAAGAGATAAAATGCAAAAGGGGGAAAATGGTTGATGTGTGAATGATCAATTTATCCTTAGGAAACCACTTGTTAACCAAGGCTTGCATACATATCCTAAAGGCCTTAGGATAATATAGTTGTCCCTATATAGGGTTTCATTTGAATGAAACTACCAAAATTTTGACTAAAATGATTAATAAGTGATGCCCTTAGCCTATGATAAAAAAATATTATACTTGGCCAAGGATTGTGTTATTGTAATAGAATTTACATAATAGTCTTAGCTCAGAAGATATATGCTTTAGAAATCATATAATAGATGCTTTATCAATGGATTATAGATAGAGAGTTGAAAATTTCAAGCGTGAGTCTTGATGTGATTTTATAGTTGAAAGTCTGAAATATTTTTTATAATTGAATTATTTTTTTATGAAAGAGATTTATTATGAATCATGTCATTTTAAAAATATGACTATTAGATCACTATGGACAAGGACACACTACCTAGAAATGTCTTAATGTGTCAGTTTTTTATAGTGCACTCTTGTTGAATAGGTACATAGGCTTATGTAATCAACGTGACATTGAAGTACATGTTAAATAGGGATGAATAAGGATAGAATATGTATGTATTGGAGATCTTATACATATTAATTTTAATCATTTTAAGGATTCCTTATAGATTATGGGTTATCAGAATGGAGAATTGACCAAATAAGGTAATAATGTCAAGGAAAAGCATTGTTAAGAATTTATAGATTAAATTTAACACTTACAATAGAAGTCAAGGTGATCAACTAATTCCAAATCATGTCTCCTAAAGTTTCACTTGGAGTGTTGTTAACCTTACGTAATATTATTGATTCATTAGTTGAAGATATATGTTATTTTTTAACCCATACTTGAAATGAAATATTTTGAGGCATGGACTTCTAAAATGGAAGGAAAAAATAAAATTAACACTAGCATAGTTAGGATTTCTGATATACAAAATATTATCCTCAAATATATTTAGTCACATTTTATTTTTTAATTCCTCTATGGACTTCATCATAATAACCTTCTGATTTGTAATTTATTCTACATAAAAAACATTAGGAAATTTTGACTGAACATGTATATAATAACCATTAATAAGATGTTTGGGAGGTGGAGGGCGATGATGAGAATTATTTTGATGTCTTACTATTTATATTATAGGATGGGTCATCCTACCTCTTTTGATAGTGATCACATAGACATCGATAAAAAACAAATGGTAGCTATAACCTTTAGGTAAGACCAAGGAAGAGACATATGAAGGTAATTGGGATTCCACATCCATAAATTATGTATCATCCTTAATTTTAATTGTAATTTTATTTTACATTAATGCTACCCATTTAATACATAATGATGAAAAATATTATATATTTTAGGATAAAAATTTGTAGTTACAATAATCATTTGTTTTATTAGAAAATATAAATTATGAATATACATTATAGTTATTATCATAGGTTCTTAGAAAACCCATCAAAACATGACAATGTTTAGTATAGTGAAAATTATAATACATGTTCAAAACTCATATAAAATTATAAAATAATTTGATTATTTATTTGGGTCAAATTTAATGATTATCTATAGAAACATATACTTAGTTATGCAAATTACAATTTTTATTTGAATAACCATGAGTTAATATCTATATTAATGTCTTATTGTTTAAAACTATTTTCCTTTACATCTGATAAATATTTATATAACTTTACAATGCTCTGTCACTTCACATTCTAACATTTCATTTCTTCCTTCGAAGGATTATTTTCATATGAAATAGTATTTTTATATACATACATATGTCAAATACATAATAAAATGTTATACATTATACATAACGTTATTCATTGAACATTTATCATGCATTTACACTCCATGATCTTACAATCCTATGTCACCTATGAGCACTTTCTCAAACTTAAATTGTTGTCTCATTTTTAGGCAAAGTCATAGGAAGTGTGCCTAGTGAGGATCTAGTGGAATTACCTATGGAAAACTAGGGGGAGTTTGGTCTGAATCAATACTTTTAGTAATCTCTATGTATGACATTATCAGTTTTCACCTATTACATAATACTTATCTAACTTTTTAATTTTTTAACTAAGTAGCATAGAAATATAATTTCCTTTATAATTTTTTAATATATTCTCCCCATTCATACTACTTATGGCCTTCCCAAATCCTACATTATTCAATTATTGAAAAAATGAGAACTACATAGTACCTAAAGAGATGGAGGAGGAATGGAGGGCAATGTTGGACCTAGGGTAAGTTGTGATTAAATTCTTTTGACATGAGCTATTGTGGATACTATTTCTAAAAAATAATATTTCACTATTGAATTTATTGTTGAACATGTGAAACTAAAGAATCAACTGTGAGAGCCATTTTTTGTGGGAAGATTCATAGTTATATGGTTTCGGTGGATTTATTTGATTTAATTTCTTATTGGAGATAGGTTGGTGGAAGTAATTATGGATATGAAATTATTTATATGATATAAATATCCATGTGAGATAAAACATGCTTGAATATCTTCTAATAAATGAGGTCTTCCCACATAAACCAATCAAGGTGCATGAAATAGCTTGGAACATAATGAAGTTTTGGATTTCTTCATCCTTTGTTATAGTAATTTTGGCCCCAATATGCGACACCATTTGTTAAATTTTATGTATCATATCCTCAAGCTTATCTACATGTTTTTGAATTTAAATTCTATTTGTTTAACCCTAAAATTAGATAAGGGGATATTTAGGGTTAATGGGGTATTATATTATCATTTGAACAATCATGGTGAGAAAATATAAAGAAAATTTAAATTAATATAAACTTAGATAAATAATATTATGAATTTATATTGATAATATTGCTAAAAATATTAAATTAAATTTATTGGTAGATACTAAAATAAAAGGGAATAATTGATACTTATATAGTTTACTATGTTCATGTAGGTCTAATATAGAATAAGCTTGAAGTGGATTGAAAGGTGATCCTAAAACAATATTAAGATTTTATGAACATTATATTGATGGCCTCAAACATTTGCATTTGATATGGATGGTTACATCAACAATGGTGTTTGAATGCAATTCAAGTATCTGATATGGAATATTAACTAGATATGAATGTGACCAACTACATACTTTTTGGTTATCTACTTCATTTATTATAATGCATTCAAATTTCATGTACATGTTATCAACCTTTATCAAATGATCAAAACCTTTCTTCCTCATGCTTAGAGTGATTGTGGGAAAAAATGGGTTATTGGGTTGATGGTATCAACCCCAAGGACAACTCTATTAATGGGCACTACCTACATCCAATAGTTTGAAGAGGGACTCAAACTTATGTAGTTATCTACTACATGATGGGTTTTATGTATCAAGATGCAACATGTGATAAGTAATTTCATGGAGTGACATAGCTTGTAATATGGAAAATATGGCTAATATACTACTCTTTAATTATTTATACCTATGGAAGTACTAATCATATGAATAATATGTAAATATGGATGAATAAGGAAGATTTTATAACTTGAATGGACAATTAAATGTTCATTGATATATCCCTATGTGAGTTGTGTGACTTTCATGTGATTTCTAGGTGAGTAATCATTAAGGGTTTATCTTGTATATCCCTTTTGCAAATATATCTCTAAAGAACTTAGGATAACCTTATAACTACATTTTGTTTGAAAATTGGATGAATTTATGGAAATGGGCACTTTTTAGGAAATTTGGAAACATGCGTTGATGTAGGTGTCTACTTGGGACACACTTGTCTAAGAAAATATAAAATAGGTGTAGGTCCAAAACTGGCAGTAAATGATAGAATTCCTAGTCATATAAATAATAATGGTCTAACTAAAATATAAAAAACTTTAAGTACAAAGAGATAGTGGATGCAATCCTTTAAGAAATAAATGGGTCTATAACTAAAAGGTATAACCATGATGTATATTTTCAAAGTGCACAAGACTAGATTACTAAATAAATCATATTTTAGTATATGTATTTTCTTTCCCCACCCCCCTTCTATCCCACTATATCTAGTAATGAAATTTCTTGTTTCAAGAAAATAAGTACATAATTCGGTATGTATAAGACACCTAGTCTTTTCATGAGCCCAACATGAGTGATTTTGTGGTGATTAAACTATGACCAAGATGATGTTATAATATATAATAAATGTATGACTTTGAGATTGAAATAGTTTGAAATGCTTGAAATTAGAAGAGCAAGGTTAGGAGTAAAATTATGTGTTAATCAAACCATATTTCCTTTTATAAATTTGATTTTAAATGATGCCTCATTATGAAGCATTGAATCAGAGATTAGGAAAAATCTATAACTAAAAGTGTGTGTGTATGCGCGTGCGCATGCGTGGGTGTGCATGTGTGTGTGTGTGTGTGTGTGTGTGTGTGTGTGTGTGTGTGTGTGTGTGTGTGTGTGTGTGTGTGTGTGTGTGTGTGTGTGTGTGTGTGTGTGTGTGTGTGTGTGTGTGTGTGTGTGTGTGTGTGTGTGTGTGTGTCCGCACGCGTGTGTGTGCATTTGTGTGTGAATGCATGTGCATGCGCGCGCGCGCGCACGGGTGTGTGTGTGTGTGTGTGTGTGTGTGTGTGTGTGTGTGTGTGTGTGTGTGTGTGTGTGTGTGTGTGTGTGTGTGTGTAGACATGCCCTTAATATTGATGTAAATCTACAACACATCCATTGAGCTAATTTCATGTTAATTGTGCAACCAAAATATGTGCATGATATGGTGAGTGTGAGCAATTTAATAAAATCAAAACATATATCCAGTGAGGTTGGATGATTTAATAAAATCCATTTGTAAGTTTGGTAAATTTAGATGATTTAATAAAATCTAACATATAATATTTGTAATATTTATTTATTTAATCAACTCAACCTTTTGAAATAAAACTAACTACTATAGTAGAGTGGCTTAATAATAATCCATAAAATTCCAATATAGGTATAGTAATAATCTATAATAGTATTTAAAATCTAGAGATGATTTGATTTTGTAATTTTTTGTGCCCTTTGTTGACGCAAAAGATTGCACCCTTGGTAGGAGGCTAAGCTCCTACATTCTTCACACAACAATGGAAACTCCCCTCTTGCCTGTGGGACTAGTGAAGCTGGAGGGGAGAGTCTCTAGATAAGGGATAGCTCCCTCTGATGTATCTTTTAAGCCCTAGTTTCTCCTACTGCTAACAAAAATTGTAAAAGGGGGGGATGAAAAGAGAGAGAGATGATGAAAACAAAGCCTAAGCCTAAAAAAGAAAAGCTGATACACTAGAAAATGTGATCCACTCAGGCCTAAACATACACTTTTCACCAAAAGAAGTACCTATACACTTCATTTGAAGTGAGAAAACCTTCTACATTAGTGGGTCAGGGGTCCATGGAGATACAGGGAGGAAATAACTACTAGAGGCATGCTGGGACACATTGCAGCAACCTATCCACTTCACCTACACTCCTCTAGGGACACTTATGATAGACCTGTAAAAGGAAACTCAAAAATGCACTAGACATGCTGAAATCATTCTACAAAAGCATTTAATAAAATGACTTAACACAAAATCAAGGCATAGACACATACTAAAGATGTAAAACTCAGAATGGAGGTGAAAATAGCTAAGTTCTGATTCAAGGTAAAAATTTTGGTAGAGCTCTGCCTTACAAGCTTGAGAGATTTTTGGGTAGAGTTTTTCCTTAAGGCTAAGAGCCAATTCATTCTCGAATGAGAAGCTTACAATTTATAGAGGAAGAAAGAGGCCATTTTGGCACTCTTTTTACAAGTTACCCATGTGCCTTTTGAGCATTGGGATGAGGAAGCCACCTGAAGATAATGTTGTGTCAGCTCCTCTTAGGATTCAGAATTATGAGCCACACCGTTTGCCTTCTCATCAATGCATAATGAAGAAAACGGGTCGCGTTGTTCACTATTTATGCCTCTTGATGGTTACATGGTAGGTACTGTGTCAACCACTAGAATAACTCTTTGAGTTAACACTTTCCTATGCCACTTAGATCGCTTTGTTTGTTCTGCTCCTTGTCTTCTTTACCTCCTCTGACTCCTTCTGCTACTCCTTTGGCTCTTTCTATTTAAAGTGCATCTAATTTTGACACGTGTCATAGTCCACTACTTGGGCACTTAGAAAACACTTTAAAATGTGAATGTTGACATGTGACAGCTTCTGTTAAGCTGATAATGGGACGTGGTAGCATCCGCTTATCATAGAGGGTCTTTTGAGAGTCAAGTGGAAGTCAACATGTGGCCACTTCTGCCTACTCTTTTCACTTAACCTAGAGGCTTTGGAATTATTTTTGAGATTTCTATGGAAGGCGACATGTGGTCACTTCTATAGAGATTTTAGATGCCTTAGAAAAAATTTTGAGCCCTTATTTGGTGTTTTGTGGATGCTGACACTTGGCATGCTCTGCATAGCTCTTAACAACTCATTCGGAGCCACCACAATCTTCTTTGAAGGCAACAAGAGAAAACTATGGATGTTGACACTTGTCAGCTTTTATTAAGCTCTACAGGGGACACATGGCACGTTCTGTTGCTCCTAAAAAGCATGTTGAAGTCTTTTGTAGTTGCCACTTGGTACCTTCCACACTTTAGCTTTTATGGTGTAAAATTTGACATTCGTGCACCTGTCGTCACTTGAAAACCTAACGACTGCCTTTGAAATGCTCCCTACCCTTCACAAGGGCATTTGAACCTAGCATTTCCCCTTTGGCTTTGGGACACACCCTTGAGCTAAGCTATTGAACAAACACATTGAACCAAAAATGGTTCAATGGTTTAATTGGTTCAATGGTTCAACACTGCGCACTGAGCCAATTGAACCATTCACTTGAATAACTCGTTAAACCAATTCAATGGTTCAACACTACATGTTGAGCCCCTTGAAATAAGTTGATGAACTACCGATGAACCGATGGCGTTGAACTGATGGTGTTGAACCAATTCATTTGAACCAAAGAATGGTTCAATTCTGCATGCCAAACCCCTCTGAACTGTTCGCTAAATCTCCTCATTAAATCATCCATTGAACTGAAGAGATTGAACCAAAGCATTGAACTTATCCATTGAATTGGTTCAATGGTTCAAAGTTATGTGTTGATGAACTAATGCTGTTGAACCAACTGAGCGAGCCGAATGATTGAACCCACTAATTGAACCAAAGCCATTTAAACCAAGTGATGAACCAATGAAGCGTTAAACTTAGTGGTTGAACCAAGCCGAAGCATTGAACCAGTTCATGAACCAAGGCTGATGAACTTATGCAACTTGAAATTGACTAGCCTAAGATAACAAGGGAAGAAGGGGACCAATTTTTGGCCTATTGGGCAAAAATGGTCAACAAATTAGTGACTCCTAGGGGAAGCATGCCTGCTATGCTTAAAGACCAGTTGCCTTGTAGTCCATTGGGCATAGAGTCAGATGCAACTTTAAAGAAAGGTTATCAACAACCCTAAAGATCCAAGAATCAAACATGAAGCTTTTACCCCACACATAAAGGAAAACACACACAAGGCTAAAAACATTACCTATGCAACTACACTTAGGGAAAGCAGGAAAGAAATTGAAAACAAAACTACTATATACAGCTAACTAGGTACATATGCTTCCCTCCTAGATCAAAGGGAAAACTTCTTAAGTCCCCTCCCTCTTAAGGAAATTTATGGTGCCAGCCAAGTGGCTAGATAAAAAGGAGAGATGGTGGCCTGCTCCTCTTGCCTACCACCTAAGTTGGCTTGTATCTGAGTGGATTAGATTGAAACATGCCTCCAATTTATATGTACTTTGTTTGTTCTTGGAAGCTTGCCTCATGTTGGTTCTTTAGGCTAGTGTATCTCATCAAGAAATCAATGGTTGTTGGCTCATCACCATAAGCCTCTTGATATGCATCATTGACTGGCTTGTTCTCTTCTACCTCATGCTTGGCTTCCATGACATGACTATCCTCCTTGATGATTTCAAAGAAAATATCTTCAAATTCACCAACCTCTTGAAGGGATAAATCTGAAGGCCTACAACCCCTTTGCAAACTTATTTGAGTCCCAATTCTACCTTCTCCACTCTTAGCTAGCTCATAGCCCCCTTGAAGAATACTGTAACCTACCCCCATAAATTCAAACAAATCATTCAAAGCATGTTAAATAAAGTGTCCATGCCCCTCCACAACATCTTTCAAAATGAGAAAAGGGGCAGAAAACACTTCATCATCAAAGATAGAGGCAAAAGCTTCTAACTTGTCTTCTTATTCATCAAAGGGGGTAAATATTGTGATCTCCTCCTCATCTGCACTCATGGAGTCTTCCTAATCAGTCATGAACTAAGCATACTCCTCTTCACTTTCTTCCTTCAAGACAGGTTCCTCCTTGAGAAGGGGTGAAGTGGAAGGCTAATGGATGAACTCATGTGGAAGAGGAGGCAGTCTTTAAACTAGAATCAAATGATTCTCCTCTTTCCATTTGGTCAGCACTTCACCTATATTAGGCATGGCCTGATAGCTTTCTTAGGGATGTGTAGGTGGTTTGTGCTCAGACATGGAATGTGCCATTGGGTCTGAACCATCCATCACACACTAGCTGAGGAATCTCTCTCTGGATTCCAACTCTGTAATCCACCTGTCTATATCCTCTTAGAAGAGCCTTTTGTGGAGGTCACAATCACCATCGAGAGCAGGAGAAACCTCATCTTCTTTTAGGTCTTGAGAAAAACCTTTCTCCTCCTCTTCCTTTCTATCCCAAGATTCCACTAGTTGCTTCCAACTCATGATCTTGGTATTGGAACCTTGCTCCTATGAACAAGTAACAACTTTATCCTCTTCAAGGTCCTGAGCTACCTCATGATGTTCCTTCTTCCAGCTTGGAATTTGGAGATCATGTTGAAAGACTTAAGGAGGTTGGGAGGATTTGGGAGGGTTTTCTCATGTATAAGAAGAGCTATCTGAAAAGAGGCATACTAAAAATCTAGGTGTATGGGATTGACGGTAGGATTAATTGATGCATCGGATGAGCCAAAAAGATCAAGTGCCATCTGATAGAAAGGATTTGGCATACAAGAGGGATTTTTCTATAGAATAAGAGGGGGCGGACCTTGGGCAAAAATTTCTTGATTTTTGTCCCTCCACTTTACCAATATTTCAACAATATTGAAATTAGCTTGTGGATTAGTGGAAGGGGTGTCTTTTGGTGTCGGCTCCTCTACAAGGTCTAAAAACTCCATCTCTCTCTATCCAAGTAGTCTCATCTTAGCCTCTAATTCCTCAATTTGCTTAGCTATATTATCCTCATTTTGTACCTCTTGGAGCTCATAGGAGTCATTATAGAGATGGGGAGTACATGAAGGTTGTCATGAAATGCAAGAAGCTTCTTGAGGAAGGGTGGGAGGGACTTGAAAAGGACTAACCTCATTTTGTGCCTCACACTCTTGGACAATGCCTTTCTCCTCCTTGTTGTTCCATGACTCGACCACTTTATTCCAGCTCAAGACATTCAAACTGGGCACCTCCTTTTGGGGTGATGAGGCCATAATCTGAGAGGGTAGTGAGGGTTTGGATTCCACTTCCCTTGCTGCCAAAATGGACTGCTACATTTGAAGATTTGTCAATTCGATCTATCTATCAAGATTAGCCTTAAACACAAGGTTTGTTTTTTTAGAACTCTCCTCAACATAATTGGGGAAAGGACTTTAATAGGCTTGACTTGGCTTATAAGCAGGGGTTGTATATGACTGATATGATGCTCGGGGTAGCGAGTATGTAGGTTGATATACTTGATAAGGCTACCTCTCATGAATACTCAGCTTCTCTTCCAAAGATGCAATCAAACCACCCACATCTAGCATCTCACTTGTAAGCCTATGCCAATTATCTCTTTCAGTGGGAGTTCATTCCTTCTTAACCTAATTTAGTGCATTTCTCACTTGATGGATGACATGATCAAGAATTTCTTAGCCACATCCTCTTCTAGTGTTAGGATCTATTACATATTTTTTGTATCCCAGTAGTGCTCGCTTGAAGGCAAAAATAGGTTGATTGGCAAAGAGACTAGGCTGAGTTGGAGAAGTGACATAATGAGAAGACTAGGCATAAGGCTGATATAGCTCATGATAGGGCTGGGACTGGTAATATTGCACCTAATAAGGATCAACATAAGGCTGGTGATGATCATAGCCATGCTAGCCAATGAAAATAGGGTCCATGGCTTAGAACGATGGGATTATACATACCAAAATGTTGTTTCTTGATGGTATGGTACTAGAACTACTTAACGAGTCGATTTAACTTAGAGTCACCATTGGTGTTTGATGCAAAAGCCTCCAAAGGCTAGTTGGTTGAAGAACACACCAAAAATTATTCAACTCTTTGGACACAACTTGACTTAGTTGGTCCCACCAGGCATTCCAAAAACTATTGACACAAAAGATTACACCCTTGGAATGAGGTCAAGCTCCTACCTTCTTCATGTAACAATGGAAACTCCCCTCTCACCTATGGGACTAGTGAAGCTAGAGGGGAGAGTCTCTAGATAAGGGCTAGCTCCCTCTGATGTATCTTTTAGGCCCTAGTTTCTCCTACTGCTATCAAAAAATGTAAAAAGGGGGGATGAAAAGAGAGAGAGAGATGCTAGAAACAAATCCTAAGCCTAAAAAACAAAAGTTAATACACCAAAAAATGTGATCCACTCAGGCCTAAACATACACTTTTCACCAAAAGAAGTGCCTATACACTTCATCTAAAGTGAGAAAACCTTTTGCATCAATGGGTCAGGGGTCCATGGAGATACAGGGAGGAAATAACTACTAGAGGTGTTCTAGGACACACTGCAGTAGCCTATCCACTTCACCTACACTCCTCTAGGGACACTTTTGACAAACCTATAAAAGGAAACTCAAAAATGCACCAGACATGCTGAAATAATTCTACAAAAGCATTAAAGAAAATGACTTAACACAAAATCAAGGCATAGACACATACTAAAGATGCAAAACTTAGAATGGAGGTAAAAATAGCTAAGTTCTTATTCAATGTAAAAATTTTGGCAAAGCTCTGCCTTACAAGCCTGAGAGATTTTTGGGCAGAGTTTTCCCTTAAGGCTGAGAGCCGATTCATTTTTGAATGAGAAGCTTACAATTTATAGATGAAGAAAGAGGCCATTTTGGTGCCCTTTTTACAAGTGACCCATGTGCCTTTCAAGCATTGGGATGAGGAAGCCACCTGAAGATAATGCTATGTCAGCTCTTATCAAGATTCGTAATTATGAGCTACACCATTTTCCTGCTCATCAATGCATAATGAAGAAAATGGGTTGTGTCATTCACTATTTATGCCTCTTGATGATCACATGGTAGGTACTATGTCAACCACTAGAATAACTCCTTGAGTTGACACTTTCCTGTGCCACTTAGATCACTTTGTCTGTTCTACTACTTATATTCTTTGCCTCCTCTAGCTCCTACTACTCCTTTGGCTCTTTTTATTGAGAGCACATCCATTTTTGACACGTGTTATAGTCCACTATTTAGGCACTTAGAAAACACTTTAAAATGTGGACGTTGACATGTGGTAGCTTCTGCTGAGCTGATAATGGGACGTGGCAACATCCACTTACCTTAGAGGGTATTTTGAGAGTTAGGTGAAATTCGAAACATGGTTACTTCTGCCTACTCTTTCCACTTAACCTAGAGGCTTTGGAAGTCTTTTTGAGATTTTTGTGGAAGGTAACACGTGGCCATTTCTACAGAGCCTTTAGTTTCCTTAGAAAAAATTTTGGGCCCTTCTCTGGTGCTTCACAAATGCTAACACTTGGCATGCTCCGCATAGCTCTTAGCAACTCATTCAGACCCACCACAATCTTCTTTAAATCCAACAAGAGAAAACTATGGATGTTGACACTTATCAGCTTCCATTGAGCCCTATAGGGGACACATGGCACATTTTATTGCTCCTAAAAATCATGTCAAATTATTTCATGGTTGCCACTTGGTGCCTTCTTTGTTTTGGCTTTCATGGTGTAAAATTTGATGTTTACGCACCTATCATTACTTGAAAACCCAATAGCTGGCTTTAAAATGCTCACTGCCCTTCACAAGGGCATCTAAACCCAACATTGCCCCTTTGTCTTTGGTACACACCCTTGAACTAAGCCATTAAACCAAAAATAGTTCAATGGTTCAACGGTTCAACACTACGCACCGAGCCAATTGAACCATTCACTTGAACCACTCGTTGAATCGGTTTAATGGTTCAATGCTGCGTGCCGAGCCCCTTGAAACAAGTTGATGAACGGTCAATGAACTGATGGCATTGAACCAATTAATTTGAACCAAAAAATGGTTCAATGCTGCATGCCAAGCCCCTCTGAACTATTCGCTAAATCTCCTTATTGAACCATCCATTGAACTAAAGAGATTGAACCAAAGCATTGAACTTATCTGTTGAACCAGTTCAATGGTTCAAAGTTGTGCACTAATGAACTGATGCCGTTGAATCGACTGAGTGAACCGAATGATTGAAACTTGATTGAACTAAAGTTGTTTGAACCAAGTGATGAACCAACAAAGTGTTGAACTTAGTGGTTGAACCAAGCTGAAGCATTGAAGTAGTTCATGAACCAAGGCCAATGAACTTATGCAACCTGAAATTGACTAGCCTAGGATAACAGGGGAAGAAGGGGGCCGATTTTTGGCCTGTTGGGCAAAATTGGTCAACACCCTCTATATGTCATATTCACCTCATTTATGTATTAATTTAAATCCTAGGTATATTAATAATATAAATGTATAGAATGTTACCGAAGATGCGTATCTAAATCAAATAACTATGAGATTTAGTTAATCAGTAATCTATGA